>JAWNLJ010000415.1:132500-640000 GCA_035042365.1 Drosophila dives | reverse complement strand
GCACACAATAACAATTTATAATCAATAAATTCACAAACTTGTAATGCTCTCTAATCCGATTTGTGCTACTTTCAGGTTTTTTTTTTATGATAATCCGCTTATGTTGCATGGCATATTAATAAGGGCTAATCCGATTACAACATACATTTAAAATTTATTAAAAATAAATACTTGCAATTGGCTTTAATTATGCCACATAAGTGTTAAACCACTTTTGGTAAATTTGAAAAGAAAAACTGGCTAAAGCAAACCCAAAACTTTGCCGTTGATAGTACTTGAAATGTTTCTATTATAGTTGTTGGGAGAGAAAAAGAGACAGAAACTTTATAGTAAAGTCAGAGAGGAATAACAACAACTTGTCAGAGAACTTTATGAAAAACTATGCAACAGACTTGAGCCAAAAAGTTTGTGGCTCAAAGTTGAAATTGCTGCTAAATGCCCAACAGGTTAATGGTAAGAAAAACCATCTGCCGACTTTCACAGACAGCTCCAAGCTAATTGCAGCAACTAACAATTTCAAACATGGCCAGAGCGCTATGACAATTTACACAATGATGCAACCCTTTGCGCTGCCTCGTCTCCATAATCCCCCCCCCATCCCTTATCACATCGTGGCGCCAGCAGCCTGACAATGTTCAGGGACATTAACTTGGCTCATTGTTAGCAGCACAACAGATGGATAGAAGCTGTGCGAAAAAGCATAATGAAGTTTACAATTACTGTGCAGCAATTTAATTAGATTAAATTAAGTTTGGAGCAACAACAACAACAGCAGACAGGCAACTTTTTGACTAAGTTCAAGCCATTTGTCAGCCGCAATCATCACCGCAGCCGCCAAAAACTTTGCCAAAAATGCCAGCACATAAAATGAAAAAAAAAACAAGCAGCCAGAAATCAATAAATTAGACGGGCACTTTTGACAGAGCTCAACGCGAGAGCAAAATCCCCCACAAAAAATAAACCCAAAAAAATAAAGCTAACTGTTACCGAAGTATAAACAACGGAGCAAAAGCGAAAGGCGAAAGCAACAACAATAAAAATTTATTGTTATCCTCAAAACACAAGTAAAACAATCAGCAATAAAAACAAAATAGCAAAATTATTTGGCCAAAGCTGAAGTTGAAATGCTCTATGAAAATTATATTGAGTAATTCTTTATTTTATTTATTCTTTATTTATTAATTGTTAAGCAGAATTTTATTATTTTTTTAATTAGGCTACAAATATAGTGCACATATTTTATTTATTAATTGTTAAGCAGAATTTTATTATTTATTAATTAGGCTACATTTATAGTGCACATATAAAAATAGTTAGAAAAAGCATATGGCTAAATGAGAATTTGCTTAAAATTAAATGCTGCCAATATTAATAAGTTAATTTAATTTATATGCTTATAAATTTTGTGGTTGTTGTGCTTAGTAGTAATTAAAATTAAAAATTGAAAGTAAAATCAATATGAATATTTTTTTAAAAATGTTTCTGAAAATCCATAATCTCCACAAAATTATGATACCCTGCATATTGAAGAGTAAAAAAAACACACACAAACAAATAGAAGTAAAATCAGCAGATATCAGCTGCAACGGTGTGTGGCAAGTAATTTAGGCGTTGACTACTTGTAGGCCACAAAATGCGTGCAAATACATCTTGAGCGGCGTTTTTGTGGCCTAAGCCCCGCCAGGACTTAGCAAGGCTGTTAGCCGTATTAAACGGATCTGAATTCGGTAGGCAAAAGTTGCTGGCAACTTGGCAGTTTAAAAACCGAAGACAACGCAAACTTTGGCAGCTGCGATTTTCAATTCGAAAGGAAAACAAGCAAATAACCAAACAACACACACACACACAAACAGGGCCATAACGGTAAAAGCACAACACCCCAAACAAGTATGGGGCTTGAGCAGAAATAAGGAAAACACTTGAAAATTGAAGTGGATGCGGTACACAAAAGTTGGCCATGTTACCCACTTGTTTACGCTTGTAGTTTTTTGATTGAATTTTTCAGCTCCATCGAATCAAGTGTGTAAAGTGATGGTAAAGTGGGGCGTGCGAGGGGAGTGCTGACCTGGCTTAGAAGCAACAATTTGCCAAACACATCTACACAAATTATGGACACAGGGCAGACGCTGCAACAAATCTAATAAAAAATTAACAAACCCAAAACAGAACGCAGCCAAAAACTGAACACAGATACACACACTCACACACAAATACACATGCATATGCTCATGTATCTGGCCACTTGCAACGTTTTGTACCTGAACACACAGGCGACACAGGACACCCCCAGTCTGTCCAGGAATTGCTATGCACAGAGGACCAAAATCGAAAAATCGCGCAAAATGCAGGCCAAATGGGGTTACCAAATAGCGCCGCCAATTCCCAATGGACAATACAATGAGTTGCACAGTGAAACAAATCACTGAAATTATTTTTTAAAAAAAAGTAAAAGTTGGAATGTTGAAAGTCGAAGATTTATTTTGAATAATTTAATAATAGTTAAATTTAATAATTTAAAAGTATTTTACGTAGACTAAAAGTCTTTTCTAAATTTATACTGTTTTAGCCTTTTTTAAATTAACAGAAGATGAGGGGAGATTAAACAGGCTGTGAAAGTATTGATGATTAAGCAAAATTATCATAAGTAAGCGAAACTTAATGATATCAAAATCAATACAATATTCGACATACACACTAAAACTCAATTAAAAATAATGAATCCATAAATGTCACCCATTTTTATTTTATTTTATTGTTACTTATATTTATAACTATAGAATTATCTGAAAAGCTAAATGAAATAAACCTATAATTTCAAACAGCTGCATATAAAAAGTGTATGCTTTCAAACCACTGTGCATGCCATGCATGAGGTTGGGGGGGGGGAAAGTATGCTAAAGGGGATGGCCAACGGGTCGCTTCAAATGACAGCGACTGAAATTGAAGTTGGCAAGCGTTTTTCGAGGGTTGATTTTAAAATGCAAACATTCAAACGGAACACAGAACTTGACAGGGCGGAGGAGCAGGAACAGGAGTAGATGGAGAAGGTCGTTACAGTTGGCACGGGTCCTGGCCCTGCACATAGCTTCACACACAGACACAGCACGCAGGAAGCAGGCCCAGCAAAGAGAGTCCTCAATACGAGTGAAGTAATATTTTGGAGGCATTTCCTCGTCTAGGCCGAGTTCAGCTTATGTTTATCATTTCTCGTTCAAACGATAACCAAACAAAGCGCATTTATCTCAACGCAGCTAAATCAAGCCAAAAAAAAAAACCAGCCAAGTCCTTTTGCCATTGTTGCGTGTGTCAAGAAATCAAGCGAGCCTTTTTGATTTGCCACAGGACAACAAACTGAAACCCGCTTGACAATGGCGGAAATAATTTGATTCGCCTCTTTCGGCACATTTGCATCAACAAACAGCCATAAAGACGTCTTTCAGCTTAGTGGCCTCAATAAAAAACATTTAAAGTGCTAATGAGCAGACGGCACTAAAGGACATTCCTGTAGACTTCAGTTTTCTTCCAAAGGACGAAGCGGCCAAAATGTAAGCAAGCTTCTAGTTAACGGTTAAGTTAACGGAGTGTGGGGGTAAAGCTATAAAAATGGCTAAATTATTATTGTAAAAAGAAACACGAATACTTATTCAAGCTATTTAGCATATAATCAGCTGGTTGTGGATAATTGAAAGGTAATGAAAATTATAGATAACAATAAATACTAATTATAATAAAAATAAAATGTAAGCAAATCTGGGACTGAAAGAAATGTTTTAATAATCATATAATAAAAATGTTCTAGATGTAAATTAGGGTCATTAGTTTGTGGTAAAGCTATAATAATGGAAAATTGGTTATTGTTAAAATAAATAGAAATTATTATTAATTTTATTAAGCATGTAATAATCATGTTGTAGATAATTTTAATGCAATAACAAGTAAATATATAATAAAAAAAAGTTGGTTTTAATTTCTGATATCAATGTGCTTTAAAAATGACAAAGAAGTAAATTAAGTTGCTCAGTTAACTACCAAAACTAATAAAAAAAAATATTTAAACGATTAAAGTCATAAGTGAAACTAAAATCTGAATAAATAAAATCACAGCAAAGAATCTCTTTCAGCTACTAAAGAACTCAACATATATTTTCAAAACTCAAACAGTTGACATGTTTTCTTAGTGAAAAAGCAACCTTAAAGGTTAAAGTGATTCCTCCACATGAAACTCCCAATTTAGCTCATATTTTATTTAAAGAAAAGTGTGAAACGAGTGAAAAAAAAACTCAGAACTCGGCTGAGCAAAGCTGAAAGTCGAGTTGAGCTTGGAGATGAGAGTTGAGAGTTGAGGAAAGCGTTTTGTAGCAATGGATTTATGCGTCTTTTGATAACTAATTCCCTTTGGGCGACTGTCAACAGGAAGATAAACTGCTAGGCAACTTCCAGATCCAAATCCAGCTGCAGCACATGTGCCAAAGATCCGTAGCAAATTTTTAAAGCAGCAAACTTAAAGCTGAATGTGTCTCAGTCAATTCCTCAATAACTGTCAGTGACTGGCGAAATGTCAAACTGTTTGACTGTTTGGCTGTCTAACTGGCACTCATATTAATCTGCTGTTAAACGGCAACCCTAATGGCATTTTTTTCTGCTTCTTCTTCTGTTTTTCTGGTCTTTGGGGTTGTGTGTGCCGAAAGGAAAAAAAATGGCCGAAAACAATTTGAGGCAATCAGCTGCCGCGTACGTGACAAGAGCTCCCCGGGAGGAAAAACTTGTGCGAGAATGTAGTGCAAAATGCAAACAGCTGCTGCCCTTTGGCTACCATTGACTGCCCCCGTGTCAATGACCTCCCCGTGGCATCCACCGTTGCTGCTGCTGCTGTTGCTAACGAGCACGTGAGCCAAGTGTAGCAGCAAATTAGCTAATTTACTCGAATCTACTCTGCAGCTACTTGGCAACACACACACAAACACACACGTGTCCAGCAAAAAGTCAAGAAATTCAATTGCAAACATAAATCATGCGAGCAGACACGCAATCAGCTGTTTGTCACCGCGCAGCTTTCAAAGGTGCAAAAATGCAACATGGAAAAACCCAAAGTTGGGTCGAGCACCTGTGTGGATCATGTCAATCAAGTCACAGAAACACAGTTGCCACAGTTGCCCCAAGGGTTGAGTGCCCAGACTCCCACACACACATAACAACAAGTTTCGGGTTGCCACAAGGGTGCTTATTTGATGGACTGGCAGACTACCCTCTATTGAGGATAAGCTTGTTTCAAAATCGAGTGTTTCCTGAAACAAATTCTTAGCAAACCTATCAAAAAATACAATTTTCTTATAGCCTGTCTGTGTTTCTATGAGAAGTAGTCTCTCAGCTTAATGGGTAACTTGATGAAACTTGGAATATATCAGTCAGTAGGCAATATATTTATTCAAAATAGGACATTGTATTATAATAGGAAACAATTAGTCGAAAGATGATTTCTTTTTTGAAAAACTATTTATTTAACAAGATAATTTCATCAAACTAAAATGTTATGCGTTTTATTATGCTATAAATATTATGACATAAAAATATCAACATCGCAGAAAAAATTTGTTTGCCTTAAAACTTTTTGTTTTTCTCAAACTGATTCATAAAGCATCTTTTAGCTTAATATGCAATTAAGAAAAACGATTTCGTTTAACAAGATAATTTTATCAAACTCACAACTTATGCTTTTTATTATGCTAAAAACATTACATGGCATAAAATGATCTAAGTCGAATAGCTATAAATTTTTTATTTCTCCCGACCCGATTCATAAAGCATCTTTTAACTTTATGTGCAATTAAGAATGATTACTTGTTTGAAAAACTTTTTCATTTAATAAGATAATTTCATCAAACTCAAAAGTTATGCGTTTTATTAAGCTACAAATATTATGGCATATATTATAATGATCAAGAAACAATTAGTTTGTCTAAAAAATTCGTTTAACAAGATAAATTAACTAAACTTAAAAGTTAAGCGTTTTATTATGTTGCAAAAAATATTAAATAAAATGATCAAAATCAGACAACTAGTTAAAAAGAAACGATTGGTTTGGCTTAAATTATTTCTATTATTTCTCCCAAAAGTGATTCATAATTAGCTGATTTAGCTTGATATGCTTTTAAACTGAGAGCAAGTTTGGCGAGGGTAGAATATAAATTATATTAAATAGATTTCTACAAAAACTTTGAATACTATGAAATCAGCTTGCTAATTTTAGCTAATACATCAAATCCAAGCAGCGGAATTCTGCACAGGGTATAAAACTGAAAGCGTATGCGATTTATCGATGACTTCGTCGATGTAGGCGATAATTTATTTAACAATGTGTGGGCTATGTGCCTTGGGAGACTTGGGAGCAGCAGTTTCCCAAGTTGCCCTTGGCTGTCGCTGGCCATTGAGATGTAAGCGGTTACAAAAATACGTTAAAGTTGGAGCGCTTGCAACATTGTTGGCCCTGGGGCAAGAACAAAGGAAACGAAATGTTTTTATCTGCCGCATCACTCCTTTATGTGCCAAGTGCAAATTGCAAAATGATATTAGAATGGCAACAACGGCGATTGCGGGGGTTGGTTCGCATTTGCTGCACTGCATCATCATCAGCATTTTGCCATTATCAATTGGGGGTTGGCGTGTTTTGTGTCTAACCGACTGAGCAGAGTGAAAGTGCAAATGCGTCCCGGTGGCGGCAGCACCACAACCAGCAGCTTTCCCACTCTCTCCATCCCCCCTCTTTCCTAATGAGCATGAGGATATTTAATGTGATTTGTGCGAAGGGTGCAACGCCTCTATCAATATTGCTATGCATCTGTGTGTGTATTTGTGTGTGTGTGTGCGTTTGCTCTATTTGCTTTTATAATTGACGTGTTGGTGCTGGATATAAATCCAACACACTCTCTACTTTCTACCTCCCTCCCTCCCTGCCTGCCTGCCTCCCTGCCTGTCCAGTCATTGACTTTAATGAATAATTGAGCAGACACCTAAAAATTGTACGTGAAAAATACACCAAAAATTTGTCATATGCATTGGCATTGGCATTGGCATTGTTCATTTAGAACAGCTGCATAATCAAGGTTGTCCAATGAAATCCACTTATATAATCCAGAAACACAAAAGGAGAACATTAGCTATTGATTTTGGACTCTGACATCAGCCTCGATTCACATTTTCGATGGAGAAGGAAAGTCAAATTGGCGTCAACTAAATTTTACTATATATATACAAATCGATTACACATTTGTTCATATTAAAACTATAACTATAACTAACAAAATAATTCTCTAGATGTCAATTAGGGTTATTGGTTTATGATAAAGCTATAAATATAGAAAATTTGTTATTAA
The DNA here is from genome assembly GCA_035042365.1 of Drosophila dives. Taxonomy (NCBI): domain Eukaryota; kingdom Metazoa; phylum Arthropoda; class Insecta; order Diptera; family Drosophilidae; genus Drosophila; species Drosophila dives. Next base: position 632,630 of record JAWNLJ010000415.1, on the reverse strand, counting down.
AAAAATAAACACAAATCATTATTAAAGTTATTTATAATGTAATAATAATTTTGTAAATTATTTGAAGGCAATAAGTAGAAAATATAATAAGCAAAATTAATTTTAAGGTTCTGGTTTCACTATTCTTAAAAAAAATGTAAAAAAAAAAAACAAATTGAGTTGTTCTGTTGTCAACCAAAATAAATAACTTTTAATGTTCAAGTATGATCAAGAGACGCTGCAAAGTTCAGCAAATTTTTAATGACGACTTTCAAGTGGCTGCAGTTAAAGCTCAGCAATTTTACGATAAATAAACATCACATTCTTAGAAGAATAAACCTCACATTGAGATAAAGATAAATAAGATAAATAACCATATTTTTAAAATATATTTAGGTTTATAATTTTTGTATAAAATAAAGAAGTGCTCATCAAAGCGAACAGTCGTCTCATCGTTTTGACTACACCCTTTACGTGTTTCACACAAATAATAAGAATTGCTTCCTAATAATAAGAATCGCTTCCTAATAAAAATTATAAATTAAACAAAATTAAGAAATCAATAAAAGTACAGCAAAGAATCTCTGTAAGTTATTGCAAAACTCAACGTTTATTTTCAAATCTTATAACTGAATGGTTAAAATACTCCCTGCACATAAAACTCTTAATTTAGCTCATATTTTATTTAAAGAAAAATGTGAAACAAGATGAAAAAAACTCAAAAATCGAGCAAAGCTAAAAGTTGAGTTGCTCTTTAAGAGGAAATGTGAGGAAGGCGTTTTGTTCCTATAAAAGCTATCTGATATAGTAAGCATATGGTAAACATTGGTTCGAGTATCTTGTAAAACAAACACAAGCATAGTTATAATTAATGGATTCTAAGAAATCTCCTCTAAAACATTAGAAAACATTCATTAAGGGTTTTAGTGACACAAATATGCTGAGGCATAATAAATATTAATAATATAAAATGACCTGGCTATTTTCCGCCAAGACTATAATAATAACAAGTAAAAAATCATTTCTAAGTATACCTTTTAAAGGGTAGTCGCATCAAAAAAAAAACATTATCACAGTCCATGCTTATGATTCTTGTGAGCTGTCATTTATCGGGGTTATGATGAGGAAAATGATGCTGATGAATTTGTTATTGAAATGACCACAACAACCTGACCGAGACAAGTCTCTGTCTCAACAAAATGCATTATAATGATTTATGAACATGAGAGGGCAGCCAACAAGTTCAACCCTCAAGCAAATTAACAAGGATAAATAATGCTGTTGCTGCTGCCTGGCCAAATTTCTTAGCCAAGTAGCCAAAAACGTTACCCCAAAAAACAAAACCTGTCAAAGCCACAAAGAGACACTCGACCCCAGCAAATGCCTGAGGTGTTTTCTGTCAAGTTTAAACAAAAATTAAAGAACCCCTCCCAAACCCAAAGACACGCACACACCCACACACACACACACACACACACACACCCACACATACACACAGCCTCCCCTCAAACCAGTACAAAGTTTGAGCTAATCAAAAATGTTACAAAAGAAACGCAAAAAATTATACCATAAAATTTGGCAGTGCCAAGTCGAATCTTTGATACACTTGCCAAAATTGTTTAACTGTAATTTAAATAAGAATAGTGTAGTCAAAAAAAATCGTATAAAAATAATAATTCAAATAGTACGAAAAGTTAAGTTTTTACTAATTTTAAAATGGGTATTTTTGGGATAAGTTTTTCATATCAATTCGATTTATTTTGAGTGGATTGTTTTGAACAAACTGCAAGGAAAAGTGTTGATAGCCAATTGAGGAAATCAGCAGGGAAAGTAGAAGGCAACTTGTATAAGTGGAAAGTGCAAAAGTTTTCCGCACCACCAACAAAACAAAAAAAAATGTATAAGGAAACTGTTCGCAGCCGGTGCGTGTGGCAGCAAATTCTTGTAGTTGCCGCTGCTGCTGTTGTTGTTGTTGTTGTGGCAACATTGTTCTTATGATTAGCATTTTATCAGCACATCTTTTGCTCATCATTTTGTGTGTTAAGACAACAGCGTGAACCACGAAATATTTATGTTAATCTTTTCCGGGTTTTAGCAACTGTCGAACAGCTGACATTGCACCCAATCTAATGTTTGCTCCTTGAGCAGCCACTCACCCAACTCCAACTCCCAAACTGGTAGCGAAAGTCATGCGAGGCTGTAATCAAACAAAACACACACACGCACACACACACACCGACAAAAAAAAGGATCTGCGGGTGGTGCTTTTTATGTGGCAGGCCCATTAATTTATTGCTATTGCGTGAGAGTGAGAGGGAGAGAGGAAGAGAGAGCCGGCAGGAGACACCTCGCAACAAAAGGCGACATTATTATTTCATTATTATGCCAAACGCATCCAGTGTATCCACACCGTGCGTCACTCAAAAGAGGCCACCCCGCCACTGCCACCAGTAATAACACGTGCTACACAGACTCTTCTCATATTACGCATTGTTGCAAGTGGTGGGGGGAGGGGAAAGAGAGAGTAGGGGTACGAGGAGCGGAATGATTCATGCGCTGGCAAATTTTTTGACGCCCCGCACCATCGCCCATAAATAAATGAGCGCCCAAGCAAACATATGTTTACTGAGCTAGCGCAGCTCGGCTGCTCAGCTCCGTACACCGAAAGAAAATCCTACTTAACTAGAAATTAAACAAGAAATTTACTTGCTTTGAATAATAATCAAAGTGTGTAAACAGAAAAAAAAACCTATATAAAAACCCTTTTAGTCTGTTTTACTTGAGTTTTTTCTCTCAGTGTAATACATATATGCGTATATTTACTCGTAAATATTTTTATAGTCTGTAGGCTGTGCTGTGCATTCCAAAACAGCCACAGCAGGATTCAATTTACTTTTAAGACACCGAACAGGTGTGCGGGTACTGTGGGAGTTGAAAGGGGGGAGGGGGGAAGAGCACTCACCTGCTGTCACAATGGGTTGCAGCTAATCCGGGTGTGTGTAAGCCATTTAGCGGCAATTAAAACATAATTGCGGCATGCGCTGATAGCAATCCGACGGTAAATCATTTGGGCGCAAATTGCAGCGCGCAAACATAAACACACACACACACACAAGCACGCACACAAATAAACACACACACACACACGAAAGCTTTTACACGGCTTACAGCCAAAAAATTGCGCGCGCAAATGGGAAACAATGCGACGATGAAAACAGCAACAACAACAACAACACTAACAAATAATACGCACTCAGATGCTGGTAGCTGTGCTTTAAATTTGTTGTAAGCGCGCTTTAAATTATTGCACTGCCGATTAAAATGGCAACCAGCGAGCAGAGCAGAGAGCAGCTTTGGCTTTGGCTCTTGATACACGTTTCAATTTGGCACCGACGTAATTCCCGCAAAATCCTAACGGCACATTTTGCACATTAATATGAAAGTTACACGCGCGCGCATGCGATACACACACACGACTGCAGACCGCGGCGTTCACAAACCGACTACTCAACAATTTTACCTTTTGCACATAAGCCTAGCATACTTTTTTGGGACGGCACAGCTAGCGCCACTGTTAGTTTACAGTGCTGTCGCAAATTTTCAGCAAGCATGTTCTGAGTTACGTTTTCGCTGTCAGTGATTTCATAATAAAAGCTATTTTCAGTGTTTCATTGTTTTAACCAGCTTTCTGTTTTATTTCATGTTCTCCATGTATTATTTAAATATATTCTTCATTATAACAGCTATTTTCTTAATTTCCTTAATTTTTTATTTCATTTTAATTTTAACTTAACTCTTTTAATTTGAAATTAACCGCTGACAGCATATTTTATTACTTTTATATTCTTTATAAAATTTCATGCATATTTCAAGATAGTCGCTAATTTAAGAACATTTGAATGTTGGGATTAGCTTGAATTGTAATACCAAAAAAATGGTCAGCCTGCTCAATCGTAATGACTTCATTGTTATCGCTGTAGTACTTTTAGTATTCGATTGCTTGCAGCCTGCGGTCACACTGTGGTAGTAGCACATTTTCGGTTAGCAGTGAGGGCGTCGATTTTTTTTGCCAATAAATTCCAACAGATAAGCAATCAATAACGTTAAGCAAGCGCACAATTAAGCTATAAACATAAATAAATAAATATGCCTGCTGTGGTGCGCATAAAGCGACGCATTGACGAGGAGCCCCACTCGGCCTTTGTTCTTAATGGCAAACGCCGCCGTTTGCTAAACGATGAAAATGCGCCCGCTTCGACGACAACGACAGACAACAAAGAGGAATCAAGCCAAGTAATCCTCAAGTTTGCCGGCACGCTAGAAAAACAGGTGAGTACAATTGGGGCGGGGAGCATAGAGATAGGGGGATTGCACGACAACATAAATGGGTCATCATCATCATCATAATATTCTACAGGATGACAGTGCGACTAAAAAGTTTGCGGCCGCCCGCCTCAACAAAGAGTCGGCCAAGGAGCTGTTGCGGCAATCGAATGATCCGGCAATTGCCACGGCGCAGAGGCGCGACAGACTGCGACAGGAGGCGCAACAAGCGACGCGCGAGCAACGGTATCGTGTGGTTAACTGTATGCGCACATCGCTCCACGAGGACGAGGAGGAAGCTGGAGGAGAAGATAGCGGAGCTGCCGCAAACGCAGCTACAGCCCAACAACCGACTGAAAAGAAACAAATAACAATTGTGGACATTGAGTCGCAACGGGCCCAACAAACAACGCCTCAGTCGCCATTGGAGGCGCAACAGCAGCCAGCAGACTCGGATATTGGCTATGTGTATGATCTGTATGTGCCGGAGAATGAGACGCAGGCGGATTATGTTGATATGTTGGACGACAACTATTTAAGGTTCGTCCTACACTTTGAAGAACAGCAATTGTTCAACATCACCAATTTCTACATGTAGAATGGCAAAAATCATTTTTTTCTTTTTTTTTGGGCCTAATCGATTCGTTACATGTATGTGCGAAGGTGTATTAGTGATGTGTCCTGGTGTGTGTGTGTTGTGTGTGCGCTTTTGTGTTAGTCCCTAATACCAAAGTTGGACGCGTGTAAAATCCAAATCAGACACGACTTAACCACAGATAATGGTTTAAATATCAAGCCAAAAACAAAATTAAATAAACACAAATTTAATGTTTTGAAATAAAAAAAAACTATATTAATTTATAATAATTCAAATCATATACTAATCTAATCACTCCAGAACTTAAACGTTATAATTCCATAGCTAATTCGAATTAGCTTTTAACTTTAAGTTATGCAAATCTCTTTTTACCCCTCTTGAGAAAATATTTAACACATTTTGATATATTCAAAGTACTCGAAATTGTTGTATTTAACATTACAAAAAATGGAATAAAATATCAAAATGACAAAAAAAAAAATAATTGTAATATTCCATTTTAAGCAAAACAAAGCTCAAATCTAGATTTAGTTTATGTATCAATGAAAATACACAAAAATCATTTAACGTATTATTATAAATAAATTGTAATTATTACACAATTTTCTATATACAAATATATATTTATATATATATATATATATATATCAAACAATGGCGAATAAACATGTAAATATTAAGAAAACAAAAATGTAAAAAAATGCATTCTAATTTTGGAATCCATCCTGTTCGTGTCCAATTTGAATTGTTTGCAACACGCGCCCATCTCTGAATCACCATTGATCTTAACTGAAATAAGAAATTGAGATTATTTTTCAATAATTTGCAAATGTAATTCGTCTGATTCTCTATATAAGGTTGTATTATCCGTTTAATTACTACAACAACTGCTACTGGTAGCACAACAACAACAGCCACCACAAGAACAACTACTACAAGCACAATAGCAACAACAACGATGTGATAAGCCGAGCCACGCCCCCTTCTCCACAACTGCACGCATCACTGATCAAAATATCAAACGGGGGCTTTGATTAATTAGCTTTTAGTTTTGTCGCCTTTTCTTATGCATATTTTATTTTCTCATTTGTTGTTTTATTCCTTTATTTTTATTATTTCTTTTGCCTCACGTCCGAATTTGTTGCCAGTTGCCAGTTTTTTTTTTTTAAGTTTTAAGTCATTCCACAATTCTTGTGCTAAAGTCGAATTAAGTGCCTAGTTTTAGTTAAGCTTGAATAAAGTATACACATTAAATTCTGCTGTGTTTCAATTCATTTAAAAAACAGAAACAACATTAAAAACAAAACAATTCAAAAATACATAAATCACTTTTAATTTTGCAGTCTGCGTCCGGTGGACGAGGTCGTTTTTGGTGATTGTTATGATGATCGGGACGAGGACTATGACTCGGAAGACTCCAATCAGGAGAACTACTACGCAAACGATTATCCCGATGAGGATGAGCCAGGCGCAATGGGCTCCGACGACGAGCTCTGCCAGCAAATGAATAAATTTATGTTCGGTATGATGTCAATGAATTTCAACTATAAATGCAACATTAAATTACTTTTCTATTGTTGCAGATGATGATGAGGATGAGTTCGCCAGCGGCTCGAGTGACGCTGATGATTGCAACACTTTCCAGGATCCGTATATTCACACAATCGACACCGAGGCCGATGACTCCTTTGTCGATGACATCGACTTCTGCAACGTGGATCGTCAGGGCAGCGCCTACGAGCGCTACAAGCGCCGCATTCTGCGCGAAGTGGAAGGACTCGAATCCGAGGACTCCGAGGATTCGGACGAATCTGAGCCGTGCTTTGAGAGTGCAAGTGAACATGGCCACATTAGCGATTGAATAAATAAATATTAAATATACACTGTAAATTATAATCTGTTATTTTGATTTACGCAGATTTCTTATGTATTCGAATATCAGTTCGTGAAAAAACACATTAAAATATATATACATTTGTATTGAACAAAATAAATAAAATTTAATCGACCAACGTAAACTGAAAATAGTTTATGAAAAATAAATAAATTGTTTGTGTATTTGAATCGTTACTCTTTCAGTTCGTAAGAACAAAACAATTTATTTATTTATATTTATAACGTGTAAAATTGGACACCTTTAACTGAAAATGATTCAATAGAAAAAAAATATATAAAACTAATTTATATATTTTTATTTACTTAAAAGTGCATTTACAACATCAATTTGTATAAAATCTAGAAACTCTTTTTTTAATATTTTAATGACAATAATTAACTGGGTTATTCTAAATTTAATCGGAACTGTTGCGTCGTTTTTTGTGCTTTTTTTCCTTGGAACTTTTGCTGCGTTTCGTGCGTTCCTTTTTGATGCTGTCGAAGCTGGGCTCCTTTTTAGGCTCGACGATGGGCAATTTGCTCAAAGGCTTCGGCGCACATCCTTCCATGTAGAGCCTTAAAGTTTCCTCGTCCATCTTTTCGTTGTCCTTGGGCGGTTTGTAGTCGAGCACGTGATCGACGCGCAGAGTGCGTTCAATGATTTTGATGCCATTTAAATTGTCCACAGCCAGCACCGTGGAGCGCTGATCCTCATACCAGAGGAAACAGAATCCCTTCGATTTACCCGTTTTTCCATCGCGCACCAAATTAATGTTGACAACTTCTCCGTATTGTGAAAACACACAGACGATGTCGCCCTCGGAGAGTGTGTAGGGAAAGCCGGCAACGAATATCCATGCGGAATCTCTGTACATATCATGCCAGCTCTTAGAACTGGGTGTTTTTAGCTCAAGTTCGCTCAATTTTAACACATTTCGCATATTTGTTAGCGGATTCATTTTGCGGCTGCTATTTTGTTTACTTACACTTTACACAAGCGTTGCCGTATGCAAAAGTTCAAGAATACAAATAAAAAATACTGAATATGTGGCTATGGCAAAATATCGATTAATTTCAAAAGTGAGCCTAGTCTTGTAAACGATACTGCTGAGAGGTATCGTTTACTCCATAGCCTGGTAACACTGCAGTCAGTAGCACTTTTAGTCCGTCGTCGTCGGTTCGTTGATCGGTTGTGCGTACGTCGCATTATTGTTTGTCGCGTTTCCCCAACTAAAACTGCAAATCGCTAATAAAAACTGCTTGAAATGTTGTAATATAATTACAATTACGAAACAAGTGCTTCAATGTGCAAATAAGGTGTGTTTCAATTTCTTAATATTTTACAGCCTGTCCAGGAAAACTCGCATGTCTGTCTATATATATATGTATATACATATATTTATTTGCATGTGTGTGAATGTCTGTGCATGTGTGTGTGTAAAAGCAAAAGAAAAAGATATGCTGCGAAGAGCGGCCGCAGCAGCAGAAAAGTATCTCTTCTTCTATTTAAAAATGTGTGTCAGTGTATGTGTGTATTGTTCAAGGCATAATAAATAAAAGACGCTTCTTGCTGCCGCTTGCTGCTGCTGTTTCTGCTCTCACGCATTGTTTATTGTGTTATTGTTTTATCGTTTTCCCATCAGACGCGAATTCTGTGCCAAAAAAAAATAGAAGATTACAGTTAGCGAGTATTACAACAACGCCCTATATAGGGGGGTCAACAGCTTCCCTTGCAATCCCAACCCCCTCCCTACTCTAGCTTTATACGCTTTCGTCATTCGTTTTCGTCGCCGCCTCTGTCCTCTCACTCTTACTTCCTGAGAGTGTGTCTCCTATTCCCACGCATGGATCGCCGCTCGCATAATGTTGGTGTTGTTGTGCTTGTAAAAGGGAAAATTACATGTCTGTTTGAGTGTGTGTGTTTATGTATTATTTTGTTGCTCTTGCACTACATTTATGTCACCCTGCTGGTCACACTCACACACACACACACGCACCTGAGACAACTCCACCATATGCCGCCTTCTGCCTGGCAGCTTGCCTTCTCTGTCTGCTTCACCCACTGCCCCCTCCCCACCTTGCTTGGCTTGTATGTCTTTCCTTTCTATCTGTTTAACACATTCCACCCCATTTCGCGCTGGAAATGCCGCCTGACTGCTGCCGCCTCTACTCCTTCTGCCTTTTCATGCCTTTTTTATTTTTGTTTTGTGCTTTTACTTGTTTTTCGAGGCTTAGGCTTAGGTGTGGCCGTACTTTTTCTCTATTATTTTGTTTTTAAATATTTCTTTTATTGCTGGCTTCCTTTACACAACGCCACGGAAATGGCAATAAAATAAATTCCTAAAATGATAAAAAAAAAATATGCCCACGCTGTTGACATTGAACTCCCGTCATCAGTTCCAGCTGCCCCCAGTACTCTCTTCGTTTACCATCCATCGTTGCTTCGTTACTTTCCCAAAAAATGTTAATAATAAAAAAATCACCAAGCTCCTGTCGCAACGGCCTTTCATTTTTTTTCGGTCGCTGTCGACTCTTTACTTTTCTGCAAAACTATATGCAAAATAAGTAAAAACGGGTCTTGTTACTTTTCTCACTAATTCCCTATATTAAGGGAATTTTATATATGTTGTTCAATTGAATAAGATGCCAAACATGTTTTCTTTGATTTTGAAAGCAACCCTTACCTTGAAAATCAGTAAATCAGTTTTAACCCTGAAGACTGTACACAATAACCGCATTCGAAGTGCAGCAATGTACAATAATTACTCATATGGCATATGCACAAATACATTTTAATCATTTTATTTATTTTCAAAAGAGAAATATACTTATCTTAAATATTTCTTATTGGAGCACCTGTTGTGTTTCAATAAGATCTTAAGATGTTGTTTTAAAGATCGCGTTACAAATCGAACACTTAATAAAAATAAGGGGATTTTTACATATATTACAGAGTATTGTTAATTTGACAATTGGTTTCGCTGAACTTAAACTTGTCTTCTTTCTTGATTTCTACGTGCAGCAATAGATTGTTTTCTTTTCATTTATATATACTTACTATTTACATACATTTATATATTTATTTCTCTATTTTTATATTGGGCAAGCTTTCTCATTATGATGATAATGACGATGGTGAAGTGTATGTGTGTGTGTGCTATATGTATACGATATAACGAGTACTGTTATTATTATGTGCCTCACGTCTTAAGTCAAAGATTCGCGCTGCGACTGCGCACGATTATGGCACATTTCATAGCTGCCAAAGCGCAATGCCAAACCGATGAAAATGACCGAGCCTCGTACTCCTCCTCCGCCAACCCTCAGTCTTTGCTTGCAAACCGAAACGTGTCAAGTTGCCAGATAGCTACACATACAGCATTTACAGTGGTGGTTGCATTATTGGAGACACTCATCTTAATATTTTCCTTTTTTTTATGAAGAATTATCATCTTTATTATGCTATAAGCCATGTATTTTTTGAAACATTGGTGAGTTGTTTCAACAATAAGCCAAGTTTGATGTAGGTTCACACTCGATAAATCATTTGTAAATATTGTACATTTAGATTCAGGTTGTTAATTGATTAACATAAGGTTTCTCTAAATGTGTGGCCAGCACTGTATGCGTGTGTGTGAATGTGGATGTGGCTCGTGTTTGGAGCATAACGTGCGCATAGAGTTCGATTAATTTCGTTGCGCCTCGGTAGCTGTGCACTCAACTCAAACATCCGCTCAAAAGCACACATACACAGGGACACACATGCACACCTACACCTACTGTTATTGCTGTTGTCTTTTGTCTGGCATCGAATAACCAATGTTAAAACGCATCGTTCGCTTTGTTTTTGTTTTCGTTTCTTAACCCTTGCCGCTAAACCACAACTGACCAACTGGCTGCCGTTGCTGTTGTTGGTAACATCTGTTTTTCTTGTGGCTTATTAAAAGAGAATAACAACAGCATAAAAACTAAAGTCAAAACAAGTAAGAGTTTTGCTTGCGCGTAAAAGTGTACAACAGGAAAATGCCCTAAAATACAATTTAATATATGTGTGCATAACTAACTTAATATTATATAAAAATGTTACATAATATATTTTGGTAATCCCATTTTAAATCTTTAACGTAAAAACATAATTTTTTCATACCTTATTAGTCCTTTAAGCATCTGAGTTAGAATGGCTTATTATACTGTAACTGTAACTGTAAAAGATTATTAAAGCTAAATAAAGTAAAATTTTGTTTGCCTTTGACAACATTATACCCCTTTTGTAAGAGTTAACAGGGTATATGTAACAAGCAAGTGCAAAAAGTCACTTTACACCCGTTTTTGTATTTTTTTCCCCCGATTGCGGCTCTTGTTTTGTTGCCATGTTTGTAACTGCTTTTGTTGTTGTTGCAGTGTCTGCTGTTTTTGCAGTTTACACCTGTGCCTCGCGTTTTGCTTTTTGCATACTGTTTACATCGAGTAAATTCATTCTAGCCACGCCTCTATTCTTAGCATTTTTCGAGGGCCACATACCTAAGGCGTAGCCCCCGCACGCGCGGGGGCGTATCAAATAATTGAGCTCAATTGATTTTAATTGAAACTGACAACTCGACTCTGGCCTGCTGCTGTTTGTTTACTCTTGTTCTTGTTGGCATTCGCATGAAACAAAAACCATCAACATTATTTTGATGCTGATGATGATGATGATGATGATGGATATGATGATTTTGTGTATGTATTTTGTGACGAACTGCGCCTTACAAAATTTTTAAGTGCAGCAATTTGAAGAAATTAGACATTTTTCTTTTGAAAGCGAAATGAAAATCTGGGGCGGAAACTATGTAAATAAGATTCACTTTTAAATCTGTAATTTTGTTTCACTTATTACACGGCTGAGTGTTAGTTGTGTATTATAAAATAAAATACTCTTATTTTTATCATATACTGTATACATTGTCTTATAAGTAAATAGAAGTACATTTGATTGCTTGTTGGGCGACATTTTGGCATTTAGGGCTGGTTTTCACCATGAATCACCCATGTGACACACAACCGAGACAAAAACTTTCTGATAAAGAAATCAACATCAATCTTTAAATTTAAATATGAATCATTTAAATTGATTTGAAATGCAATACAGCGATAATTATTCAATGTTAATTACAAGAATATATTATAGAGAAGTAAGCAAAAGTTTTCCAAGTTCCACATATCGCTCAATTTTAATCAATTATAGACCTGGTTTTAATGGAATTTATTGAATAGATGTTTGGTCTAATTTTTCAACCGGTTTTTCTAGCACCTGCAAATTTTATTTTTCTTCAAGATTCACAACTGCACCTTTATCTAGTTTCCAATTTTTAACAGCTTTTCGTAGTTTTTAAAGCAATTTAACAACTCTATCTTTTTTTCTATTATTTTAAAAGGTTCTCAAAATACCACTTTATTATAAGCCTATTTCTAGTTTAGGAAACAATTGAGATATTTTTTTAAATTCCTGACAATAGCCTGCATCGATTTTTCGCATAAAATAGATATCTAAACATAGCGTCTCGAAATGCCAGAAAAACAAATAAGCGGCACACGGCAAAAAAGACCATTAAAAAAACACAAATACTAAAATAAAACGAAATTGAAATTTCTCATACGAAATTGTTTGAATATTTCTGCATATATGTACAGTATTTAGTAGGCTTGAATAAATATACATTTTATTCAACCATACGGAACATTTCAGCTTCCATTCAACCCTAGAAAACATTTGTTTACCACTTATAACATTTATTTGTTAATTCTTTTTTTGTTAAATAATTTATAGGCGCTGGGCCCCACACATATTTGGGTAGTGCGAATCTGAATTAAATTAAATGACGTTTGCTGCTAAATATTTATTTGGCTCGCGCTTCTTCCAGCATCTGTTTCGCATATTTGTAAATGTGCATTTTATTGTACACTTAAATTGTTGTTTATTTTCGAACATTTGGACGGCTGCTGGTGCTACTAGCTCTAATAAAAAGCTTAACAAAATGCCACAACAACGAAACAACTATTTAGATATGCGGCATGTGTGTGTGTATTCGGCAAATTTTATTTTTTATTTTTTTTTATACACTGCCGTCGCGCAAAAAACTTTCACTTCCATTAAAAAGTTTTGTGTGTACCTGTGCGCTTGGCAAAAGTCTCGGCAAAATGTCGACAGCGATGCCAGCGTCGGCGTAAGCGTCGACGTCTGCGTCGTTAAATGACATTAGGTTAGGTTTTATGGCTCAAAGAGCCGCAGCGAAATTCTGCACAAATGTCAAAGTAGAAAATTTACATGACCACAAAACGATTTCGCTTTTATATTTCTTTATTTTTATTTCCTAGGTTTTATTATGTGTAATGCATTTGTAGAAAGTGAACAATGATAACAGCTAAATGGCTGCTAATGTTGACGATCAGTAAGTTTTTCATAGCATACACTAAGCCAAAAAGTCTCTTAAGTTAGTTGTACTCAAAATGATTTAAGCATGACTTAAGCTTTATTCAGGTTAATTTCTCATGAAGTCTTTGTGCTTTATAGCTCCAATTTAATGTGAGAAACGGGGCAACATATCTGAATTGAATTTTGAAATTTAATATTCCATTATAAGTGATAATAAGGTTGGCTTAAATCTAAATTAAGCAAGGGCATACAAAGTTCGGTCAGCTTACAATTAAAAATGAATTGACTGCACCTGTTATGTGACCGGAAGTTGAAAGCTGTGCAATTACGAGATACGTTCGTAATCAGAGAGTCGTGGCTCCATTCATACTAAATATAAACGTAATGAAAATGGCTCCCACAGTTGGCTAATATATGCAGCTACTTTTAGACTAATTACAGAGCATGTCAGTCACCCACCACAAACCCATTTTCATTTCCATTCGTGAACTTTTATATGAGTCAGCAGGGCTCTTCGTTATTACAATTGTTCAACATGTGTAAACAAATCCAAGAGTTGTGAGTCGGCCAAGCGCCAAGCCAAACAAAATGATCAGATTTCGACTGGCAAGTGTGGCCCGCCCGTCTCGGGTGTTTGAGTGTGTCAACCGACACGCCGACGCCAGTCGATAAGATAAACAACCAGTAGCTGCACAGTGGAACCGGAATCTGCAGTCAGCCAGCCAACCTTGTAGACATAATTTGGAAATTCGCGCAATTCGCTGCGATATCGCTTAAATCCCTCGCTGTGGGTAATCGTGCACCCCATCGTTTAATATTACCATCATACTTTGTATGTCGAGCATTAATCGCACATACTTCCATCCATACACTCATCCGTCCATCCATCGGTCCGCAAAGCGCAAACAACACTTGCTAGCCATTGAAATTGGTCAGTTTAATGACTTTTTATGCGCATTCATTAGTCATTGTCCATGAGAATTTGAAATATGAATTGTATTCAATTGCCGCTCAAAAGTATCGTCTATACATATGCATATATAATTTTAATTGGTGCAAAAAGTGAATAACTGAAAAACGTGTGAATCATTAGTGGTAGCTAGTCATCACTTGGTTAATATATTATTTAATTGTGTTTCATTGTTCTACAATTAAAATCATTCCGCAAAGGTATGTGTGACTAAGATGTCTTATTATACAATTTCAAAAATAATTTAATTGTGACAAACATGGTTTTTAACAACTCTAATTTAGTTTCAAAGTTGAGCAAATAACTGAATTACGATGATGAAATTTATATAATAATAAACTACAAGTAAAAATGTTATAAATATATTTCATACGATAAAGTATAAATGCAAATACATTTATGACAGCTTAATAATATTAATGCATTTAGTAAATTTTAACACATTAAAACCAACTGTACTGAAAGTACTTCAGCTTTAAATTATAGGTGTAAACTTATCTTATAGCACAGAATCCGAAATATAAATTTTTTTCTCAATTTTATGTGTCTTTTTAAAGATTTTCCTTTTCTTATAATTAAGCATAAATCTATTGTTCTGCGGTTCATTGTAGACTCTATAAAATATTAATAAAGAACGACAATAATCATATGTAATTAGGTTGCTAGCTTTTTATCAGTTTAGTGCATCAGCAACTCCTTTTCTTCAGGTTTTAAGCAGCTGCAACTTAAAGTTCTCACGCTGTGTTGTTGCCTTGTTGTTTACTTTTTTAATGCTTCCTAGGAACCATTAACGCTTAATGCCCTAGAATCACTGCAAAGCACTTTCCGGCGCTGTATTCTGCTGGGATGTGAATGCGAATGTGGCTGCGGCTGTGGCTCCTCCCACTTCCTATGCCCAGGCGGTGATCCTATTGTGTTGCAGATACACATCACTTCTGCACTTGTTGAGCGCATCAGCAGCATGTCAGTCAACCAGCAGCTAAATGACTACCGACCAACTGACTGACTGACAGACAGACAGACAGATGGACGGACGGACAGGCGGACAGAGAGACAAATGCGTTAAGCACATTATGCCTGGCATACATACATATATATATTGTGATAAATATATATATACATATAGAGTGTGTGCAGACAGAGCCGTAAGTCTTTTATGGTCGACATCATCGTTTGTTAGTGCTTGCAACTAAATTTGTGCTCGCTCTAGAAACGCCACAGAGCAGTCAGTTTTGTGACCCAGTTAGTGCCATAAATTAGCACAAGCAACGACTGGCTACCAGTTGCAAACAAATGGCAACAACAACAACAAAAACAACAACAGACAACTTAGAATGTATGCAATGTGCAATGTGCGCTTATTAAATACAAGTACGACTATGAAAACGAGTCTCCCAGTATCTTAGTATCTTAACACACTTAGATACAAGCACGCACTGCAACCCAGCTCAGCTCAGTTTAGCTTTGTCTGGCAGGCAATGCGGTTATCGTTCCTAATACCCTGTAATCAAATACATTGGTCAAATGCTGTCCAAGCAGGCGAGTAATTTGGAAGCCATAAGAAGATTAATAATATAATAATAACATTGAAACCGAAAATTATAATTTTAAATTATACCAACTTCGAATGATCTAGCAGAGAAAGAGAGCGTTCGCCTAGGATACAAACTAAACCCAACTTTTAATTACATATCAGTCTTTCTAATACTGGATTTTACAGTATGAAAATAGGTGTTTCTTATCCGTATTTACAGTTACGGTTAATCTATATAATAATATAGATTTAATATGTAGGGGAATATTTTATCTTAATTGAAAGCCGATTTTCTTTTCAACAACGCCTTTATTGCTTTTGGAAATCGATTTGTATCAATTAGCAGAAATAAACTTAATCTCGCTACGGTATACAATAACTAATATTATTAAAGAGAACGTCTTGCGCATAAAGGCATATATGACCAAATCTAATCGACTTTTGGTGATGATCAAGAATATATACATACTGTTACTTACGCTGTCTCAACTTCATTAAACTCTATTTATTATTATTGAGCACACCTGTTTACAGGGCATCAGACAGTCACGTACACTTACCTTAACACACGCAAACAGCTACTTGTCTCAATTGGGTCAGTCGTGAGAGATAAAAAATAAAAAAAAAGATGAAAAAAGTAAAACCACACTATTAAAAAGCCATCAAGTATTGTTCAATATTAAGTTATTTCATAGCATTAATTAGTCTGCAGACGCTGCAAGCGATTGAAATCGCTACCCAAACACATGCAAACACCACACAGACAAAAACACACACACAAGTACAAGTACACGTATACATTGCAGTGCACTGTATGCGGCTTAATTGATTGGAGAAAGTGACGTACATGATTTGGCTGACCGTTCGTTTGGTGTTCGTTCGTCTGTTGGGTTCGGCTTGGCCAGGCCTGGCCTGGGAAAATGTCTTCATCGTTGGAAGCGGTGCCAAAGTGCACGGGTAAACCGAAAGCTAAATGCAACGGCCAATTGCAACACCCCAAAACAAAAACAACAGCAATAACAACAACAACAACAAGAACAGCTAATCAAGCGAAACATTGAAAATGTGTGAGATAAAAGACATTTGATATATATGCACACACACACAAACAAACTTACACAAACACATGCTCACTGAAAACCGATCAGCGCTATGTAACGGTAAACAAAACAAAAAACCGATTACGACAATTGCAGCAATACAAATTTAAATTAACATTCATTTGAGAAAAAACAGTTAGCGGGCATATCGATTATCAAAGCAAAATGAAGAGCTGATAAACTGATCTCTAAAGGCGCTTTTTAAAGTAAGAAACTTAATTTAAAAGTAGCAGAAAGTCGGACTTGCAGATGGTATAAATATGAATCAAATAATCAGATTAAAATTATACCAAAAACAATAACGTTAACTATTTCGTAGCTAGTACAAAAAAAGTATAATTATATTTACTTTGAACCCTTAACCTCAAAAGTTCGGAGTGCATTTATATGGGTATAAATCAGCATAATGCTTTTTATTTTATCAATATCAATAAATTAACCCTCAACCTCAATTATTAAGCTGGCCATTTGGCCTTATTATAGAACCTCAATAGATATCAAAAACAATCGAAGACCGAACCGTGTATAATGCACCGAATGTTCAAGAAATTAATAATGTTAATCTGACGTATTTATTCATGATTTTAATCCCATTTCCCGTTTGTTTCGTGTCCGTCCCGACCACATTACAGCTACATTTGGACGCACTGAGCTATGGTTATTTTTCTTTTGTTTTTGCTGTTTGTTTTCCCATCTCGTTTTTTTTGCCGTTTATTTTTTGTATTTTTTCTTTTTTTTGTAGCAAATTGTTTATTTTGGTTAACGTTTTTTTTTTTTTGTAATGTGCGCACTTTTTGTTGCTGTCGTTTGTCACTTTTTGTCGCTTTGTATTTCTCTTTATGTGCTGCATTTTCAAACCGTTAACGTCAACATTTTAATAGTTTTGTTGCATTTGATGAACTCTGCGCTACACCCCGTTCACCCCTTCCCCCATTGTGGCAGTTGTTGCTGCAGTTGCCCGGTGTCCAGTACCAGATATCGCCTCCCCCCGTTTTGAGCCCCACAATTCTCAGTTAAAACTCGTTTCCGTCTCGCTCTACAGATTTCGCCGACGCCAAAGGCAGCGGCAAAGTCGCCCACTCTCTTTTCCTCTCCGTCCCTCTCTCTATCTCTCTCTCTCTCTCTCTTTGCGCTGCTGTCGGCTCACTGCCCTCATCGCAAGTTGCCCCGCCGCTAGTTTAATTTATGAAAGTTTAAATGTTGCAGGCCGCGTCGCTTGCATTTGGTGTCGCCTCTAAATCAGAACTGCCGCTAGGCGAGTCACTTCCAACTGGTTGCTTATAAATATTTATCGTATCTGTTTATAGATGGGTTACTCTTACAAATATATATATATATATATAAATATATATATATATATTTATTTATATATATAAACATATATTTATATATAAATGTGTGTGTGTGTGTGTGCGTCGCCACAGCTATGTGCCACATCCTTAAGCGACCATCTGAGCCACTGGCCTTATTCCAAATAAAGGAATTCCAGACACGGCTCACAGCTTTTGCCCATAGAGAGTTCGTTTGCTGGCCGAAAGTAGAACATGCGGGCTTTGGTAATTGATAAATACGTGCGTCATGTTAGAAAGTAAACGCCGGAGTACACTGCTACAAATATAACAGTTCAAGTTACAAGTTTAACAGTTTATCGAATTTCAAATACATGCGAAAGAAATCATAGAATAGGCTTTGGATTAAAGTTTCGATTTCAATATTAAATTAATTTCATGTGAAGAATTAAATTCCTACGAATTTGCTGCCACTGTAAAACAGTGTGAAATTGTATATAAAACTAGTGTATAATATTACAAAGCAATTTCTCAAGAAATCAGTAGAAGTATTATTAGGAAATAGATTGAGTGGCAGGCCGGCCAGTCAGTCATTGCACCCCATAGTGTTTTTTTTTAACGTTAAATTAAACAATAAACAATTATAATTTTGCTATTTAACTTGTTTATTGCAGATGACTAAACGTGTGTAAATTGTGCAAGCATTTGAAATGTCCGAGCGGGTAAGCAGCGCTCTGGCGGCACAGCTCCATGCGCATGCGCTGGCAACCAACTCCAACACCATCTCCTCCCCTGAGACTGCCGTTTGCCAGCTGCAGCCGGTGATTGCCTCAAAGGATGCACCGCTCCAATTCGATACGGATGCTCCGGCGGCTGCAATTAGTGCACAGCTAAATTTTAAACTGGTGCCCGTCGATAGCTTGAGCGGCCTGCATTTGGGCCTGGGCAATAGCTGCCAGGAGATGTTTGCCTCAATGAACACATCACAAATCTCAAATGCCTCCACAGAGTCCAGCTGCTGTCCGCCCTTGGTGCCAACAGCTCCGCCCAAGCCCAGCAGGCACATGGCAGTGCAGCCATTGAATAGCGTGAGTAAACCATGGATTCCTTGACTGGTCTCTCGTCCTTCTTTATTTAGAGCTTAACTATACTAATATATATATTGGTTTCCCATAGAAATCCTGTCGCTTTCCCAAACTGGAGGAATGCGCCCATTTCCATTACGAACGTGTGCAGCTGGGCGCATTGTCTGTGCAGCTGCTGGATGACAAATCGGAGCAGATGGGCAGCAGCATTGCCTCGCAATCGATTGGCGGCGAGCTGGCGCACAGTTCGATGCGCTCCGCTGCCTTCACGGCGGAGAGCTGCTGGTTCATCATACGTGTGTGTCCGCAACGCTGTGAACCGTTCCTGATCAAGCGCAGCTACGAGAACATGCAAATGCTGGACGAGATGCTGCATCGCTGCGTCTATGATCGCAAGATTAGCGGGCTGCGCAACATGTCCGAGCTGGAGGCGGAGGCGCAGCTGCAGACCGAACTAGATGTGGAATATGCGGTGGCCAAGTATCTGGAGCGTTTCTCAAAAATCGCCTCCGATTCGCTGACCTGCGGTACCATACTTACCTGGCTGCAGCTGGACAACAAGGGGCGGCGCCTGCCACTGGCCGATGGCGAGACGCAGCGCACAATCAATACGCCGGCGGTGGGCGCCGCCTATGGTGTGCGGCGCTATCAAGCCCAAGCGCCGGATGAGATCAACATTGAGGTGGGCGACATGATATCGGTGATCGATATGCCCAGTCCCGCTGAATCGATCTGGTGGCGTGGCAAGAAATCGCATCTTCAAAAGTCCCTCTACGAAGTTGGTTTCTTTCCCCAGTCCTGCGTCGCGACCATTGGCGACAAAGTGCCACGCAATTTTCCCATGCCCGCACCACTTGTGGGTCATCTGGACGCGTCGCCCACGAAGCCAGTGCTGCGCAAGCACGGCAAACTAATCGCATTCTTTCGCTCCTTCATATTGTCGCGTCCGTCGCGGCGTCGCCTCAAGCAGAGCGGCATCTACAGGGAACGCGTCTTCTCGTGCGATCTGTCGGAGCATCTGTTGAACAGCGGCCAGGATATACCGATGGTGCTGCGCTCCTGTGCTGAGTTCATTGAGAACTATGGCGTCATCGATGGCATCTATCGTCTGTCGGGCATAACATCGAACATCCAGCGACTGCGTCGCGCCTTCGATGAGGAGCGTGTTCCGGATCTGGGCAATCCGGAGATGAAGCAAGACATTCACGCAGTTAGCTCCCTGCTAAAAATGTACTTCCGCGAACTGCCCAATCCGCTGTGCACCTATCAACTGTACGACAACTTTGTAGAGGCTATTCAGGTAAAGGCCGACGAGGCAGACGAGCGGCTGCGTCTCATGAAGGAGACGGTACTCAAGCTGCCGCCTCCACACTATCGGTAAGTGTCGGCACACTTCATAATTAGAGATTAGAGTTTCAAGTTATTTTCCCCTGAACCAGCATTTCATTTATAAATTCCGTTATCAGCTTTATTTTCATAACAACAACAAAAATTATAAATAAATTCAAATGAATATGCAAAATTGCAAATATATATGAAAGTATCTCGCTCTCCCGTAGATATGGCATACATTAATCTAATCTTATTCAATTTAAAAGTTGTTTATTCATTAAATTAAATATAATTTCTGGGTAGGAATTGCTCTCCCCAGTTTGGTTATATTATGGATAGATTAAGATTTATTTAGTTGTAGTTCCAATTCAAGTTTATCTAATTATATTTTATGTTCTCATCATTTAGCACCCTGAAGTACTTGTCGGAGCACTTGCATAAGGTATCGCAGCATCATGGACGCACTGGGATGACGGACAAGAATCTGGCTATTGTTTGGGCGCCCAATTTGCTGCGCTCGCCGGCGCTGGAGTCGGGTGGCGTTGCGGCGCTGCGTGGCGTTGGTGTCCAGGCTGTGGTCACCGAGTACCTGATACGCAACTGTCACAACATCTTCGATGCTCTCGAGGATCACAATGCGCGCCTCAGCATTGTGGGTAGCGCTGCAGCGACTGCGGCCGCATCTGCCGCTGCTGAACTGCGCCTGGAGTCTCTCACGGATTGTGAGAGCCTGCTGGTGGAGCAGCGTGAACAGGATCAATCGCTGGGTCTGGTGGAGCGACCCAAGAGTCTCAGCACAGGCGGGGCCAAGCTCATCAGCCTGGAGGAGGCGCAGGAGCGACATTCACGCATCGAGGGCACCGGCGATCTAAAGCAATCGCTGCCCATCAACATGATGAGCGCGAGTGGAGCAGCGGGCAGCAATGCTGCCACGAACATTGGCTCCTACATTGAGGTGGGCGGCGGTCCGTCGAGCCTGCCGGATAAGTATCACACGGTGCTATCCGTGCCACGCAGCTGGCAGAAACGCAAGCCGGATAAGACGCCCACCTGGAAGTCCATATTCACGCGCAGCCAGCGCCAGGGCCAGGAGCTGCCCGGCCACAAACTGATCCACGAAGGCGTCGGTGGCAACAAGGAGCCCAACAGCAGCATTGGTGCGTGCTCCTCATCGTCGCGGGTCAGCTTCGCGCAGGCCTCCCATGCACATCATCATCATCATGGTAGCAAGGAGCTCTCCAAGCACGACAAGCCCAAGTCAACGGAGCTGCTGGAGACGCGAGATTCACGCGACTCGGCGATGGGCAGCAAGCCCATGGAGCTGTGCATCCGCTCCAATTCGATTGATAGCCTGCGCACCGTTGGACACTCGCGCAGCGTCTCACATGACTCCTATTTTGATCTGTTGCAGTCGCCGCTGCGCGGTCACATGACTACTTGCCCCTCGCGTGAGCTCTCCGAGCTGGGCCTGAACTTTGATCGCGAGGAGCCCGAGATGCGCATATTCTCAGAGAGCGAATCGCTGGTGAGCTCACCGCGCGTGGGCAAGGAGAATGTTCCGCCTGCATCTGGCTGCGCGACGCGTCGCATAATGCGCGCCCGACCCGAGGACTTCTCCAGTCAGACGAACAGCGTCAATCCCAGCCCCAAGAAGCAGCCGCGTCTCAATCTGCTCTCGCCCAGCGCAGCGGCAGCGCAACGCACGAAGCCCCACGCCAACCCAGAGCCCGCTTGTGGTCATGAGCCTGCCGGCGCCGAAAACTGCTGCAAACGCTACAAGCTGGAGGATCAGCTGTCGGACATACAGTTCATTGACTGCGGTACACCGGAGCATCCGTTGCCAGCACAGCAGCAATTCGCCAGCGTTGAGGTGCATCCGCCACCTAAGCCGGCGCGTACTCAGACCCAGGGTCAGCAGCAGGTGCATCTGTCCACATCCCCGACTGGCGCTGGCGCTGGTGCTGCACGCTACAGCTACCCGTCCGTGCAGCTGGGCGCCAAGCGCAAGGAACAGCTGGCGGCCAAGGAACGCTTCAGCTACCAAGGCACCTTTACGCAGCCGGGCCACAAGCCAGAGCCAGCTCCAAGGCCCATACAGTGAGTGAACCCTCCTTTCCAATTTGATGAGATAACTAAATCCATTCTCTGTGCCTTCTAGCAATGGTAGCGCCTCGCTGCGCAGCATTGATCAGGCGACTGTTAAGCTGTCTGTGGCCACGCCCACAACGCCTGCGAACAGTCCGCGGTACTCGCTGCTGCTGTGCGACACGGAGAGCTCCGAGAACAGTTCGGCGGTGAACACGCCACAGTATGACATGGAGCCACTAATGATGAACTCGGCCATGTCGGGCATATCGGGCGTCTCCTCCAACATGCAACAGCAGCAGCAGCAGTTGCTGCTAAACGTGGATGCAGCAAGCAGCTATTTGGGCAGCTCGCACGAGAGTCTGGGCCAGCAGGTAGGTTCCCTAAGAATTCTAAAAGAATGCTCTCCACTCACATTTCCGCCTCGCTTGCAGTTCAACAATCTGCAGGATGTGGAGCAGCGGGATATGCATGCCTTGAAGCGTGAACTGTCGCTGGATTTGCAGCCACGTTTGCCACAGCCAGCTGCCGCCACTCGTACGGTGAAGGAGCAGCAGTTACAAATGCAGCTACAGCTGCAGGCCGCCAGCTCGCCGAACAACTCGAACTTTACGGACAACACTAGTCAGTCGGTGACGCCCAGCGAGTTTGGCTATCAGCATCTGCAGCGACAGCTGAGCATGCACTCGCTGCTGGCGACGGAGGATAGTTCGCCGCTCTACGAGGACTACGAGCAGACGCCGAGCAATGCGCTGACGCCGCAGAAGCTACAGCCACCAACACTGACCAGTCCCATTAAGTCGACCATAAGCATTACGTACAAATCACCGGAGAAGGAGAAGCCGCCAGCAAAGCCAGCGCTTATGCTGGAAACCAATTTTGATGAGAACATTGTTTACGAGCAGGTAAAACTGTTTCGCAATTCGGTCACCGAGGTGAATCAACTGTTAAATGAGCAGCATGGTCAGAGCCTGAAGCAAATTGTGGAGGAGGATGGCAGCGATAAGATGACGCAACAACTGCTGCAACTCGAACAGGAGCAGCATGAGGATGAAGAGGACGAACAGCGGCTGCAGCAGGAACAGCTGCTCTATGAAAACATTGAGTTGCGCAAGCCGCAAACAGTTTATGAGAATCTACGTGGCGAGGAAATGAAACTCAACACAAACGAATTGCTGGAAATCGATTCTGATTTGGAATTAGAGTCAGTTACCAAGCAGGAGCCAGTCAGTGATCGAATCGAACTGGACAGTTTGGATAGTTTGCCCGGTGGTGCCGACCACAACAACGTTATGGAACTTGAACAGCAGCAGTCAAGCAAATCGCCATCGTTCAGTGTCAAGGAGTTGGCCACCAAATTCGAGAGCTCCCCGGTCGAGCAGTTGCCCAACTTTGATTTCACACAACGCGCCGGCTCCATGAAGAAACCCAATGAGCTGAGTCTGCCTCTCGCCGTACCGCCAAAGCCTGTAATGCCAGCGCCTGTGCCTCTCAAGAAACTAAATAACACGCAGAAGATTACACGCTCCCTGGATGAAAATGCATTTGTGCGCGAATTTGGCGGCAAGCAGCTGCAAGATTTGACATCTGGCAAACTGCCCGAGCTGCCAGAGTTGAACAATCGCCGCAAGAGCTTTGATTTCACACGACCCAAAACGCTGAATCCGCCCAAGCGTTTGCCGGGCATGAGCATCACGGAGGAAATATGTCAGAAATCTGAGCAGCACATCACAACGCCGACCACCGAGAACCGCATCTCGCTGATTCAGCAGAACAATGTGTTGATGCAGCCACAACCAAGTGTCACAGCTACCCAGAATCTTCCAGTTGGCGGTCGCAAGAGCGTCTTGACCGGCGTTATTCTCGATCGCGAGCGCATCGACAAAATCAAGGAGGAGCGTCGTCAGCAGCTGACACAGAAGTACTATGGCGACACCATCAAGTCACGCTCCAAAACGGAGCTCAACTCGGATGACAACAATTTCCAGGCCTCCGACTCGCTGCGCATCAAGTCCAAGTCACGTGGCGACATGCACTCGCTGCAAAAGGATATGGACATGAATCTCAAGCAGCTGGCGCGTGCCGGCGCAGGTTCTGAGAATACACTGCATCATGCTGGCGACTATGGCACACAGCGAGTGCGCAGCATCTCCGATGAGAAGAATCAGAATTGTGATACCAGCAATGGAGCCACCAACAATCAATCCTCCATGCACAGCGTCAAGTCAGTCGCCCAGAAGTATGCGCCAATCATCACAGCAACTACAACGACGATAGCGTCGGTGGTGCCAACGGTGCCTGTTAAATTCGAGCGGGGATTGGGACGCGAACGACTCTCGAGAAACTCCATGCCCCATCAATTGACCGCAGAGAGCAATGCAACCGTCAAGTGAGTACAAGTCTAAGAAAGTTGTTGATAAGGAATCGTTTCCATAGAATTATATTTATAAATTTCTCAATTTATTTTACTTTGCAGCAACAGAGAAAAGATCTCACCACAATTCTCAATACGCGATGTGACGGCGATGTTCGAATCTCGGTCACAAAATCAATAGGATTAGGCAACGTACCAACTATGCAACATCGAATACAGAATACATCATAATACACAACACACCACAACACAAGACACGAAGCAGAGAAGGAATGGAAACGGCAGAGTTATATAATTTATTTAGTTTTTAAAATTCTATATATATTAAGATACATGTTTGGACCACACACAGAAGAGAGCGCATGCAGTAATTTTGTGTATGTATTTATATAAATATATTGAATACTGGACCAAGCGGCTCCAAAGACATGAAACACAAAAACGCCGCGGGATGATGATCTTTAGGGGAATTAATGAGAAGAGCAAAATTCAATTTTGTTTTAAGAGCGGAGCTTACAATGAGTTTGAAGTGGATATGACTAAAAAAGACCCAGCGCCAAATGCAAATTGTTATTGCATTGGGCGATTTTATGCGTTAAGTTTATCTCTATAACAATTCGTTTATTTGTTTAATTATTGCATTTCACTTGACTTGATTTCGATTTGTTTATTGTGTGATTTGTATTGAAACATGTTTGTTTGTCTTTGTTTGCAAACAAATATAAAAAGAAATAATGTGGAAATTAAATGCGTAATTTGATAGCGCTGATTTTTATCTTAAATTTATAATTCAGTTGATGCATTTCGACGCAACTTTGAGCGAGTTGTTTTAAGTATATTATGATTATTTTTATGCTGATTAACTTATACTTTAAATAAATTGCAAGAAATTCAATTTAATGATCATAATATCCATATTTTTATTTAATATTAAATACCTGTAAATACTCAGCGCTTGCTTGTTCTTGATGCTCTTCTTGGCTTGCATAATTATGAAAACTAAAGCAAATAAAGCTAACGATTTTTATTAAACAATTTCAGTGTCGCTATGCCAATCGAGCTTAACAAATCTGTCGGAGAAAAATAAAATCACAAAAGAATATATATCTCGTATTAATTTCCATTTGCCGATTATGTAAGCTTATCTAATTTTGTATCTCATTTTATTATTATTCAGAGTTGGTTCATGTGAATTAGATAGATTAGATCTGTGTAGAGCCTGATAGCATATAGCAAAAAAAAAACTCTGGAAACATAATGGTTGTTTATAGGCTAATTATGGTTACAGTTCGCTATGAAAAGAACAGTAGTATAAGAAATTTCAGCATTTTAATTAATTTGATTAGCCCCATCATTGAGAATGAATTCTTCGAAAAGCTGTTTCTTTATTCGCATTTTATGGGTTTTTGTTTGTTATATTCGATCTTTTGATAACCGCAAATTTGTTAAGCTCCATCTGCGCCACACAAAAGCAAATAAATTATACACAAAATACTGTCCTATATACTAAACTATAAAGACCGATAATATCAAATCAAAAGAGAACTAAAACAAAGTAAAGAGAAGAAATTAACTAAAAGCTAACAAGCTTATTTGCATTAAACATATTCGATCAATGACCATGAATGTATATATATATACAAGTATGGTTTTTATTTAAATTTTACTACTAGATAAATTTCAGCTAATCAAATTTTTATTAAAGTACTTTGATAGATTTTTTATTTAGTCCTGAGCCAGCTGCCAAATTTTTACTGAAAGCATAAACAAATTTTGAAAATAAATCAAAAAAACTGTTAACGAATTAAACAGATTTGTAATACAAACAATAACTAAATAGAAAGCTTTAAAAAGATAAGTTAGCATTTGATATATTTTGATAAATAAAAATAATAATAATAGATCCACAACTTAGTTATAATCAATTGTATTGTATAATGACTGACAAACAGCTAATGCAGAGAGAATATGAAAGCGGATAAACTCGTGCTAAAAAATGATTAAAAGTACATTATTTGCATAAATATATATTTATTATACATACGCATTACTATATACAAATATAATATATATATATATATTTATTATATAGAACAACAATCAATAGCTGCAGCCAATTTCGGAGCAGAAACATTTTTGTAAGCAGCAACAAAACAAGCAACAATAACAATAAACAAATACTTTAAATGCATATACATATAAAAAAGAAACAAAATAGATTTGTGTGGGTTTTTTTGTACTGGTACAACACAAATATTTACTTATCTCTACTGCAATCGCAGTTTAGATATGTGACAAAACTGGGAATGTACATTATTTATCTCGATGCGGTTTTTTGTAATTTATTTATGATTGGCCCTGCAGCAAATGCTGCTAGGCAACTAAAAATTCAGTTTAGACTCATTAGAGTGCCCCTCTCCACGGAAATCTTTAGTAAAAGGCGAAAGATTTATTCGACAACTGAAGAGAAGCCAGAGTGAATTAACACCACAAAACACACAGACTATGTATGGGTAAATGCATAAACTGGTTGCGAATTGTAAGAATTGTTTCTGATGTTACTCATGATCAACCACTAAGGTAGGCTACAGAACCTAAATAACGCAGGTAAACAAAATGCAGTCTTTGAAAACAATTACCACCCTTAAGTAAATTTGTGCATGAGATAATTTTGTACATGCATCGCTTACAATTCGCAACTTGTTTAAGCAGACACATTATAGAGTAGTTGAAGTATTTCTAAGTCAAGTTATCGCTTCTCGGCCTTATGGCTAAGATCAAAGTGTAGTATCTGTTCTTATCAGCTTAACATCTGATAGTTTCTCCATTGGAGAACAACAAATGTTAAACTGATTTTTGGAATCAGACGGAGTGCTAGGGGCTTGCTCCACCTCTGTCACGGGTTGGCCCGGTATTGCAGTACCACCGGGATTTTGGCCCAACTGAATAATAAATTTGAGAATAATAGGAAACGATTAAATCAGCCCTTGTTCCAGGGGATCTAACTTGCACAAAAGTCGCCAATTTAAATTTCTCATGGCAATGATTTGATTTACAATATCAAACTCATAGTCGTTGTGTATTAAAATACGGACACCACAACTGAACAAACTCTGATTTCACAGTAATGATAATATGCAAAAGTCCTTTTGATGAGAGCTATTTAATAATACTGTTTGCTGCAATCTAACTTATTTTTGTAGTACATGCAGAATTGAGTCTATTGTAAGTCAGCCATAATCCTTAACTAGCGCACTCGGTCTTTGGCGAATTTTCATATATCAACTAAAGTCTTGCCATAGTGTTATACAAAAGGATGCCAGATCGTAAAAACGTTTAACAAAATTGCTTTTTATCTTTATGTGTTGTTTGTTCGGGTTAAAATTAGTGACGCATTTCATTGGCGGCACTAAAATAAAATAATTTAATTGAAATAAATAGAAATAAAGCAATGGACATTTTTTTAGATTAGTTTCAGATACAAAATGGATTTGGTTATAGGAATAATAATAATAAATATGGAATTATGATCGTTTGGAAATGTGAAAATTAATTTAAGTAAGGAAGAAGATATGAGAAAGTTCCTTATCAAAACTGTTGCTGCTAGCAGTTTTCAAATCAAAAATTAAGTGAGAAATTGTGTTATGCGAATTGAAAGCTGATGCGCTGTTCACGTTTTTTACATCATCATCAGGGAAGAACATTATTATATATTAGTTTGGGTATGTTTAATTAATTTGTATATAAAGTGCGCAAAATTGATTTATTTTTTTTGTGTAGGAGTTGTTGGTGCTTCTTGTATGTACAAAATTCTTTTATGCTTAGCATAACATTTATACAAAATTATCAAAATAAATAATTTGTGTTTATTTCTATATACTATCCATAGCAGAGGATACATAATTTTCTTTTGAAACAGTTCTCCAGTGAACCCGTAAGTATTTTTCATCAGAAACAATATCCCACGTTTCACTATATTTTAAATGCTCTTTTCTCTATGATTATAGTTTAGCAGTTTCCGTCTTAAAGAGAAAATTACCATACGCAGAAATCATTGATTAAAAATCATGATAACTTTTAATGATATTTATTTATAATTGGCCCTGCAGCAAATGCCGCTAGGCAACTAAAAATTCAGTTTAGACTCATTAGAGTGCCCCTCTCCACGGAAATCTTTAGTAAAAGGCGAAAGATTTATTCGACAACTGAAGAGAAGCCAGAGTGAATTAACACAACAAAACACACAGACTATGTATGGGTAAATGCATAAACTGGTTGCGAATTGTTACTTATGTTACTCATGGACAAGCCCTAAGGTAGGCTACAGAACCTAAATAAACCAGGTAAAGACATGGTTTCGACAGTCTTTGAAAATAATTACCCTTAGGTAAATGTGCATGAGATCATTTTGTACATGCATCGCTTGTAATTCGCAACTGGTTTAAGCAGACACATTATAGAGTAGTTGAATTATTTCTGAGTCAAGTTATCGCTTCTCGGCCTTATGGCTAAGATCAAAGTGTAGTATCTGTTCTTATCAGCTTAACATCTGATAGTTTCTCCATTGGAGAACAACAAATGTTAAACTGATTTTTGGAATCAGACGGAGTGCTAGGGGCTTGCTCCACCTCTGTCACGGGTTGGCCCGGTATTGCAGCACCGCCGGGATTTCAGCCCAACTTAATAATAAATTTCACACTGACTCAAACTATTGTCTCGCCTGGCTAATAAAGGACTCTTTGCGCCACTTGAGTTCCTCTTTCAAGCTATTTTTATTAACTTGGATCTGTTTTGCATGCCCTGCTGCGCTCAGAGAAAAGGACAACACGTGAGAAAATTAATTTGATTATAAAGTTGCCACAGAAACGCAAACGCAAACGCTCAGCGGGACTACTTTGAATGACAATGGAGACCTTATCGCCTTATAATCATTAGTAGTAGTCGTTGCTGTTTTACGCCAGACGGCAGCTAGCTGGCTACTTAACAGTGCCTTTGAAAGGATATAAAAGCTGGCAGCAACCACCTCCCGGACAGGTAGCTAGTGATGAGTGATTACATATATATATATATATATGTATATGCGGGTTGTTCTGAATGCAATAAATGATGTGCATAAGTGTGAAAACGCCTGCATCCTGCTGCGCACTCAAAGGCCCATTCCATTACTCCGCCGGCCTTAACCCCCGGTGCTCTCTGTTTGGGTTGATTGACGCTGATAGGGCACGTGTTGGCAATTATTTGAGAATAAACATAAAGAGCTCCTGGATCAAATCAGATGACTTCTTGTTGAGCACGCCAAAGCTGTCTTTCAGACTGCCTTAACATGTTCTCATAAATAAAATATTGATGAGAAATTTTTATTGAGTGTTATTTTAAAGGTCATCAACGTAAAAACTTAGGAAGGAATAATTAATAATTAATTATTAAATTATTTTCCAATTCCTATTCAATGGCCTAATCTCTCACTTTATTATTTGTATAAAAGTATAATTTAATTTAAATTTAGTTTGCCATAGAGGCGAAGGGTAATGTTAAAAATAGTTATTGTTTTGATATAAAAAAATCGATAAGATCTAGAAGTATGTTTGACTTAACTCACATTACATTATACATTATCTATAGTATTAAAATATTGATTAGATATTCGTGAAGTAAGCAATTTAACCTCTTTACTAAGGATATACAAGGCTTAAACTAAATATAAAATATACTTATAAATGCCATCCTCACGTCGCATAAAAGTGAGTCAACCCTTCTGGAAAACCCTTTAAGCATTTCCTAAATCAAATTTTATGACAATTACGCTCTGCAAATTAAATCAAATAACACAGTGAACGGTGCAAATCAAACAAATATATCAAGTAAATAATAAAATTTATCGGTGCTTGGATGCTGATAAAATCATTGAAAAATGCCAGCAAATTACAAACTTCCCCTTTCCCCGCACTGGGCCTTTGAAAATCATCGTCTGCACATATTTCGATGTAATTTAATATGTGGCACGCGTTCGGCAAACTTTATTTTGCTTCATTTTTTTTTTTTTTTTTTTTTTGTGACTAGCAGGACGAGCCAGGATATGTGCTCTGGCTTTCGGCTGCGGCCCAATTGTTGCCAATGAGAGCAATTGTGTTGCTGCCAGCGAACGGGGCGTGGTGGGAGAGGAACTGGCTGCTAGCAAACTGGTAATTGCATTTGTTAGTGCTCTAATTGTTTGGGTGGGCAAAAGGTTACTGTGCCTAGGATAACAACAAGAGGCTTTTAATAAGCATTGCCCACGATGTCAAAAGTGCCTCGAACTCCGGCAAACTGAAAAGTGGCTCGTGGAACGTGGAAAATAACGTTGTAAGAGGGTGGACAAATTGTCCCACCCGGTGATTAACTGACAGCGGTTCCAAGGCTACATTATGTTTAAATAGAGAACCTACAATTAGGAATATGTCACATTGTTGACAGCAATTCGTTAAATGTACTCTAACAATACAATTAAAGAGTTGTTTCAAAAAGAGATTTGATCAAACGCATTTTGCAGAGATTTTAGATAGTTTTACTAAAGGTACAAATTATGCTTCGGCAAGTGTTATCTGTTCTTACTTTTTCCATGGTCAGAACAGAACAATTGCAAAATTAGTCAACTAAAAATTTAGTTTAAATCTCTTTTATATTCTCAAATAAATGGAGTAAAGCTTGTTTGTCTAAAAATGTATCCCAAAATATATTTATTATTGAGTATTAAACGATTCCAACAATTACTTTCTAATAATATGTTAAATCAGAAATATTCATAAGGCTAGAGCAAAAAGGTTAAAAAAAATTAAAATAAAAATCTATTAAATATAAATACGAACGATATCGCTCTTAATTTAATCTAGTAATATAAATGAAAGTTTATCCAAGTTGCTCAACTCACAAACTCTTCAACAATTTCTTAAATGAACCCCAATCTGCGCTTCTGTATATTATCAGAGAAGGAAATACCGCCTTTGACCTCAATGCAAGGATGTTGCCACTTGTGGCAAAGACCCTTTGGCACTGCCATAAACAAAGTACCCCTAGCTAGTTGAAAATATAAGTTTATTTTGTTGCTCGTTTCAGAAGTTAATTTACCGAGAATCAAACTGAAATGCGGAAGCAGCCTTCGATCATCTGAGAAGCCGCCGAATTGTAACCTGATCTTTGACACACTTCAGCTTTGATTCCAGGGAATTATGTTTAAAAAAATGAGAAGAAAACAATGAGAGGACAACGCATCACAAAAGGATTTGCCATGCAAACTGACACAAAATGCTTGTAATTGCTATTAGACAGAAGAATCGGGCAACGTGCAACGGGCACCGGGCACCCCCCTCTTAACCACAAAGTGCCCTTTTTGCAATTTGATGCCGCATTTTTATTATTATAAAAATTAGGCTTAGCACGTCTGACGGGCACGTGCAACGACACGGATTCAAATGAGGTTCCCAAGCTTTAATTCTTGTCCCACACAATGCATCGATAATATTAAGTAAGCAATGGACTCTGTTGAGGTGGACAGAAATGCCTTTAAATATATTTAACACATACAGTTAGCTCTTCCGCACGTTCATGTCAAATGGAAAACAATGGAGCCAAACTGAGCTCAAGATGTCAGTTCCGGGGCGCAGTTTAAGTGCTCCCAACAAGCAGCTTGTGTCAGTTACTGAGGACGCCAGTTGACAGTCCTTCACACACGCCCACATTTCTAAGGCTGTCCTGGCTGCAGTTTACCAAGTATACCTCTACCTTAACAGTTTGCCAGAGATTTTAGCTAAAGCGACTTAATTGCATATCACAAATACACTGAGAAAATATTTCTATAGTGTTTGGTTTTTTATTTCTAATTATTATTTGTAATTCTAACCATTCCATTTTTTATTTCTTACTTTTTATTTCGATTTTTATTTTTTTTACTTTACAGAATAAATCTTGTCAACTCCAGAATACATCTAGTTATATGTTCTTTATGTTCTTATGGGTAAATGTATTTAAATACAATCCTTTTTGTATATCTGAAATTAAAACTTATTGTGGTTTTAATAACGACATTAGTGGTAAAATTAAAATATTTTGTTAAACTGTGTGTGATGAATTCTGTTTGTGGTAAATTAACTTTCACTCATCTAACTCTTGCTCTTTTCTAGTTTCTCTCTCATTCTCATACTTATTTTTAATATAAATTCATCTAGTTATTTTTTTTTTATATTTTTTAGGGAGGAACACAGACAAACTAACAGGATTAGCCAGCAACAGGGATGTGACGTTTTTGATAATGCCTACTGCATTTTTCTTGTGAATTTTAAATGTTCCAAAGGATATTCCTATCCTAGGAATAGCTTTAGTCATAAAAAGAATTGTACTTAAAGTTATTAGATTTTGTGCTTATAAATGATTTGTTCTCAAGTTCAATTTGGATTTAAACTTTTTTAACTGGTGCAAAACGGAACTATTCGATTTAAATAGTGTATGAAATTCCAGTTCCGGAATTATAATTTTTCTTATTTTAATAATAATTATCTCTCATAATCTCTTTTTTATTTTTTATAGTTTTATATAGAGAATATTGATTGCTAATTTTTTGTACATGTAATCTAAACCGAGATCTCTCTCTTTTCCCTGTCCCTGCTCTATATAAGACAAAACTCAACTGTGAATATATATTTCGCTGTGTAGTCGCCTGCACAGCTATGGTTCCAATCCCTACTCTAAACTGAAATGTATATACGTATGCCTATATATATATATATATGTATATATATACACCTCTATATATATATGTGGAGGTACATCTAATGCGCCCGTTTTAGGGCTTTAACCTAATAATGATGTTCGACTTACTTTGCGTGACTTATTTTATTAATAAAACGAGCAAATTTGTCTTGCTTTTTGGTCGCATCCAAAGCAGACACACTTGCACACACACCCAAACACACACACACACCCATACACACATACTTGTACACAGAGCATCCTATGCTAGCTCTTTGCTGTCGTTATTGTATTTCACATCTCCCCTCACAGCTCCACCCCACAGCAACCAGAGAGAGAGTTTGCTCGATGGCCGTAGTTACTGCATGTGGAACAAGGACGAGCAGCTGTTGTTGCGGCAACCCCAAAGCGAAAAACACGCTGATTGGCTGCACGGGGTGAAAGGACACACCCACAACCGTCACGAGGTTGACTTAATGGGGTGGTTGTCCGTTTCGGGTGGGTCGTGTAAGGCTATGCCAAATGATTGAATTACTGCCAAGTATTTTTTGCCTAATTGCCAGGGCTTACAGTAAGTCTGGACCCAAGAGCAGGAGGTGGATGGAGGTATGAGTGGGGTTGGGACAGCCTTGGCTAATACGTATTATGGCCAAATTAGGTACAAGCTGTTGATGGTTGCTGAGACATAGTTGTGCATGTGTGCGAGTAGCTAAGCAATAGCTGAACATAAATATTACGCATACGCCATGCAGCCAGACACATACACTGACAGACAGGCAGGAGACGCAAGCTGTCTGGCAGGTTGGCAGGCTGGCAGGGCAACAGCGCCATTCATCCATCAAACAGTAAATTAATTATAATAATTGTGGCATTTAATGAATTTAATGCATGCACACAGCACAATGGCGGCCATGACACGTTAATTATTTGCAAAAATGGCGGCTGCGAGATATTTGCGGCTAGAATCAGCGTCAATTAGACATAACGAACGAACGCATATCAATAACCCAGTTAAGAACAGACATATCAGCATTATATATATGCGCCGACATATGTATATATATGTATATATGTATATAGCATACATATTCATATGCGATAGTTATTGCATAGGTGAACTGGCAGAATTACTGCACATAATCAAGCGGTACAAATTGCTAAATTGCATTCGGCCTGTTTTGGCAGTTTGAGTTGAGATGATTTGTGTTGATTGTCCTTTCGTGTGTGCGAGAGAGAGACAACCATATGCTCACTACACACTGCTACGCATGCAAATGGGGGTGTGTTTATTATATATGTATGTCTGTGTGTATGTATTTGTATTCTTTTTTTGGGTGCCTCTAAGCGAACAGCGTAGAGCAAATGCATTGCGTCGGTTAGGGGATGGGCTGGGCTGTGTGCCCTGCATGCTGTATGCCTCATGTTGTATGCTGTGTGCTGTGTGCTGCATGTCTGGGCACTGTTCAGTTTGAGTTCGGGAAATCGTTTAGAGCGATTTGCTGGTTGATGTGCGGTGATTGCCGCAAACTCAACGCGACCGTCAACGAGTAAACAACCTAAGCGCGACGGCAGCACATAGCAGGACACCCAGGCAGGACATGTCAACGCTTAATGAGCACAGCACCAGCACAGCAGCAGCAGCAGCACCACCAGCGGCAACTGCTGCTACTACTGGCGCGGCATCAGCAACTGCGACGGCGATGGCGGCAGCAACAGCTACTGTTGCCAACAGTAAGAGTCTCGCCACAACGACCACAATGCTAACCACAAAAACTCCATTCTCCATTGAACATATATTATTCCCGAAATTAAATAGTGACGGTAACAATAATAGTAATAACAATAGCAACAACCACAACAACAGTAACAATCACAATCAACAAAAGTGCAGCAAATATGCAGTGAAAAGTGCCAGGAGTAGTTCCAGTTCCAGCTCCATATCCATATCTAATTCCCTAACCAGTGCCAGTGCATTTGACAATAACAGATATCCAAGTAATCATCCAACAGCAGCGTCGGCCTCAACGCGTCCAGCAATGAGTCCAAATCAATCAGCTCCGGCTTATGCCAGCGAGGATTACGCCAAGTCCTTGCACAGCCAACGGTTAGTTGAAAATCAAAAAATCTACATACATAAAATATACATCAAATTATAATTCATATAAGCAAAAACTATTAAACAAAAGTGTTTTAATATTATGCTATAAATTTTTAAGGTTTTATTTTTTTATATTTGTGCGGTATTCTTCAAATTCAAAGTGTTATTTTGAAAAAAGTGTAACCCAAAATATATATATATATAATTATATATATATATAAATATAAATATATATACATATATTATAAATACAAATATATATATATATATATTTAATGACCTATATAAGTAAAAATTTAAATATTGATTAAAAAGTGAAGAAAGTAATTCTGAGAGAAACTGAAAGAAATTACTTATCAAAATCTTAAATCTTTTCTTTTTCAATATTATATGTAGTTATAATGCAAATTATAATCTAATATACTGTTCCTGAGATTGAATACACCGTTGAATTTCATACATTCT
Source organism: Drosophila dives (assembly GCA_035042365.1). Lineage (NCBI taxonomy): Eukaryota > Metazoa > Arthropoda > Insecta > Diptera > Drosophilidae > Drosophila > Drosophila dives. Next base: position 596,390 of record JAWNLJ010000415.1, on the reverse strand, counting down.
GTAAACTTTTTTTAAAATATTTTTAGTCAGTTTTTTTTGACCAGTTCCGACGGCTAAATAAAAAAATAGCTACACCGAATTACTTTACTTAAGTCATTTATATATCGCTCAAAAGTTGAAGCTTTATTACTGTGCAATTTGTAAAACCAAATATTTTCAGAAACCTAATCAAATTTCTGATAATATTTTTATAATTTAATTTGGCTCTCCAAAATCATTTAATGTCATTTAAATCTTATCTTATCTAATTAAAATATCAGTCGATAATATTAAATAAAAAGTCCAGTCTTTTACGATACTCGGTTTTATATTTCAACAATAAAATACACTATCAATTCAAAAGTCAGTTTAGTTTAAATAAAAAAGGAATATGACATAAAATAAGGAAATGCCTAAAATAAAAATAAAAAACCTGTGTTTTAGGGCCGCCAATCGTATTATTTAATATGTGAAAGATTTATCTTTTGGATTTCTAAGTTGAATTTTTGACTTGTATAAAATATTTAAAATTTATTTAATCAAAGATAATTTTGTCTTGTCCAACTAATAAAAATGTTTTGTATATTTTTTTAATAAACTATTAATAAAAGTGTGGTGTTATTTCGTTATAGCAATGCAAAAATATTTATTTTCATCGTTTAATGTTAATTTATTCAAAGTAAATAAATTCAAACTTATTTTAGTGGTTAATTATAAAAATATTCATACATTTTCTTTAATGCTTATTAAATTGGCAAAGCTAAATGCAATAAATGTAAATGTAATATAAAAAATTATTGTTTACAGTACACACCAGCAGCGGACACAAGCATCACACTATGGTCATGGCAGTTCTGGTCAAGTTACTGATTCAACTTTACAGCAAATGACATCGACACAAACACCAAGTGCTCCTCCACCGCCACCGCCACCACAAGCAAATGGTGTCCCAAATGGTGTTCTCTATCCGAGTTCTGCGTACACCGATCATGGATTTTTGCAGATGACGCTGGGCTATCTGTCACCATCGTCGGGCACGTACAAGTCGGTGGATCCCTACTTTCTGTCCCAAGGTACGTTCAATGTCAATGGCCATTAGTAACACCAAAAGTTTGGTCGGATGCACAAGTCAATTTATGGGCGCACACAACACAACACAACCCAACTCTGGTCTGGCCATGTAATGCAATTAATATCGAAGTCTTCTCTCCATGTCTGTGCAGCCAGCCTGTTTGGAGGAGCGCCCTTCTTTGGTGCGCCCGGCTGTGTGCCGGAACTGGCATTGGGCCTGGGCATGGGAGTGAATGCGTTGCGGCATTGCCGACGTCGCAAGGCACGCACCGTATTCAGTGACCCCCAATTGTCCGGACTGGAGAAACGCTTCGAGGCGCAGCGCTATCTGTCGACGCCGGAGCGCGTCGAATTGGCGACGGCCCTGGGTCTGAGTGAGACGCAGGTCAAGACGTGGTTCCAGAACCGTCGCATGAAGCACAAGAAGCAGCTGCGACGACGCGACACTGCCAATGGTGAGTTGCATTGAGTTGAGTTGTTGCCACGGGCAACTTTCTTTGCACAACTTCTTTGGCACTTTGATGCTCTTGGCCAATTAGGCCGGGTGCCCTTTTTGGCTTTTAGCAGCCTGAAGAAACTTTTCTTAAACTTATAGTTTTGCCCTAATCAAATTAGTTGTACAATTTACGCAAAAATTCGCAAAATTCTATCGGCAGAACCCGTTGACTTCTCACGCTCTGAGCCGGGCAGCAAGCAGCCAGGCGACTCCACTGTCCCCGCATCCTCCACGGATTGCAAGCAGTCCAAGCTGGCTGGTGCGGTGAGCGGCACCCAGACGGCAACTAACCAGCAGCTGCAAATGTGCTTCCTGCAGCATGGCTACTCCACGGATGACTATTCGGATCTGGAGGCGGACAGCGAGGATGAGGATAACTCTAGCGATGTGGACATTGTCGGCGATTCCAAGCTATATCAACTTACATAGGCTGTAGGTGGGTGAAATTTCACAATAAGAAGACCAAGAAATTAACAAAAAAAAGCTACATTTCAATCAACTTTTTTTTAAAGATTCAATTAAGTTTGCAATTTATTTATAGTCTACTGAAAGTTTACAATTAATAATTCGCTAATTTTGTGTTTCTTTCTTGGCATTTTTATTTATCAAAATAAGTCTGTACAATTATCATAATATATCTGTAAATAAAGATCAATAATAGGTCGACCGATTGAGCGCAAGTCTAGTCACAGCTAATTTTAAGATCAATAACTGTATACATACTTAAAATATAGTGATTTTATTCGAGTACTTCCATTTTAAGATCTCTGTCACAAACATACAAACTCTCTATCTTTCTCTCTCTGTCTCTAAAAATCTCTCATACTCTCGCTATCTGGGAGTACGTATTGCTCTTTATGGTTATATTAATGTGTTAGCCAGCCTAGTATTAATGCATTCAATAAAAACTCATGTGAAAATTGAAAGAAGTTTGAGTTCCTTTGGTCATGTTCGTCGTGCAATCAAATCCAATTGAGGACCAACAAAAAGTAGGCACTAATCAGGTTAAACTGCTACATTTCCATAGGGTTGAAGTAACGCCCCCCTGCAAGGGGTGTGTGTTTTTGTAGAGGGTGAAAGTGCTCTGAAGTGCTCTCGACAATGGCTAAATAATTGCGGGTTATTAGCAAGCCATTTAGTGAGACACTTTGTTGAATCTCGCCAGCGCAAAGTGGTTGAATGCCTCCAATTGACTTGTAATTGTGGGTGCCAGTGCCGATACCAGTTCCGGATTACTTCCAAAGGCTGCTTTAAAACTTCCCATATGTTTGCTGTTAAGGTAAGTAATTTTTTATGCCTGGGTCCAGGATTTTTTTATTTTAACTAGAGAAGTGACAAACCAAAGTGACAATATACAAATTATTTAAATATTAAGTTTACAAGTATTATTATTAAGTTTTTGTTTAATTAAGCAGCTTCTTCAATTTATAAAGTTTATATAAATTTTTCCATATACTGTTAAACAGCATAAACATACATAGAACAGATGCTTTTATTTCAATAACAATCTAATACATTTCATCTACGTCAAAGATCCAAAGTACAAAATTCTTGAATGAAAACATATTTAATATTAAATGCTGTTGTTGTATTTATATTATTTAATTTTTTCGCACACTAACTAAAATCGAAAGCAAGCCAAACTCGTATCACACAAAAATTAAAACACTATTTAAGGTCGCAGCAATGTCAAAATATGAACAGACGCATAGCGAAATCAGTTTAATACAAATGTATAAAATGTTAACTAACATATATAATATATATATATATATACAGAACATTTCTGAATATTAATAAAAGAAGGCAAAACCCAAAATACAGTCGAGCCTCCACTGTAATCAGCAAAAAAAAACTTATTTATATTTGAGCATTGTTTTCTTTAAATTATTTTGAATTGTACATTTCTGTACATATCACTGTACATGTACATATCACTACTCATTTTTTTTATACGTTTTAATAATTTGTTTTAACTTCAACTTCTCTGTTACTCTCCCATTTTCTCTCTTAAGCTGGCTGCATGGGAACAAGTCTCGCTCTGTTTGTGTTCACTCTTTGTGGCTCTATTTCAGTTTCTTCCCTTCACATGGTCGTTTATGCAAATACATTTAAATGTTATCAGTTATGGATACTGCAAGCAAAACTGAATAGGGCATATTGTCTCAGTTGTTTGATGTCGGAATTAAGGGGTTAATTATCAAAGACAAAGTAAATGACTGCTTTTATATAATCTCGTTTCTGTCTGTTGGTATTAAATATTATATGATATATTATTATAGATATATATTTGATATTGACATTTGCAGGGAATACTTTTAGTCGTTCATCGCTATACAGTTTTTTTTTTGTATTTTTTTATATGTATATTTATTCCCTGTCTGTTATGACGCTGCGTTCGTTCGCCGTTCCCGTTGCCAGCAGAAAGTCAACATCGCTCAGTCTCTTCAGTACAGCCGTCGATAGCGGTTCTTTTGGTGGTGCCTCTTCGCCGTTCATCAGTGTTTTGTTTTGATCAGTTCGTTTATTGTTGCCTTTGCTGTAAGTGAAAGTTCTTTTACATTGTGTTTTCATTGAAATCGTTTGGAAGCTCCACAAATGTTGTCTACCGGCTGGGTAACTGCAAGTTATAGACAAGTTGGCGATACTTATAGATAGCTCACATAGGAACATAGTTTAGATATATATATTTGTATATATATCAAATACGAACAAAATATGTATCTAATTAGAATCTTGTGTTACCAAAAATAAACTTGGGCACGTGTCACTGCTCTTAGCAAAATCTGCAAAACTTTCTGCATGTTCCGGTTTCTATTATATTTTTTGTAGAAACATTGCATAAATAAGTATGTATGTATATATGAATGTATGTGTGTGTGTAGTAACTGGAACAGGTTATCAGTGAGCTCCTCGTAGACAACAACCAAAAAAAAAACCACATATATACATAAAAAACACTTAGACAAGTTTTTGATAATAAATTTTCATGCAACGACCCAGCCCAATCGTCTGCTATCTCTTGATTGGAGCCGTCTCTCTGGAAGGCATTGCCTTTTAATTTTGTGTCATTGTTGTTTGCTTGAAGGAGCCACAGGAACCGCATTATTTACTACTATCCCCAACGATGGCGGCCAGTAACGGTGATTGTAAGTGAAACAACAAAACCTCGCACTCCTCTCCTTTGTCTTTTTCGATAACTGCCAATTCACAGCCGCTTCCCCAACTTGCTCCGCAACGCTTAATTTAGTACTTACCCAACTAGTTAGTTGCACCCCTGCTACCCAAACCCAAACCTAAAAAACAAAACAGTTTTCGAATGCTAGCAAAAAGGGCAATCGAATCCTACGTCACTAAAAACAATATTTTATATATTTACTGCAATCTGTTTAATGCTGATAAATAACTAACAAATCAAGCTTTTAGTTGCTTAAAACAATAATTATTATTTTTAAAAACTTATCATTTATATATATAACAGCTTATGTATATATTTTTGATAATTCATTTATATATGTATAAAGCAATAAGCAATTCCTTTCTTTTTCATATTTTTATGTGTTAATAACAAATTAATATATATTAGTGATAAATATATATTAATATGTTAAGGATAAAATATAAATGCAAAATTTTGTATGCAACATTTAAACTAACTTGCATTAAGTAAAGTTTTCGACTTTTCAAAATTACATAGTTACAGAAAAGTTATTTTATGTTTTAATTTGTTAAATATAAGATTAATATTGCTCATTGTTGATAAGTTTGCTCTCCACCGTCCAGCAAAAATGTCGCAACATGGACCTGCCTTTGACTCAAACGCGATGACGCTGACGCGTTTCGTGTTGCAGGAGCAGCGCAAGTTTAAGGACGCGACGGGAGATCTGTCCCAGCTGCTCAACTGCATACAGACGGCCATAAAGGCGACGGCGTCGGCAGTCCGCAAGGCGGGAATTGCCAAACTGCATGGCATTGCTGGTGATGTGAATGTTCAGGGCGAGGAGGTCAAGAAATTGGATGTTCTGTCCAATGAGCTGTTCATCAACATGCTGAAATCATCGTTCACCACCTGCCTGATGGTCTCCGAGGAGAACGAGAATGTCATTGAGGTGGAAACAGAGCGACAGGTGAGCACAAAAGTAGTTCCACCCCCAAAAAGGAATGTTGATAAACTAATTTGGTTTGTTCGTAGGGCAAATATATTGTTAGCTTTGATCCGCTGGATGGTTCGTCCAACATTGATTGTCTGGTGTCCATTGGCTCCATTTTTGCCATACATCGTAAAAGGAGCACCGGTGAGCCAACCGTTCAGGATGCACTTCAGCCGGGCAATCAGATAGTGGCTGCCGGCTATGCGCTTTACGGCTCCGCAACGGCAATTGTGCTGGGTCTGTGTAGCTCTGTCAACGGCTTCACCTACGATCCAGCGATTGGTGAGTTTATCCTTACCGATCCCGATATGCGTGTGCCCGAAAAGGGTAAGATCTATTCCATCAATGAGGGCTATGCCTTCGACTGGGACGAAGGTGTCCGCAACTATATTGCGGCCAAGAAGGATCCCGCCAAGGGCAAACCGTATGGCGCTCGTTATGTTGGCTCAATGGTTGCTGATGTTCATCGCACCATCAAATACGGCGGCATCTTCATTTACCCCGCCACCAAAGCTGCACCCAATGGCAAACTCCGTCTGCTCTACGAGTGCAATCCCATGGCCTATCTCATGATCCTTGCCGGTGGTTTGGCCAGCGATGGCAAGAAGAGCATTCTCGATATTGTGCCTCAGAAGATACACGAACGCAGTCCCATCTTCTTGGGCTCCAAGGCTGATGTCGAGGAGGCGCTTAGTTACCTAAAGTGATGTGTTTTATAATCTTGTTTTTTGAACAGACTTTTATATGTAATATGTGACAACAATTTTGGATTAATAAAAAAAAGACTACTTAACATGGGATATTAAACACATTTATTACATAACGATGCCAGACGATTTTAGTAAATACTATTTAAAATATTAGTAGAAACAATTCAAATTAGTCTTATTAGCTAAAATTAATTCAGCTTAACAGCGCCAAACCTTAACTTAAACTTGTACATTTTTAGCCTTGTCTAAAACGCATTTGCCTTGTGCTTGGGCACAAAACTGAATCCTTGAGGCACTTTCCCGAGCAGCATTTCACTGAGCTTCACCCAGTCGGAGGCGTTGCCAGAACTCATCAGGGTTTCCATTTCGTCGCGTCCACGATATTTTTGCGGTCTTTCGTTGATCTTTTGTGGCGGCGTCAGCTGCAGCTCCTCGGGTATGTAGCGATAGAGGAACGATTGCCATTCGAGCAGGAAACGTCGAGTGTTCTCCACACCCTTGGTATCGGAGCCCCAGTGCTCTAGTCCATAGTTACAGTAGCGACGCATCAACTCAAAGCGTTGCGTCGATGTGGGCGTCCAGGCGCGCTGTTGTTTAATCTCCTGAAATATCCAGGGTTTGATGAGTGCACCGCGTCCAATCATCACAGAGCTGACATGCGGAGCGATTGCACGTTTCTCCACATAATCCTCATAGCTGAGGATGTCACCGTTGCCAATGACGGGCATCTGTTTCGCCTGCGCCGCACACTGCTCGATGTACGTCCAGTTGGCCTGTTTCATGTAGCGCTGTTCACGCGAACGTCCGTGCAGCGTCACCGCCGCCGCACCCCACTCCTCCACCATTGGCACCAGCTCGTGCGCCACACTCTTATCCGCATAGATGCCGGTGCGCATCTTGACCGTAAATGGCAGCTGCGGCGACAACGACGAACAGCTGCGCACGACGAGCTCGAGAATGTTGCTGCGTCGCATCAGGGCACTGCCACCACCTTGCTGATAGATGAGATCAATGGGACACCCAATGTTCAAATCGACGTAGTCCACGCGCGATGTTTCGTGTAGCACCTGTGCGGCTTGTGCGATCACATTCGGATTGTTGCCACACACCTGCACGCCGAAGATGTCCTCGGTCTCGTGCCGCTTGGTTAACGCCCATTCCTGGCCCAGTCCCTTGAGCAGTGGCACTGCGCACGCCATTTCGCCGCAGGTAATGTCTGCCCCAAATTCCTTGCAGATGCGGCGAAATGGCAAATTGCCCACTGTTGTTAGCGGCGACAGAACAAGTTTCTCACGGAAATCAATGATGGGCTTGCGAACAGCATCGCGACCCGCTGGACTCTCATCAATGACGCTGCCAATGGGCTTCGCTGGCTCAGCCAGCTCCGCTTTCGGCGCCTCATCCTTTGACTGTTCCTGCTGCTCCTCTGCCTGCTGCTGTTTCCTGGAATCCCGCAGTTTTTCAGCCTGCTTTATCAGCTCCTTGCAGCGGCTAAAATCATATTCGTGTTTCCGCAAACGAATTTGGACCTCTGCAATAAATTAACAAATAAATATGATTGATAATATGCAAATCGATAGCTGATACTCACCTGATCTGATGCCATTCGAGGTGGTTTGTGGCGCTTGGTCGTCGTAGTTCGCCGCTTTCATGTTTCTGCCCTGCGCATCTGTGTGCGCCTTAGCAAAGCGACAGGTGACACCACGAGCACAATAGCCTTTGGTCGTATATACATAGCACTCGTCTCCGAGTTCATCGCCCTTGCCCGCTATAAACGCATCCAAATCGTGCACGTAACGGCAATTGGGCAGGGAACAGGCTTCTCCGCCGGGGCCATCGATGAGCGAGTGACAAAGATGCGAGAAGCGCTCGTCCTTGAAAATGGGCCGATGCTAAATAAGTGTAATATTTGAGTATATGTAACATGTACTTGGCAATGGCAGTTGACTTCTTTGATTACCTTATTCTGGCCACGTTTTCGGTCCTTTTTGCCGTCGCGCTTGTTGCTTTGCTCACCGGCTTCGTCCGTGTGTTTTCTTTTGTTAGATTCGCCTTCATCGGCGGCCTTAATCCCGCCACTATTGGCCTCAGCTAGTAAATACCTAGTAAAATTAAATATATTATTTTAATAAGCTACGCATAATTATCTAATAATATAACACACTCTGGTTTAATATAGCATATACCCGGCTCCATTACGATATTTGTGTTTGTACTAAAAAAGGTTTTAGAACAAAAAACAAATCGCACGTGCTAGCTTCTTGTATTTATATCGATTAATCAATTACAATTTTATCGATTACTGGTGGCCTGCTAACTTAACTATTGCTGATGATGGGTGTAGTTCTTGAACCTAATTATTGTTGATAATTATTTAGCATCGTGGAAAACAGTAGTTATTTTTAAGTGTTGTTCTGTCTTGAATTAATTAATTTTAAGTAATTTTAACCTTAATAAATGAGTATCGTCATACATACATATTTTGCCGGCTTTGTTTATGCTGTAAGCAGCATACTGTGCCTCATTGGTCAATCAACTGTTCGCGATGGTGCAACTGTTTAGATTCCTGCTGAAATCGACAAAATTGGTAAGAACATAAATGAAAACATGTCAACATTTCTTTAATATACAGGTATCTCGCTTACAGCCAGCGCGTGCTCATTTTCGCCCCAGCTTCCTTGACACACTGCGTTTAACGGTGCGTGGAGGACATGGCGGGAACGGATTACCCAAATACGGAGGCGTTGGTGGCCAAGGCGGCTGTGTCTACCTAGTGGCCAAGGAGGGGTACACACTACGCAAGGTAGTTCAGACCCTGAAAGACAAACGCGTGCACGCCACCAGTGGCGAGGATAGCAGTAAGCTGAGCATATTCGGCCGTCGCGGCGTCGATCAGCGCATCGAAGTTCCCGTTGGAGTTCAGGTCTACGATGAACAGCACAAACTGCTGGCCGATCTCAATGAGGACGAGGCAAGATGCATTGTGGCAGGCGGCGGCACTGGCGGCTGTACGGGCAACAATTTTCTCGGTCGTCCCGGCGAAAGTCGCATTGTAAATCTTGATCTTAAGCTGATTGCAGATGTAGGCTTAGTTGGGTTTCCCAATGCCGGTAAAAGCACCTTGTTGAAAGCCATTTCCAATGCCAAGCCCAAAATAGCTGCCTATCCCTGTAAGTACCTGAACTAGCTACAAAATGTTCAATTCCAATTCATTCGTTGCTTTGCAGTCACCACGATTCGTCCGCAAATTGGTACGATTGAGTACAGCGATTTGCGATCCATCAGCCTGGCTGATCTGCCCGGTCTCATTGAAGGCGCTCATGCAAACTTCGGCATGGGACACAAGTTTCTGAAGCACATAGAACGCACACGATTACTGCTCTTCATGGTAGACATATTTGGTTTTCAGCTCAGTCCACAGCATCCGCATCGCGACTGTTTGGCCAACATCTATGCGCTGAACAAGGAGCTGGAGCTATACGATCCGACGCTGCTTGAGAAGCCCTGCGTGCTACTGCTTAACAAAATGGATAAAGAGGGAGCGCAGGACATATTGGCAAAAGTGAAGCCTAGCATAAGGGATTTGTCTGTGGGTCTGGCAGAGTGTCCAGAGGAAGTGCGTCCCAGTAAAGTGTTGAAATTTGAGCATATTTTGCCCATATCCGCCAAAAATGCCACACGAATGGGTCAAGTGAAAACAAAATTACGCACAACGCTTGACGAGCTGGCGGAGGAGCAACTGGTAGTTGATGGACAGGTGCTAAAAGAGCAACTGCAGCAGCGGGTGGGCATTAGGGGACCAAAAATAACGTAATAAAGAATCAATTTTTTGTTTACAAATGTTATAAAAAACAATAAACTTTATTTTATAAATTGGATATTATAATAATGGGAAATTCAAATAATTGAATTAAAAGCATTTTAGTTATCTTTGTTGTTATCTTGCTTAAAACCCAATAGGACATTATTCTAAGTCTGAGTTACAAGTTCAAATCAGCTTATGTCGATTCTTTGCAATCGATAACACAGCGATATTTTAATTAAAATATATCGCACAGTTGGTGCGCCATCATTTCTCATCACATCGCTAGGCAACCAGACAAACACACACACACGCACGCATGCAGGAGTTTGTTGTCGCGCGTCGCGCTAAAACAACGAAACGAAAAATGTTGAAAAATTCTTCGCTCGCGCCTAGTGAAACAAATTCCAATTTGTGCCAAGCGGGCTGCATGTGCTTCGAGTGATAACAATATAAAAAATGTGTCCAATTGGCTGAGCAGCACCGTCTCAATTATATACAAATTGTAATAATGACATTTCGATACATACACACACACACACATGCAAAAATCTTATAAGGCAGGGGGGCAGAGCAGAGCAGAACACTGAAAAACTGGTATATAAAAGACGACGCCAAATGAAAAACACAGAGCGTTCGTGCGTGAGCGAGAGAGAAAAGAACGCTGCGGGTGTTTTTTCACCATTGTAATTGAAGCGGCTGAAAATTGCCAAAAAGAAAACAAAACAAAAACCAACTTATTTTATCTCTAGCGTAATGTCACAACAACAACACAATCCCCCTTCACATCACCAACATCAACATCACTACTATCAGCAACAGCAGCAACAACAACAACATCAACAACATCATCTGCAGCAGCAGCATTTACAGCACAAACAAATACAACAACAACAACACAGTTGGTACTCACATGTTGCTTCCTATCAGCCCCCGCATGCCGCTGCCTTTGCGTCTCCCTGCAAAAGCAGCAACAGCAACAACAATAACAACAACATTATGAATGCATACGGCACGGGTGCAGGAGCTTATTATGGCTCAACGGGAGCGGGTGGCGTTGGGGCTGGCTATAACCTTGAGGCCAATACTGTGGCCTATGCGCACAACCAGCTGCTGCAATACCAACAACAACAACAGCAGCAACAACAGCAGCAGCATCAGCAACAACAACATCAGCAGCATCTCAGTCAGCGTTCGTATATGCCACCGCATATAATGCACAGCTCGTATCCGTACATTAAGAGCGAACCATTGGAGCCACTACCCGAACGCCATCAGCAGCAGCAACAGCAGCCACAACTCTTTCAGAACCCTATGGCACCGCCGCCGGCACCCGCCATTGCTAATCGACACTCGCTGGATGCTAGTGGCGAAATGATAATTAAATGTAAGTATCGTAGCTTTAGGAATATCGATATCTATACTCTCCACGCACCCATGCAAATACTGACAATGTAATAAGTAGCGATGGGGGCGTGTCTGATTTCCACAAAGCAACACGAGCTCTCGACCCCCAAATTTAAAAAAAAAAATAACCTTTTTACACACATTGATAAACGCTATAATTTTTTTTTAATTTATTATTAATTAATTTATTTTGTGAATGTTGACAGATTATCTTTTTGAGTTGTTTTGAATTTAAGAATTGTTGCTCATATCTTTTAGTGTATAATTATTTTTATCTATATTTTGGGTAGGGTAATTGCACCTAGTAATAATTATATCTTGGATGATATTTTTCATTGTGGCAAACTTAACTGAAATTTTATTTAGTCCCGAAAATGGATTTATTTGTGCACAAATAATCAAATTTACATAGTAATTATTATATTTTGAGATGAGACACTGGTCCGACTCTAGTAATAAGCAATTGGTACAGGCATCCGAACACACAGACGCATACAACTAAAGAAATCAAGAGAGCGAATGTGGGGGACTACTGAGAGCGAGAACACAGTTACAGATACTTTGGTTGCCCATTTTCCTATAGCGTAAGTAGCCGTAATTTAGCTCCGTTTTTGGCGTCGCCGAATCAATAAAACGTTTTGTTACTGCGATGAGTTTGTTTGAGTTCAGTTGAGTTGAGTTACGCTGAGGTTTTTCCGCTTGTTCGTTCGGTTGTTTTTCGCCAGGGTTTTCGGTTTTCAGTTTCAGTTTTCGGATTTTCGGTTCGACTACGTACCGTTTCTGTATCTCTGTTCTGTTCTGTTTCTGAGTGCGTTTCGTCTGTCTGTCCATCAGTCTCTGTGTATGTATCCAATTTATTTATGTACATAATCTTATTTATATGCTTGCTCAGATAGATGCTATATAGTACCGGCTATAACCCTAAAGTTTCTGCACATACACATCCATCTATCTATTGATGACATTTGTTATTATATGTGTGCGTGTTTGTTCTGTTGATTCTCATTTTAAAGTCTCGATTATTATGTAACTTTGTACGTTTCCAAATAGATTATAACTTTTGTGTGTGTATGAAATAGACTTTTGGTACCAATAGGCGGGGCATGTGCACCTACGTGCACAACTAAAAAAACATTTTTTTTTCACTTTTTTTTTGGGTAAACCCAATTATGAAAAAAACTTTATTGTATTACATTTTTTAATTTTTTTTTATTTACGCTTTGGGAAAATGAGAAATAGAAAAATAAACGTGTTTTTTCTTATACATATAAGAAGGAAAATGAAAAACACTCGTGTTATCTCGGTTTTCATGCTTATCAACGCAGCCAGCAGCAGAGAGAACAACTCAAAACAATTAAACAATATATATATGTGCCTGACTATATGTTTGTATTTGTACACACACAAATATATTTGTAAAAACCATAGAAACGTGAAAAAAATGAAGTTCCACAGTTTCTGGGTACAGATTTTATTTTTTCAATTCTGTTTTTATTTTGGTGATAATTAGTGATTTCCTTGTTTTACTTAGAAATGAAAATGTGTTAAGAACGTATTCCGTCAATATATATGCAAATATCCATAAATATACATATAACACTATTTTAAATTTAAGTTTTATGCACTGAACAAATTTTGAAGCAATTATTTTTGGTATTAATATACATATATATATTTTTTTTTTGAGAAGAAAAAATTATACAATGTTTCGGCACATTTAGTGAGTCTGTCCGGTTAGGTCGTGTGAATACACTATAATTATATATAGAGGTATAGAAAATTAGAGATTATTTTTTGTATAAAATTTGCACAGGCGATCTGTGTCGATAATGCTATATAAATAGAATTCTAAATTTAAAATTAATTTTCGTTAAAGTGCAAAATAAGCGAAAGTGAAATAAGTTAGATAAAGAATAAAGATAAAACGTATTGCATATTAATTAAAAATTTATGTTTTAAATTTGGCAGCGGAACCCATTGACGAACATGCTTTCAAGTCCAACTATATCGATGATAACACTCCCTTTGCGGATTTTAGTAAATATCCCGAATTCGGCGACGATATGCTAAGTCCAAAGCTTGAGCTAAATGTCAAGGATGAGGCCTATGGAAACCAAAAGGTGAGTGCAAAGATTGACAGCCCTTAGATTGTGATATAATTAATTATAAATAATTGATTATATTTGCTTTAGAACCCGCTGAACTACCCACGACGCAAGCTGCAAACGGATCGCTCCACGGAGAATATGCCGATTTGCCAGCGTTGCAAAGAGGTGTTCTTCAAGAAGCACATTTACATGCGACATGTGGCCGAAAGCAGTTGCAACATACACGAGTATGAGTTCAAGTGCAACATCTGTCCCATGTCCTTTATGGGCGCCGAGGAGCTGCAGAAGCACAAGCATCTGCATCGAACCGACGAGTTCTTCTGCCACAAATACTGCGGAATGCACTTCGACTCGATTGCGGAGTGCGAAGCGCACGAGTACATGGAGCACGAGTACGATAGCTTTGTGTGCAATGTAAGGGGGCTGGTCGCTTGTGGTTTACAGCTTGGTACTTTTGCTAATTAACCAACCTTTTACAGATGTGCTCCGTTACGTTCCCCACACGGGAACAGCTGTATGCCCATTTGCCGCAACATAAGTTCCAACAGCGTTACGATTGCCCCATTTGCCGGTTGTGGTATCAAACGGCATTAGAGCTCCACGAGCATCGACTGGCGGCTCCCTACTTCTGTGGCAAGTATTACGCTGCAGCACACCAGCAGCAGCAGCAACAGCAACAACAGCAACAACAACAGCAGCAGCAGCAGCAGCATACACAACATCAGCAACAAGGCAACTACAAACTGCAGGATTGTCATATGGGCACCATTGAAAGTGAGTCGCTGTCGAGAATAAATCCCTACGACATATTTTTATTACTTTCACCATAAACTAATCCACTTTTTATACATTTTAGTGACTCCACCGCAGCACAAGGCTAATACGTCATTACCAGCAACGGCAGCGCTCAATTCGCTGTTGCAGCAACGCCAGGCGAACGCTGATGGCGCCGCTTTATATGCTTCGGCGCTGAAGAGCGAGACGAACGTGAAACTGGAGCGCAGCTATAGCAACTCCACCAGCGAGTCTGGTTACAGTATGCACGAGAGCAGCTACAACAATGCCTACGCCAGCGACAATTCTATTCATGGCGGTGGCGGGGCAATTGGTGGTCCACAGGCGCATTCCTCGACGCTGGACGATTCGGAGGATGCGCTGTGCTGTGTGCCACTGTGTGGGGTGCGTAAAAGCACCAGCCCGACGCTGCAATTCTTTACATTTCCGAAAGATGACAAATACTTGCATCAGTGGCTGCACAACCTAAAGATGTTCCACATTCCCGCGTCGACCTATGTCAGCTTTCGCATTTGCAGCATGCACTTTCCCAAGCGTTGCATCAATCGTTACTCTCTGTGCTATTGGGCGGTGCCCACATTTAATCTGGGCCACGACGATGTAGCCAATCTCTATCAGAATCGTGAGCTGACCAACACATTCACCACCGGCGAGGTGGCCCGCTGCAGTATGCCAAACTGCACTAGTCAGCGTGGCGAGAGTAACCTGAAGTTCTACAACTTTCCCAAGGACATCAAAAGTTTGATTAAGTGGTGCCAAAACGCTCGCCTGCCCGTCCAGGCCAAGGAACCGCGTCACTTCTGCAGTCGTCACTTCGAGGAGCGCTGCATCGGCAAGTTCCGGCTGAAGCCCTGGGCAGTGCCCACGTTACACCTAGGCGCCCAGTACGGCAAGATTCATGACAATCCGAAAAATCTGTATGTGGAGGAGAAACGCTGCTGCCTCAACTTTTGTCGTCGCAGTCGCTCCTCCGACTTCAACATGTCACTGTATCGCTTCCCCAGGGATGAGGTGCTGCTGCGTCGTTGGTGCTACAATCTTCGCCTTGATCCCGCTGTCTATCGTGGCAAGAATCACAAAATTTGCAGCGCTCACTTTATCAAGGAAGCTTTGGGATTACGCAAACTATCTCCGGGTAAGCTGCTGCTCAGCATTTAAAACATTAGACATGCTAATAAATATTTATTATTCATAGGCGCTGTGCCCACGCTGCATCTTGGTCATAATGACACCTTTAACATCTACGAGAACGAACTGTGGCCACCGCCAACGCCCTCCACGCCCACCCACAATCATCAGCAGCACCAGATGCAGCCACACCAGTTGCAACAGCAGCAGCCGCATCAAGTGCATCATAAATATCAGCGGCACTCGGCTGCATCTACATCATCATCGGCCTCATCAACATCACATTATGTGGATCCGGAGTTGAGTGCATCCTACATGAGCATGGGCGCTGGGGGCTCATCCTCTGGCCTTAATGTTAGCGACAGCATGGACGTCTGCTGTGTGCCCAGCTGCGAGAGCAAGCGTCACAACAATGAGAACATCACATTCCACACAATACCCAGGCGGCCAGAGCAGATGCGCAAGTGGTGTCACAATCTTAAAATACCCGAGGACAAGATGCACAAAGGCATGCGGATATGTAGCTTGCACTTTGAGCCCTACTGCATTGGCGGTTGCATGCGTCCGTTTGCAGTTCCCACACTGCATCTGGGCCACGACGACGAGGACATTCATCGCAATCCGGATGTGATCAAGAAGCTCAACATACGTGAAACCTGTTGCGTGGCTGTTTGCAAGCGCAATCGTGACCGGGACCATGCCAATCTGCATCGCTTTCCCAGCAATGTGCCGCTGCTGACCAAATGGTGCGCAAATCTACAGCGTCCTGTGCCGGATGGCAGTAAACTCTTCAACGATGCCATCTGTGAGGTGCACTTTGAGGATCGGTGTCTGCGTAACAAGCGGCTGGAGAAGTGGGCAGTGCCCACACTCATCCTGGGGCATGAGAATATACCCTATCCATTGCCCACACCAGAGCAGGTTGCCGAGTTCTATGCGCGTCCCAGTGCGCCTAACAATGGCGAGGAGCAGGGCGAGTGCTGTGTGGATACCTGCAAGCGTAATCCCAGTGTCGATGACATCAAGCTATATCGCCCGCCCGAGGAGTCGCAGGTGCTGGCCAAGTGGGCACATAATCTGCAACTGGAGATTGCCCAGCTGCCCAATATGAGAATATGCAATCTACATTTCGAATCCCACTGCATTGGCAAGCGAATGCGCCCCTGGGCAATACCCACGCTCAATCTGGCAACCAACATAGAGAATCTCTTCGAGAATCCCGAACACCAGATGCTCTACAAGCGCCGCACGCATCTCAAGCCGGGCAGAGTAGCCCGAGGCTCAGAAGGAAGCTCTGGTGGTGTGAAGCCCACCTGGGTGCCACGTTGCTGCTTGCCGCACTGCCGTAAGGTGCGTGCCACACACAACGTCCAGCTGTATCGCTTCCCCAAACTCAATCGCTCCACACTGGCCAAGTGGGCGCATAATCTACAGGTGCCCCCCGTGGGCAGCGCCCAGCGTCGCCTCTGCTCCGCACACTTTGAGCCGCATGTGCTCAGCAAGAAATGCCCGGTGCCCTTGGCGGTGCCCACACTGGACCTCAACACACCATCCGGCTACAAGATCTATCAGAATCCGGCCAAGCTCAAGGCCAACAAGCTGTGCTTGCAGCGCGTTTGCATTGTGGAGAGCTGCCGGCGTCAGCGTGCACAGGGTGTGCAGCTCTTCCGTCTGCCTCACAGCCCCACCCAGCTGCGTAAGTGGATGCACAACATCCGGATGCGTCCCAGAGGCGCTATGCGACAACAGTACCGCATCTGCTCGAAGCACTTCGAGACGCACTCATTCAATGGGAAAAGACTCAGCAATGGAGCAATTCCAACGCTTGAATTGGGCCATGAGGACGAAGACATATTTCCGAATGAGGCGCAGTCTTTCGTGGAGGAGCACTGCACCGTTGAAGGCTGCGATGCCGTCAAGGAGCAGCCGGATGTGCGTCTCTTCCGCTTCCCCATCGATGATGAGGATCTGCTGTGGAAGTGGTGCAACAATCTGAAAATAAGTCCAGTCGACTGCATCGGCGTTCGCATCTGCAACAAACACTTTGAGGCTGATTGCATTGGACCGAAACATCTGTTTAAGTGGGCCATTCCCACGCTCTCCCTTGGCCACGATGATGAGGACATCGAACTGATGCTAAATCCCAAGCCAGAGGATCGCTATATTGATCCGGTCTTCAAGTGCTGTGTGCCCTCGTGCGGCAAGACGCGTAAATTCGATGAAGTGCAGATGAACAGTTTTCCCAAAGATCCGGAGGTCTTCCAGCGATGGCGCCACAATCTTCGCCTCGAACATCTCATCTTCAAGGACCGCGAAAAGTATAAGATTTGCAACGCCCACTTCGAGGAGATTTGCATTGGTAAGACGCGCCTAAACATTGGGTCCATACCAACACTGAATCTTGGGCATGAAGAGACGGATGACTTGTTCCAAGTCAATCCAGAGGCGCTGCAGAGCAATCTCTTTGGACGCCAGCGACGCGTCCAAGATTCCATGAGGATGAACATTAAACAAGAGGAGCACTCCGACCTGGATGAAGACATTAAACCGGACATAAATATGACGGATGCCACAGATTCCCATACCAAACCGGTAATAATTTTCAGATATTGAGATTTTAGATTTTGACTTCGTATTTTTTGCACAGGTGAAAATCAAGAAATCTTTTACCGATTTCAATTGTTGTGTGCCGAACTGTGGTCGCAGTCGTCTGGAGCACGGTGCCCGCCTCTTTCCGTTCCCGAACGGGAAACAGCAGCAGAGCAAGTGGCGCCACAATCTGCGGCTACATGCTGCCGATGTGGACAAGACGACACGCATCTGCAGCGCCCACTTCAATCGCCGTTGCATCGATGGCAATCAGCTGAGGGGCTGGGCAATGCCCACACAGCAGCTGGGCCATCAGGAGCTTCCGATCTATGAGAATCCAAAGAATATTCCGGGCTTCTTTACGCCCACCTGTGCGCTGGCGCACTGCCGTAAGCGGCGCAGCATTGACAACGACTTGCGCACATATCGATATCCACGCAGCGAGGAGCTGCTCGAGAAGTGGCGCGCGAATCTTCGCTTATCGCCGGATCAATGCCGCGGACGCATCTGTGCGGATCATTTTGAGCCGCTGGTGCGTGGCAAGCTGAAGCTGAAGACGGGCGCAGTGCCTACGCTCAAATTAGGTCACGACGAGGGCGTAATCTTTGATAACGAAGGCATTAAGGTGAGTCTGCAGCAGGAGGACGAGGCGGAGGAAGAGGGCCATGCTAGCATGAAGTCGTTGGTCAAAGTGAAGACTGAGCAGGAGGATGAGCAGGAGCTAGAGAATGAAGATGATGAGCAGCAAGAGCAGGAGCAGGATCTAGAGCAGGAGCATGATCAAGATATGATCGAGGATGCGGATGAACATCGCGACTCTGAGGAACATGGCTATTTCGATCCCTTGGAACTTGTGGAAACGTACGCTGAGCACCACAGCGATGATACATCTGCCGGACACGATAATCTCGATGATGATGAGGATGATGAAGATGAAGACATTCCCGGCAATGACGATGAGCTGCTTCTGCCTGACACGCGGCCACTTCGAATGCCAATGGCTCCGCGGCGCGAGAAGGCTGTGAATAATGTGACGCCGATTTGCTGCCTGAAACACTGTCGCAAGGAGCGCACCGCCATCCATCATCTAAGCACCTTTGGCTTCCCCAAGGATCCGCAGCTGCTGCTCAAGTGGAGCGCCAATCTGGAGCTACCCTTGGAGTCCTGCATGGGTCGTGTATGCGTCGAGCACTTTGAGCCCTCGATGCTGGGCACGCGCAAGCTGAAGCAGAATGCGGTGCCCACCCTGAAACTGGGCCATGTCACACCGCTCACCTACAGCTGCAATGGCCGGATGCTGTCGGGCATATATGATGAACAGCCGCAACATTCGGTTTTTCGGCTTTGGAGCCTGAAACACTGCCGCAAACGGAAACCTGATTTGGAGGAGATTAAGCCAGTTCGTCGCTGTTGCCTGCCAAGTTGCGGCAAGCAGTCGGAGTTGCATGGCGTCCAGCTGCAGCGTCTGCCTAAGGATCGTCTTACGCTGCGCAAATGGTTGCACAATCTGAAGCTGCATCTAATGGTTGACTCCACTCAATTGTTCCTCTGCAGCGATCACTTTGAGCTGAATGCGCCGTGTCCCACCTTGAAACTGGGCCATTCGGATACCAATATTTATCGGCACAATGTGGCCAGCACCAGTGGCAGCTGTCTCGTGCCAAAATGCCCTTGTGCTCGTCTCAATCTCTATCGTGGCTACGATCTGCCCGCAAATCCGCAGGTGCAACAGGCCTGGCTACACTGGTTGCAGCTGCCCCATCCGCAGCCGTCGCCCAGGCACACCCAGCTGTGTGTAATGCACTTTATGCAGCTCTTCGAACTGGTGCCGCTGCCCGAGTCGGTGCCAGATGTTGTGCGCCGGCAGCTGCGTGAGACTTACGAACTGATATCCAACTCCAGCATGGCCATGAAGCTACGTTGCGCTGTGCCAGGCTGTTACTCGAAGTATACGGATAATGTGCGTCTGACCAAGCTACCCGTTTGCCCCAACACCTGTGCCAAGTGGGTGCACAATACCAAGATCCAATACGATCCGGCCCGACATTATGTCTATCGCATCTGCATGTTGCACTTTGAGCCAGGCTGCCTGGGCCCAGTGCGTCCCAAATTGTGGGCAATGCCAACGCTGCAGCTGCACCATGAGGATGCCGACATATATTTAAATCCAAAGCTGGATGGCAGCCAAGCGCGGCCGTCCGAGCCACTGGAGTTGCCGCTGCGCATCAAAACTGAGCTGCCTACGTGCAACAGTCCCAGCTTTAGTGCGAGTGCGAGTCCCAGTCCGCGTGGCAAGCTGCGCACCTGCTGCATTCCCAGCTGCGGTCAGCAGGCCTCGTCTTTGTTGCGCCTCTTTCGCTTTCCCAGCGCGGAGACGTCGATGCTGAAGTGGCTGGTGAACACACAGCAACAGCCACGTTTTGTCGATGCACAACGGCTATTCGTCTGCCAGGATCACTTCGAGGCGGAGGCCATTTGCAAGAATCAGCTGCGCAGCTGGGCGGTGCCCACACTGAATCTCGGACACGATGGACACATCATACCGAATGCCAAGCACAATGGCAACATTGCCGACAGCCAGGAGAACAAACAGACGCTGCAGTTCATCTGGGCCAACTACTGCTCGGTGCTGACCTGCTTTCAGCAGAGCAGCGAGCAGCTGCGTCTCTACCAATACCCCACAGATCGGCCAACTATTCGCAAGTGGGCCGCCAATTGTAAGCATCGCTCCATGCAGGCCAGCAGCGATGGGTTCCAGGTACGTTTCAATAGACAAATAACGAAAGCCGATTCTAAAATCAATCTTTTTTCAGGTGTGCCAGTCACATTTTGCGCCAGACTGCTTTGATTGTGTTACCGGGGAGCTGAAGGAGGACGCTGTGCCCACACTGGCACTGAACCGGGCTGTAACTGAGGTGCGCTGTGTGGTCAATGGTTGCGTTAAAGACGAAGATGCATCGCGTCGCCGTCTGTTCAAGATGCCCAAGCGCACCCCACAGTTAACGGATTGGTGCCACAATTTGCACCTGGATCAGGCCGCCGTGAGTGGCTCGGAACAGCACGTTTGTGAACGCCACTTCGAAGTTAACTGCTTCAATTCATATAAAATGCTGCGTCCAGGAGCACGGCCTACACTTCATTTAGGTCATGAGGATCTAGACGATGTGATACCCAATCCGGCGAACTGGGAAGAGGATGTGATCTTGTGCTGTGTACCGCACTGCGAAAGCTCCAAGGATGCGGATGAGGTGCAAATGTTTGGACTGCCAAAGGTGCGCCAATTGGCGGACAAGTGGCTGCAAAATGCGCGCCTCGATCCCAAAGAACAACAGGCCAATCTGAAGTTTTGCAGTGTACATTTTGAGGCTAGCTGCTTGGAAAATGGACGACCTACCTATGGTGCAATGCCTACACTCCATTTGGGCCACGATGAGCTCCACAACATACACCCAAGCGTAGAGTCATTGCCGGCGCAGCAGAAGCGATACTGCAATAGAGATGGGGCCAGACACGACTGCTGCTATCCGCAGTGCGTGGAGCTGCAGAAGAGCTATTTGCGGGTCACCTACGAGCTGCCCCAGGAGCAGGAGCTTCGTCAGCAGTGGCTCTCCCATATGGGCCTGGAGGCGCAGCAGCCCGATAAGCAGGAGCTACCCAAGCTCTGTCCACTTCACCTCATCGTGCTCTATGATCACAGTGCGGATCACTTGTCGGCACACGCCGCTGAGGAGCTGCTGGACTCCAATTATGATGCAGCACGCAGCAGCGTTCGCATACGCGTTGTCAGCTGTGCGGTGCGCGGCTGCAAAACGCTAAAACCACGCGACGGTGGTCGGCTGCATGGTTTGCCCACGCGCCGAGATCTGCTGGAGATGTGGCTGCACAACATGCAGCTGGTGTTTTACGAGCAGCAGCGTTATATGTACAAGATATGCAGCAAGCACTTTGAGCCCAAATGCTTTACGGAGACAACCAAGCGCTTGAAGCCGTGGAGCATGCCTACGCTGGAGTTGCCGGAGCGTCAACCTGGCGAGATGCCAGCCTATCAGAATCCCACAGAGTTGGAGTGGCTACACATGAACGAGCTGCAGGTCAGCGAGAAAGTTGTTGAGACTCTGCCGGATCCCTTACTCAAGCCGTTGCCCAAGAAGGAGCCACCACCACCGCAGGTTATGGAATATGAAGAGGATTGTGATAATAACTCACAGCAGCCACTAGAAATGCAAGCGCTGGAAGTGCTGCTCGAGGTGGGCCATGTCGAGAAGTGCACCACCTACGAGCAAATGGATACCGAGGCAAATCTCAGCTATGCCGAACAGTTCTCGCACAATCCCCTGAGTCCAAGTCCACCGCAATGCCGTATCCCCGTTGTCCAGAATGGACTCCACTACAGCGCACGGCACTGCAGCGTGCATGGCTGCAATGTTACCTCGAATAATCTGAGCAGCAGCATTAAGCTGCACAAGTTCCCCGTCTCGCTGGATGCTATGCAAAAGTGGATGCACAACACCCAAGTGCTCGTGGACGTCAAATTCGCTTGGCGTTTTCGCATCTGCAGTCATCATTTCATCGAGGATTGCTTTCACGGCTCCCGCATCAGGCGCGGCGCGATGCCCACGTTGCGACTGGGCTCACGTCGTCCGAAGCATATCTATGATAATGAGTTCAACGCCCAACTGCAACTGGAACTGACTAAAGAAGAGACCAAGGATGCACTCGCTGCCCCGCTGGAGTCTCAGCAACAGTTACTCTCTGCGAATGTAGGTCTTCGCCTGCCGCGCCCTGCACCGCCCTGCAAATCCAGCAAATACTGTCAGATCGAGGGCTGCTCAAATCATTTGACCACCGAGAATGTGACGCTGCACAAGTTCCCTCATTCGTCGGACATGTGCGCCAAGTGGCAACACAACACTCAGGTGCCCTTCGATCCCGAGTACCGCTGGCGCTATCGCATCTGCAGCGCACACTTTGAGCCCATCTGTCTGGGCAATGTGCGATTGATGCACGGCAGTGTGCCCACCCTGAATCTAGGACCGCTTGCGCCCAAGAAACTGTTTGACAATGAATTCTTGCGCCAGGACAAGCCAATGATTAGTTCAGAGCTGGGCATGACAGTTAAACATGAGCAAATGGAGCAATTTGATCAACTAGAGCTCGAAGATGGCAACCAGGAGCGGGATGATTTTAGTTTGCTGGAGCCCGAGCTGCAGTTGCACGAGGGTAGCGAGGATGAGCAACAATATGACAATCATTTCAGACAAAACGATTCCTATAACTGGTCCGATCAGCAGCTGCGTCTGTCCAGCAATAATCAGGGAAATTCCACAATTAGCTACAATCCAGTCAAGTCCGGCTATGATAAGTGCTCACTGGTCCACTGCCAACGACAGCGTTCCCATCACGGCGTGCACATCTACAAGTTTCCGCGCTCGCGTCAGTTGCAGCAACGATGGATGTATAACTTGCGCATCCAATACGATGAGCGACGACCGTGGAAGACAATGATATGCAGTGTCCATTTCGAGCCACACTGCATCCGTCTGCGAAAATTGCGTCCCTGGGCGGTGCCCACGCTGGAACTGGGAGACAACGTGCCACAGGAAATCTTTACGAATGAGCAGAGTCACCGGCTGTTTGCTCAATCTGAAGCAGGCAGCGAGTGTGATGAGGTTGAAGTGGATGTTGAGGACACCATACTGGAGGACTTGGATGATGACTATGATGACAATGATGCTGATGTGAATATGGATGCTAAAGATCAAATGCGAACCGCTCCATATGGGAAAAATGACCGTCGCTCTCGACTTGAACAATTGCCGCCTGGTCAACAGCCACCGTGGAAGATCAAATGCTGTTGTTTGCCCTATTGCCGCAGTCCTCGCGGTGATGGCATCAAGCTCTTCCGACTGCCCAACAATATAAGCTCCATTCGCAAATGGGAGCAGGCCACAGGCATGCGCTTTTATGAGTCCCAGCGCAACACAAAGCTCATCTGCAGTCGGCACTTTGATCCGCAGCTTATAGGCGTGCGTCGTCTCATGTCGAATGCGGTGCCAAGCCTCCATTTGGGCCCAGACAGCGCAGAGCCCGAGCTGCCTCTTGAGGGACCGCGGTGCTGCATGCCCGATTGTTTTGAGGATGTCAACGTCGAGCTGCACAAGTTTCCCAGTGGTAATTATATCAAATACTCATAAAAGTTGCGTAGCTAATCAAAATATCTTTAATTCAATAATAGATCCCTTGCTGCTGCATCAATGGTGTCAGGCGCTCAATTTACCGGATGTTCAAAGCTACACTGACAAACTCATATGTGCCACACATCTGCCCGCCAACGCGATGAGCTGTCTAATTTGTGGCGTGGACGATGTACAGCTGCCAATGCTGGACTTTCCCCAGAATCGCAATCAGCGCACCAAGTGGTGCTACAATTTAAAAATCGAGCCTCTGCCCAAATGGGATAACTCTAAGCAAATTTGCTGCAAACACTTTGAGAGCTACTGTTTTATCCAGCCTGGCCAACTTCTCGCGGAGGCAATGCCCACACTACACTTGGAGCACGGGGATAGCAACATATTCCTAAACGAGGACGCCATGTATAACACCAAGTTGTTACGCATCAAGGACGAGCCCGTGGAGAGTGAGGATCTGATGCTATAACAAACTACTGAAAATAGTCAGAACGCAAGCGATATGAATATTGTGTCATTCTATATTCTGCTAACGGATGCCTATGTCTATAAGCCACATTATTTTAGCCTAGTGTTAGTCGAAACTAATTTATAATACTTAAAACCTAAGTATCATATTTTATATACCAAACTAAGCATCACGTATAATGTTGTAGATCCCCTACTACTATTAAGTAATCCTCATCTTCCCTCCAATCCCAAACCTCACACCATCTAACTTAGTAGCTAATATTGTATTGAGGTAGTCGTGGTAATCCAGTGATTTTTATTCGAAAAGCGTTTAAACTTTTGCTGCTTAGAGTCAGGCCATATATTATTTAGTTTCACACCGAGGCAGCAAATGTTCCTTAGATTTTGTTTTAATTCATTTCAAATTGTGTGACACAATTGCTACTCATTTTTAGTAAATCACGGATGATGATTTTACAAAAACTTTGCCAACAACTTGGTGCTAGCACTAACAAAAGGATAATAACTTAAACTTCACGATATTTTAATTTTTGCGTTTTCTATTCAATTTTTTTTTCGAATGTCAATCGACAGATTTACGAGCATCACACACCGAGTCCTTGGAAATATCATTTTCGATGTGGCCGATCAGATGTATTTAGCAAAAGCAAAAACAAAAAATAATAACATCAGCATCGTAGGTATAACTTAGCTGTGTCCTTAATAATAAAAGGTAAGCCAGATAAAACAATATGACTGTCTGACTCAACATACCCTTTAATATCTTTAAGCATATACAAATATGTAAACCTGTAGAATATACAAAAGTACTTGGTGTCTTATAAAATATGCATATAAAATGAAACTATTAAGCTACTTGCCATAAAAGTAAAACTTGACTTTGACTACATATATATATATATATATATATATATATATATATATATGTGTGTATATAAATATATATATAAACACACATAGATATATAAATTTAAAAAAAAAACTATTTAACGCCCCTTAAGTCTTAAATTAAACCCCCGTTAAAAGCTACTGTTTGCCAGCCTCGCCGTCATCGGTTTGCATATAGCCGCTGTCCAGATATAAATTTCGATCCGATTTATTTGACTACGCAACAAGAGAGAAACAACGATTAGACGAGTGCCAATTGTCATCGAATAAAATATATTTCCACTCACCTCGCGATATTTTTGCAAGTAAACTGAGAGTGGTTCCACGTAGTTGTCAAAGCCCAAATTGTTGAATGCCACCAGCAAGTCGTCACCGTTGACTGTCTTGCGATTCTCGGCGACACTGCGCTCAATGGCCTCGCTGCTGATAAATGATATGAATTCCGAGACGCACTCCTGTATGCACTCTCTCGCATCTTTGGCTATTTTGCCATTCTGTGGCACTGGCACTTTCATTATCTTGATTATGTTGCAGATGGGCAGAAAGCGATCCTGTTCTCGCAGCATGATCCCATGCCCGTCCTGTCTGTCCGAATCGTCTATAGAACGTTAATGGAACAGTACGTTAATACCGCATAACAATAAAATTGATTAATTACCAACCACCAGACGCCTCATCCTCCTCTTTGACCAACATATCGTTAATGTATTGTTGGGAATCTTCGCTGTTGCTCATTTTTTGGTTTAAGCTTGTAAAATTTTTAAAACAAACATTGATTTATGGAATTCGTTATGCAGCTTCCTCTAAGCCGTTCCCGCGGAATAAGATTGCTTTGTATGCTCAGAGCTAATGCGAATGTGTAGCGTCAAAATGTTTTCTTTTAATTAACAATAATAATTCAAGAGAAAACGTAATTTGTTTGCTTTTTATTATGCTTGCTAGCAGAGATTCTGATTGTTGTTACAGTTCAGTGTCAAAAGATAAATCGCAGCACGAGAAAATGTATCGATACATCGTCGCATGATGTCCAGGTATTGTTCGATATTTTTCGAAGAGCGGCCGATAGCATCTACTGATCGCAGCGGTAATTTATTTTGCGCACTATTTTTTCGCTCGACGCGATGCACGAGGTAATTGTGATCAAAACTGAGGAAATTGATATTGATGATACGAAGATAAAGCTTGAGATTGAAGAGGATGAGCCACCATTAAAATTGTCGTGCGGTAAATATATGATTCTATGGTTTTGCCTACTTATGCCCATGTGGTTGTGTGCGTTCGCATGTGTTGTCTTCTTTATATTACGCCCTACCGTTAGCTTTGTTTCTAGTTATTCATGTAAATTCGCTTATTTCTTGCAGCTGGCACCTTTATGAATATAATCGAGGAGCGGCCGAATATGATAACGGTGCCGGCTCACGACTGCAAATCTGAGGATGAGCTTAAGTTCATAGCGAGCCTTGGCACTCTGGATCAGCAGCAAAAGGTAACCTCACCAAAGCACATATACATGTACATATCTATCTTTGAGTGTGACAATAAACTTATGTGTGCTACAGTTATTTGTGACGTCATCAGCTGAGAGGCGTCCCGTTCTTGGTGCATTTGCATGTCAAGTTTGCAGCTTTACGTGCAAAGAAGACAGTTTGCTTTATTCGCATCATATAAATCATCATCTAAATCGCCATTTCTGTTGCCATGGCTGTGGCGAGTGGTGCAACACTCTCGATGAAATCCAGGAGCATGAATATAGAAAGCATACGGATGGAGTTAACAACTCAAACTGCAGGGTAAGTGCAATATATTTATATATATTTTTGCATACATCATAGTGTTAGAGATCGGCTTTATTGTTTGTGTTTGTAAAGTGTGGCCAGGCTATGTTGTTAATTAAAACGTTATTCCTTGCAATGTAGATCTGTCATTTGGAGTGCATCGATGCGACCAGTCTGACGAAGCACATGAGCAGTCACTTCTATGTGCGTCGCTTTGTGTGCTCGGTTTGCCGCCGGCATTTTGAGACACGCCTGGAATTGCAACAGCATTGGCAGAATGGCAATGAGCTATGCGGTCAGATCGATTATGCGGATATGCATGGAAATATCGGACAACTTGTGGCGATCAGTAAGTTGGATCCCACACTGCCAGCTGAGCGATTTTGTGACATAAAAATTAAATCTGAGCCGATGGACGAAGACGATCAGCTTCCAACTGGTATTATTATCAAAGAGGAGCCGCAGTCTGAAGTATCTGAGCTAAATTCCACTTTACACGATGACAGTTGGTCACGAAAACGCTTTGATGAGCAATTGCTTAGCAAATTGCGCTTGCCAGCGATTAAGAAACCGGCCAAAGATGAATGTATAGAGGAGGAGAAACAGAGAGCGCCTGGTAAACCAGATCATTTTAAAGCATCACTTGTTTTTAACTTTTATATATGTTATATTAATATCCCTATCCCTCTCTAGTTGTGCCACCTAATGAGCCGAATTATTTGCCAAACTCCACAGCATCACAGTATCGCACCATCATTGAAAGGCCAACGCAATCGAACAATCAGCCCTCAAGTATTTTAAAGAAGAACATTTCCATACCCAAGAGTAATATTTGCGCCAACGTCTTAAAGGTGGTGCAGCCAAACAAGAAGATAACAAAGCTGGAACCTACCGTAACGGTTAACGCTACCAATAGCATTAATGTAGGAGGCAAAATAATCACATTGCCAAGCTCCATGTCGATAACTTCGCGTTTTAAAAAGTTTACTGCTTGTCAAAAGCCAAAAGTTTCAACTTCACTTGCTCCCACCACGCTACAAGCGGCCAAACTGTCATTGCCCATTAGTCGAAATTATCATTTTAATGCTATTAGTTTATTTGAGAGCTTGCCGGAGTCCCGCAAGCTCATCACTGATTTTCAGAATCAGATACGGAACATAGAGCAAAAGCTGCCATTGCCCGGCAGTGTGCTGCATTCGAAAAATGGATCCGCCCAAGTGTCGTTTCCTTCTCAACTGGAGGTGCTTCTACTACCGCCCACCAAGGAAAGTAATCTGAAGGTACGTCAATTGCGCAGCACATATGCCGATCATCGTTTTCACTGGGAGTGTCCAAACTGTGCTCGCTGTTTCGAAAAATTTGCGGCATTCTGCAAACATTTGACAGTCTGGCACAAAGTCGCAGAGGAGAACTTTGAGCATATGAGAGTGGGGGTCAAGTCTTATAAGAGTGAGTATTGGTTGTGCCTCTATGTCTTTCATATAGATTAATGGAATGTTTTTTGCCTGTTTTTAGAATTCGATTGGCCCACTCCTACAACTGTAGAAGCGACAGTTGCTTCGGTGCCCATTGTTGCAGATGCATTAAGTGCAGCTGCTCATCCAGATGTTGTGCATGATGAAGAGCCAGCTGCTCCAGCAACTGTGGCGCCAAAAATTGCAGATCAGGAACCAATATTACCAACCCCAGCGTCTACTAGTGAAACAACACGAACAGCATCATCAGCATGGGCGTCATATAAATGCGACGATTGCTCAAAGTACTTTACTACTATGGGGGGGATGCGCATCCACAAGTTGATTCACACCGGCGAGCTGCCACATAAGTGCCACTATTGTGAGAAGCGTTTCCGCACTCCTGGTCAGGTGCGTGTCCATCACCGCAGGCACACTGGCGAGAAACCATTCAAGTGCAAGGTAAGCCGTGCATTGATATACATATTCTTATATTCCACTAATGTACTCTTAACAGATCTGCGAGCTGGATTTTACACATCGTGAAACGCTCATCTCGCACCTCTCGCGTCACATTGGCATGAAGCGCTACAAGTGCTACGGCTGCGATAAGAACTTTAGTGTGGTCAGTGGATTGCGTGCCCATCGCCTTTTACGTCCTGACACGTGCGGCAAAGTCAAGTTTACGGCTCGCGCACACGGGCCGCGAGTTCGCGTAATACGCGGCGAAGTTATTTTTGAATCGCAACCCGAGCACAATAATTATTTGCGAAGCGAGGACCCTTTAAACATAGTGTCTGAGATGAATCAGGCCTCCAAAGAACCGTATGTGGACAACAAATCTACCTAACGGCATCGTTTAATATAGTATTTTGTCACTTTTATTTTGCGTTATTGTTATGACCGTTATATTTTTTAGATACGTAAGGAGCCAACCGGCTCAAGTCACCCTAAAAAGACCCACCGGGGCGACATCTTCCAAATTTATTTTTTGAATATCGTATTAAAGTTAAATCGAAAGACACACAAGTTACTGTTTAAGTTACTACAAATATAAATAAATGCCATTTACGCATCGATTGGTAAATTTTTCATAATATGTATTTTATTTCGTCATTAAATATTCATTTTCATTGGGTTTTCGGTTTTCGAAAATTATATATATATATATATAATATATAATATATCTGATACATTTATTTGTATGATAATATTGAACGTAATATCTTTCTTACTTAAACAGTTATGTACATATATCTCTGTCAAATATAGATGTTCGTATCACATACCTCTTTGGACTCTACTATAAGGGAAAACATCTGAATTAATTTTCTTACGCTTATAACAATATGCAAATATCGCCTGTTTTTCTAATCGTAATACCAGGCGAGCAGAATCAACAGCAAGTACTCTTATTTTCAAAATGTTAATTTCATTTATTGTGGATTTCTGATTGTGTTCCATTGCCCTCCATCATAAGAGTCCAAAAAGGCGTATGTTTCAAAGATCTAACTTTATTAAACCGAGATATAGCCATTAAAATTTAATTCAAAAACTTTAAACTTGTACATATGAATGTATATGATTTTCTTATGTTCTGTATGTACCATTAAAATTTTGTTTTATATCTGACTAATTGATAAAATATATGTATGTCTGTATATATTAAACAATTTCATATATTATTAACAAAAGTTGACAAGCTGACCAATTTTTGTAATGTACAATATAGACTTGTAGTTGATTTATATAGAAGTATGCTAAATATGCTTGCAACGCTGTGGTGGATACCATTATCTATTAGACATTTATTGTTGCTATTCATAATATTTAACGCTATAAATTGTAATTATTTAATATTTTTCCAAATAAGCCCCAATCATTCTCTGGGTTCTGGCATACGCCAACTTGTCAATTTACTAGATCCTAACTCCAATTCATCCAATTCTTTTATTAGTGGGCAACGCTCTAAATTTGCTCGTTATAACAGATAATTATGCATGTTTGTGTTGGTGTGGATTAAATCTATAATGCGTAAATATGTATTGATATTGTTGTTTAACATGTGTTCTGGCTAAATAATTATTATTTAGTTTTGTTTTTTTGCTTTTACGCATTTGCTTGCTAACGTCTTTTACAAATACTATCGGCCGATCGATTGAACAGCATATCAAATATGTATATACATGATTATAATTCTTAGGCCATAATACATTATAGTAGTTATGTAGCGTTATAGGTATAAATGGTTGTTATATATATATATATATAGACGTATTATATAAATATTCTACAATACATATCTACAGTTATCTTATTAGTCATTTGTCTGTCGGTAAGTTTTCTGGGTTATTATCTAAGCTGTCTTTTTCATACACTTTAGGTACCATATTTTTCTATTTTTAGGATCCTAGTTACGCATACATATATCTGGAGGGGTTCTGGTATATACAGGATTATGTAATCATAAAACCGAATTAAGAAGAATGTCTTAAAAGTAAACAAGGAACGGAATGACATATGTTAATTTTAATAATCTCCAAAGTGGGAAGGAATAAAAAAGACTCATAAGTACCTGAATCTTTATGTTCTGGACAATTTTGTTTTACCAAGCATATATGGGGAATGTTAAGATGTTCAAATAAAAACATGTCTGATAGCTTAACTAAATCTAGAAACTAATTTAAAACTAGCTGTCTTATAAGATATGCACTACGCAAGACTTTTGACTAATTGCACGGTTTACATTTGTTTTTAGCATTAGATAAGTTATTGAACCTAAGCGGACATTTAAGTATTCTCAAGTATAAAAAACACATTAAACATATTTGATTGTTGATTGTTGTACACACACAAATACATACATACACTTTCCTCTAGAATGTAATGATAATTGGATTCGTTTTCCCACCATCTACTCTTACATTTCGATTAAGTTCAAATGGCAACTACCTGACTTCAATTTAGCTTATGTTTGTCTCGAGATTCGTTTAGGCGGTAAGTTTAATATCTACCAAGTCCTTAGTTCAAATATGTATAGGTTACCAAGTGGGTCGACGACGCACCACAACAAGTTGATTGACTACTTTGATTAGTTCGAGTAAAAACTGTATGCATATATACAAATACATACATATATGTATCCATATATATGGATGTATGCACATAAGTATAAATTACTGATCATTAAAAG
Source organism: Drosophila dives (assembly GCA_035042365.1). Taxonomy (NCBI): domain Eukaryota; kingdom Metazoa; phylum Arthropoda; class Insecta; order Diptera; family Drosophilidae; genus Drosophila; species Drosophila dives. Next base: position 564,185 of record JAWNLJ010000415.1, on the reverse strand, counting down.
TGTAACAGTCTTTTTGAGTTCACAATATTCAAAATTAAAAACAAAGACCGAGTTAAACAAAAAGGCAAAAATTAAAAAAACTAATCAAAATAGAATCGAAACTGATTACAACTTGTATACAAAATTATTTTTATAAGTATGTAAGTAAGTATGGGGGCAGTATCTGGCTATAATACTTAGTTAAGGTATCCGTGTATATCGTAAATGCGTATTATGCGTACAGTTGCAAACGTACATGCAACTTATATAACATTAACTTAAAGTTAACAACGTTTTTGCTCTGTAGCCTGGACTCCAACTCCAACTCCAAATCCTCCTACTGCTCCTGCTCCTTCCACTCAGTTTGCATAGTTGTCAAAAGAGCCCAAATACTCCAAAGCAGCGCGATAGCAAAAATGATATTGATCCTGTTTAGGAAAATCATATTTAATTAATAAATATCGTCGTGAATCTTGTAATTCTACTCACCTCCGTCTGCACCATGGCTGGTCGCTGGGAGCGCAGTATGCGCACAGTTTGGAACACATCCAGCACACCTTCGTATTGCATACGCTCCAGCACAATGCTTAAAGTGATAAAGACACCGGAACGGCCAACGCCCGCCGAGCAGTGCACCGTTATGGGGCCATCCTGGCCAAACTGTTCCTTGGTCTTGTGCACCTGCCCAATGAAATCGATGAAGCCGTCACCCGACTTGGGCACACCCTGCTCGGGCCAGTCGATGAACTGGAACTGACGCACAGTGCGCGAGGAGCCATCTCGTGCATCGGTCACCTGGGCGAATGTTCAATATGTGGATTAGAATTATTTTGCACAAAAGGAGCGGATATTGAACCCAATCTTACCTTAAACTCACGCAGCTTGTACTGAGGCATATTGTACTCGGCAATTGGATCGACAACATAATACTGATAGCGTACGGAGCGCTCATGGGGCCAGTACTGGAAGCATTTCTCCTGCAACAGAGCAATACATTAAAACAGAGAAGGAGCAAAGATTGAGCTGTGAAACTTACCCTTCCCATTTCCTTGAGTTTGGTCAGCATAACAACTATGGTGGAGTTGTGCTCCCAGAGCATACGCCAAAAGTCCTCAGCGGTGTCCTGTACGGGTCCCTGAGCCGCAATATAGGCAGACCTATAGCGATAGCCATCGATAAAGCTAGCGTTGACGTAGTCACTGCCCTCGATGCCATGGATGGGCGTCAAATAGACGCGACTCGACTCATAGGGCAGAATGTGAACGAGACGATTCTTGTGCTTGTTGCATGCTAGATTGGCGGTGACAAATTTGGAGGAGTCCATTTTGACATTGGACAGCTTTTTAAATTCCACCTCCATGCCCGAAATACTCTCGCCCGGCTCGGTGGTGAGCAGCTTTTGCAGATGGGTGTGCAGATTGCGAGCGGCGACCTCGGTGAGGCCACAGATGATGGCTTCTATTATGGCGTCGTGTATGAAGATGTACTGATCCTCCGTCTGCACCATGTAGTTGCGCTGGGCACGCAGGCATGTCACATGGCCATAAATATCGATGATCTTCTCGTGCTTCATGCGCTCCAGCATCGAGTCGATCACAATATAGCAGCCAGTGCGACCCACTCCAGCCGAACAGTGCACCACAACTGGTCCCGACTCGGGTGGCGTCAAGGCGCGACAGCGTCGCAGGAACTGCAGGAATGGTGCAGGATGATCGGGCACACCGTGATCGGGCCAGGCCGTAAACTGCAGCTGCTTAACCTCCCTGCGATCGTTGAAGCCCTGCCGAACCAGCTGGAACGTGCGTATGCTATAGGTGGCCAGCTCCTGTGTCTCGGTGATGGTCACAAAGATCTGACCGTATGTCTCGGTGCCCCTTGTGGGCCAATACTGGTCACACTTGATGCGCGTTCGTTCCTCCAACCGGGTCATCATCACAATTGTCGCCGTTTTCAGCTCCCAACACATGCGCCAAAAGTCCGCAAAGGTCTCCTGCAGCGGTCCCTGGGTGGCAACATAGGCATTATGCTTCCGATAGCCATCACAGTAGTTGGCATTAATATAATCCGAGCCGAGGACACCCTCCTGCGGAGGCAGCTGCACCCGTGAGTGATCGTAGGCGGTGACATTCGCATAGCGATTCTTCGACTTGTTGTGCTCGCAGTTGGAGTTGTCCCAAGTGAACTGTTGACCCGGCTCGATGCTCTCGTACTCCTGCGAGAACTTTTGATTGTCGTTCGACTTCAAGCGCTCGATCTGATTGGAAAACTCTGATATGGGAATGGGCGGATGCGAGATCATGCCGGGCGTTTGGAAGTTCAGTCTTCGCATATCCACCGGATCACTGGGAGTTGGTCCGGCGCCCAGATCGGCGGCCATCAGGGGGCGCGTAACGGCTGCTTGATCGGGCGTTTTGCAGGGCTGCCGACGACGTCGTACCACATAGAGGACAATCAAGGTGGTTGAGACAACGAAAGCGGCGATAAGTGGCAGCACCACCCATAGGATTTCGGGCTCATCTTTGTTGCGATTGACCGAAACCTCCGGCTCCGATGGCCAGTTGGGATCAGGGCGATGAGGACGTTCGCCGGGCGGTGCCTCACGCATGTCCAGCGACAGGAACTCGGAGAAGGGGCTCGAGGTATACAGATGCTTCTGCGGCGTATCCACCACGGCGCGCACAAAGATGCGATAGCGTTTCTCGCGTTCCAGCTTGCGATTGGTAAAGTTGTGGTAGTCATCGCCCGAGCCCAGGTGGAAGGTGAAGGGTATGGAGCGTTGTGGAAACTTTGCTGCTATATACGGTGCATTCGGCCGTTCCGGCTTGTTGCGACCGGGCAGCAGGTCATCGGTGAGAAACTGGTCGGGATTTTTGTGCAGATTGGATTTATCCTCTGGAACGACAACGAGATAGTAGTGCGAGATCGGACCATACTCCTCGGATGCCTGGGGCAATATGACTAGAATCTCCTCCCCGTTCACCACGCCATAGAAATCCGGCTTTACCATGGGCTGTGGTGCGGCCATTTGTGTGGTCACTGTAATCTTTGTTGGGGGCCTGTAGGAGTAATCGGAGGGTATCGCGCTCACATTCACATTGTATGTGGTAAAGGGACGCAGCTCATTGATCGTGTGCGTCTTCACAAAGTGCTTGAGGATGATCTCACGGGTCGCCACCGCTTGTGTTTGGGAGAAACCCTGCGAATCAACAAACACCTTCATCGCATCGAAGCTGATCTTGTAGTTGACGGGATTGAGGCGTATAGGTGGCGACCAGGACAGTGTCATGGAGTGTGTGCTAACGTCGTGTGCACGGAGATTGAGCGGCACATCCTCGGGCTTTATGCGCACCGTTACCTTCTCGCTGAGACGACCGAGTCCATTCTTAAACCTCGCTGCAATCGCGATGGCATATTGAGCGAACTTCTCAAGGTTCACCAGATCCGCTGACTCAGTTAGACCCACTGTCTTTGTCTGCCAATCATCAAGATCCTCAACAGCGGTCATGGTGTAAAAGATCTTATAGCCGAGCAATTTGCCACGACTGGGCACCGGCTCCCACCAGATCTCAGCCGTCTGCTCGGATGTAGCAACCGCTTGCACCGACATCGGAGCACGTCCCATATCGCGCTCCGTTGACACAACTATCTTTTCACTGAAAGGACCCGCGCCCTGTTTGGTGTAGGCGCGCACACGAAAGATGTAGTCGGTGTTCTCCTCGAGGTTGGTGAAGACCGCCTTGCGGAGCGTCATGTTGCGTTCGGAGCCTAGGCCGTGATCGATCTTCTTGTGGAACTGCACATCGTAGCGCGTGATGATACCATTGCGTTTATCTCGCGCCGGCGGATCCCAGGTGACGCAGACGACGTCAGGTGTCTGGAAGCGCATGGTTATGTTCGAGGGCGCTTCGGCAGGCGACCCCTCGGGCGTCTGGAAGATCTTGACCGTTTCCTGGCCAATGCCAATGTGATTGCTGCCTGCAACACGAAACTCGTACTCGACACCACGTTCGAGGTCATTGAATCGCTTCTTGGTCATTTGGGGTCCCGAGAGCATTTCCTCTTGCAGCATCTGATCCTTGACGCCCCATCGCAATCGATAGCCACGCAGCTCGCCGTACGTCTGCGCCGGCCGCTCCCACTCCAGCTCAATGGAGACAATGGGCTCTCGCTCCATGATCTTTAGACTTACCGTCGGACGCACGGGCACACCTCCGGGCGTCTTCACAACCACCGCCACACTGCGATCCCCATCTCCCTTACGCGTCAATGCGGCCACTTGAATCGAGTACTTTGTGTCTGGCTGCAGTCCGGTAACGCTGTATTCCAACGCTTCGACCACATCGAACTTAAAGGGTTCGTTGAGAAAGCCCTTGCCCTGTTTAATATAAGATAGATAAAAATTAATCATATTTAAATAAAGGTTAAGTGAAAAGTAAACACTGATTTTTTCTTGTGTAGATCTGCAAACTTTTTGTTATACTTTTTTTTTATTTTTTCTTAATCGAGTATAATTGCAAACTGACCTCATCTCGCATTTCCTGGACGTGTATATGATAGCCTCTTATGATGCCATTGCGATCCTTTTCCAGTGGCGGTTTCCAGCTTACATGTATCGATGTGGAATTTAGAGGCGTGGCCTTCACATCCTGCGGATCTCCGGGCACTAGAGACGACGGCGAGGAAACAATCGATTAGCTTAGGGCCAACATAAGGATTGATATTTGAGAGGGACTGTTTGAAGACTTATAGATTGCTTATATCTTAACTTAGACTAATATATGATAATTGTTTTGGGGCCGGAGCCCTTAGACTAAGTTGCTTAACTTAAAGATACATATATATGGAGCTAGAGACAGTAACCACTAAGTTCTAAAGTTGCCTTAGACCCTAGGAGCAATATACAAAACCAGAACGAACTTAGCTTCAAGTTAACCAAGTCACCACATCACAGTTAGATTAAACGAAAATATATTTATATTTGTAGAATTGAAAGAAAGTGCTGCTTAAGTGCTATATATATGTATAGAGATACAGTTATGTAGTAGGTTGGATAATTAAAAATATAATAATTAATAAATGCTTGCTCAGTATTAGGTGCACAAAAAGTGAATAAGAAGTGCAGTCGATACCTTGCTAAGTATATAGATAAATACTTATAGAGTTGCTCAAAAAATGTACACAAAAACGTTGACAATCGAAACAAAAATTTGGACCAGTTAGTTAATGGTCTCAAATTGTTCCATTCTTTCGACTGGGCAAAAAACAAACATGTAAGCATTCAAAAAAGTTTTTAATGTTCGTGTGCAAAAATAAAATTTATATAGTGGAAATCAAAAAATATATATGTACGTATATATATATATAAGATCGTTAGATATTAACTGTTGGAAAAAAATCAACAGCCTTTTACATGAAATCCTCGCTGACTTTATGGGTTTCAAAAATGTTTGGTTTTTTGGTAAAATAGAAAAAACATGTCAAAAAACAAAAAAAAAAAGAATTTATTCTTTAGTGACAGGTCAACAATATTCTGGACCAATACAAAAGGTTATTATGATATAAAAGATATATGTATATAGATATATAGATATTTAGATATATATATATATATGTATATGTATATATAAATATATATATATATATATATATTTGAATAGTTAAACATAGGTTGCTATTGCATTGCATTCTTAAACATTATAGACAAACCATTTAAAATACTCACTCTTTTTCTCTAAATAGATTTAAAAATGTTTTTATTTGTATTTTTATTATTTAAAACCACCATCCATTAAATGTTGCGTTCAAAAATCAAATTTCGCAATAATTTTGTATTCACATCAAAAAAGTTTTCAAAAGTTTTTGTGTTACAGTTTTCCATTTCGAGTTTGCATTCAAAAAAAGGTGCACGAAACAGAGCAAGTAGTGCAAGGTGCGAGTGGCCAAGCAAAGATATATTTGGTATTTTGTTATAGTATATGAAAAAAGATATAAGATATAGCTCTTTAGTTTACAGTATACAGTTTCAAAAAGTATTCAGTGCATATTACGGGAATATCATTGAAAAGGAAATCATAAATGAGAAATGGTTATAAAATAAACGTGGAAATTTTGGGTGAAACCAAACAAAACAAAATGTAATATACAAAATGTACATATTTGTTGGCACACCCGCTTTGATACTCTACAAAAGTGTTGCATTTGTAGGCTATTTGTTAATTTCTCTACTGTGTATTTTTAATGATGTGGTATTTTGTAATGCTTGAAACTTACACCTAACTTAAGACTTATTAAGTAACTTATGCTTATATATTAAAAATCTTTGTTATGTTTCGTATATTTAAATTTAATGCAATACTTTAAATTTCAAAAATATTTTCAACATTTTAATGACTTAAGGAGTTGTTCAAATTATATTGCTACGTAAGTTGACTTCATTAGTTGAAAATCTGCGTAGTAGTTGGACTTATTCAAATGCAAGTCGCGGCACCAATGTTAAATTATGCTTCATTAGTGTTCTCCGAGGCACTGTACAATGGGAAGAACAAAAAGTTGGGGGTCTGCAGATGGGCATTGCAGGGGGAAGGTATGTGTCAACCGTTGCACTGTATTGCTGCTTTTTCTGTGTCTTGTCATTTTACATGCATTCACACCCGCACAAACACACACACACACACGCACACGCAAACCCAATCTGACAACACGCTCGCTCTAAAAGTATATAAAATAATTAAAATGCTACCGTTAGAAGGTGCATGCAAATATATTTTATTTTTGTGCGCTCCTGAATAGAAAGTACCAAGCTACGTTCTGCACGTCCTGAGTAAAGCTAACATTTTTTGAGGTGCTCCTTTTCTTTGCTCTGCATTCCCTGTAAACACACATAAAACCAGAAAATGAATTTGTTTTCCGGTTTGAGTACATTCGAATTTTAATCGTTCACAAAAACTGTGAAAAATAATTCATACTCTTACAGTTTTATAGCAGTTTAAAAAATTCAAATATCAAACTGACTGAATTATTAAAACACTTCCGAACTACAGGGTAATTGCTTGTCGTGTAATTTGGCTTGCAGCACTTTTTCAAATACTTAATTTCTACTGAAATATTTTTTGGTTACTTTTCCAGCTTTGCACGGAACGCCAACGAGTGACAGAGTATAAAAAAAGGCAAGTGCCCAGCTTTGGGCTAGGTGCTATTTGCATTTCGCATTTTGCATTTCGCATTGAAAGCGATGCTCAGCGAAGCTAACAAGCGCATCATCATAACGAAATATATACGAGTGTATATGAAATACAAAATAAGAATATCAAAAAAATATATACACACATTTATAGATGTACATATGTACATATATATATTCACATACCTACATGATACAAAAAATACTGTTTCAGATTTATATGATGACCCTTTTTGCTGAGCACTGGCACTGTTGCAGCCGCAGGGGTATCAATGGAACAGAGTTAGACAGACATACACACATATGATGATATACACACACACACACACTCGCACACATACACGCTTTTGATTGTGCTGAATTGAGTACAATTAAAATATAGTGGACGACACAGACTGTGAGAATAGAGCTGTGCTGCATAAAGTGCGGACTAGACACATTCATGTGCTTGGGGTGCATTGTTCATTATACATATTTTACATATTTGATAGAAAAAAGAAATAAAAAAAAAAAATAAAATAAAATATAGCTGTACTTAAAAGTAGATTTCACCTGACGCATTATTATTACAGACATTTTGGCGAATTGTGCAAATGTGCTTTTATGATTTGTTTTTTTTTTTTACTTTGCTTTGCTTTGCTTTTGAGATGCTTTATGGTGCTTACTTAAATGCTTAAATAATCAAAGTGGCATTTTGTAGTGTGCTTACGGCGTAACTTAGTTGCGATTGCCTGACTAGATACGTACTACAATAGGTGCTTAACATTAAGTAAGTACATTTCATTAACTGTGCTTAGCTAAACAAATTAAATAAAGTGAGTGCCAACAGTTTGTGCTTCCTTTTGTGTCGACAAACTCCTAACACAATCAAAATTAAATGATATTTTATAAAGCATGAAAAGTATTTGAGCAGGCAACTTTACAGCTAACAAGCAGTTGGTGGATATACGTAATGCGGATGAAAAAGTAAAGAGTGTATTAATAAAACAAATGCATCTGTTAAAAATGGGGACTTGGAAAACATCAAGATGTTGGGAGCTTAAAAAAAAACAACAGCGGTTCAACATTCGAATTACAGTTATAATATGGGAGAGATCTTTAGTTTGACTTGTCTTATACAATTTAAAATGCTGGAAATTATGTATATTTTATTTACGAATTTTTTTTATAGTGTAACACCAATGCTTCTCTTTTTGGAGAAGTTTGTATGGTATAATCTGATAAGTGTTAACTTTAATGGACTTTTAATGAAATGCCACAAAAAATAATTAAGCTATGTGTTATTTAATTGATATATTCACTGTGAACCGCTTAGTTAAAAAAATGAAAAACTATTTGTGCACAGAATGGAAACATAAACAATATTCAAATTTGAGTGCATTGCTGCATCACAAATGTTTGTGCAGCATCTACTCAGAGAGGGATGGGGGTGGCAGGCAAAAAAGAAATAAAAGACACGTATTTGTGAAGGGGAAGGCAGATAGAGAGAAATAGTAAAACAGATGCAAATGTGTTAACTGGGCAAGCATGCAGGTGATGGCAAATAAAACTTAATCAAATGTGTCAACAGAATACAAATTAAATACAACAATCAAATAATTTTTATGTGAAAATCAATTTAAGGATTTTCCGCTTGTTGTTGATGTTAATGACGCACATTTGCATAGTGATAAAGAAAAAACCAACAAATGTGTTGAGGGAGCGCCAAAGTGCAAAATATGGGCGGACATAAAAAAATGTACACTGCAAATAGCAAAAAAACAAAAAACCAAATTCGGGAGTGAGGCTCAAAAATATCACACCGACCTGCTGCTAAATTTATTAAATATGTATGCATACATTTAAATATATATGGATAAATATGTATGTGTAATAAATGTATTTACTATATGTATGTTAGAGGTTGAGGAAATGGTGGGGGTGGGGGGATGGGTAAGAACTTTAAACAACGAAAAAACAAATAAATGCAGCAAAACGTTTTGCCTTATTTGCCTTAGATACACAACAACCAAAAAAAAAAAACTTATTTTGCGGTAGAAAATTTGATCGGGGGATGAGGGACTGTGGAAAGGTTCATTATGTACGGTTTTTGAATTCAACTATGCCTTGTTTAGGTTTTTTTTTTGGGTGGGTAGGGGGAGCAGGTTTGTTTACATTTATAATTGCATAAATTTAATTATGTAAATAAATCAATTTAACATTTTATGCGGTTCTTTTGGTGGTCCACAAAAAAGAAAACAAACAACAACCAACTAACTAAATTCACAAAAATTATTAATTGATATTTTTTTCGTATTTGTTTATATTATATTTGTGTGTGTTTAAAATATGTGTGTGTGTAAGTATTTAATATATCTTGTGCGCTTACAAAAACACAGAGCGTATGGCTTTTTTTTTTGTTGGGTGCTATACAAATTACCACAAAAAATATGATGCATTATATCAAAAAGTTATCATATGTATTCATAATATTTTCCAATTTTTTTGTATATATTCAGACGATTGAAAGTCAAGAAAATAACAAAAATTTGTTCTTGCATATAGTACACAATATAGGAGTTGTGCTAAAAGAGTTGATTCTGATTTCATTTTATAGAGATACAAGTGCAAAAAAGTAGTCAAAAATTGCGCCAAAAAATATGCAATTTTATAGTACCAATACAAAATTTTAATTTATTTTTGTAATATTTTTCGATTTAAATTAAAAATAAATAAGAAAATAAATTAAATAAATGGGACAAGAGGTTTTTTAAGGATATGAGATAGAAGAAGGGAATTATATTTCGATACTTTATAAATTGTGTGTAAATATGTAGATCAAAATTAAGAAATGGTCATTAAAGATTTACTGAAGAATTTAAAGGTACGAGTTGTTGGAAGTCTAGAGAATTTTGTTCTTAAGATGTAAATAAAAATTTAACGATTTATTTAGCAGTATTTATTAAAGATATGCTGAAGTAGCGGACAAGTGATTTTAAAGATTTAAATGTGTTTACAAAATTTGTTTTAATAAAATATTTATTTATTTGAAGTGATTTTAAAGTTGTTGATTTAGGAATACTCGTACCAGAAGTATTAAAAGTGAAACCTTCTATCCGATGATAAAAATATAAATACTAATTAAAAAATTATAACTTGAGATATAAATAAGCTACAAATGAAGAGAATATTTAAAAAAAAAAACACTGCTGCGTTCAAAAATTGATTTATGTTTGCAGCATTTGAAAATATATGTATATGTATGATAGTATGTAGTATAATGTGGTATTTACGGCCAGTCTTGTAGCTAAATGACTTTTGGTAAACACACACACATACAAAATTTCGGTTAACAAAAAAAAAAAACAAAAAATACAAAACGCTCCATCGCGTCGTTCCGGCAGCTCCTGTGTTGGATTGCTCGTTATCAAAATTCAAAAATTGTACAAAATATTTCGTTGATTAGTTCTGAGGTGTAAGTAGGGTGGAACAAATTTGAAATGAAACTTAACAAATTTAAATAATATGTAAATGTAAATGTATTGTTTAAAATATAATTAAAAATAATTATCTGAATGAGAAATGATAAGCGAACGAATAGAATACGATTTGGGTTAAGACTTACGCATTGGTAAGATTGTCATTGGCATACATACCATCCTCTTGGGTGCGTATTATGATCGGATGGGAGCGCGGACCGTCGCCCACCGAGGTGCCGGCTAGCACCCAGATCTTGTACTCGGTCCAGCGCTTCAGCTCGTCGAGCACAATTTTGGTCATGTTCAGCGTGAGCGTGGACGCCTCATCATCCTCGCGACCCACCTCGACGAACAGCACCTTATAGTATATGATGCGCCCGTTCGAGTGTTCCGCGGGCGGAGACAGCCAGCTAAGTGATATTGTTGTCGAGCTGTTCGCAATGGCCGTGATATTGCGTGGCGGAGCACCTGGTACTAATTACATAATAGATGGGAACGGTACGTATTTTGTGTGGTTTTTTTTTTTTGATGTTGTGCATAGAATTGGATGCGTTATAGCCAACATTATGTTGAGAGATAAGTTGATGTTGATTTTTGTATTATTATTATTATGATTGTTTTTTTTTTTTTTTTGTATTTTATTTATTTTTAATAGCGTTCAGCGATTAGCGTTAAAACCAAACAAAATGTATCAAACCAAAAAACATGTAACGAAAGAAAGCACAGAAATAATATTTGAATAAATGACATAATGGATAGGCATAAGTATATAAGTAGGCATGTAAGATAAGGATATTAAATTATACATAAAACTTAAACTCAATAATATTCAAGACATAATTATATCCAATGGCTTATGCAAATAATGTTGTCGCTTCCATAATTTGATCAACAATTGCGTTTTGTTTCGTTTCGAGAAGTTCAGTTTCTCTCTCTTATATTAAATTGTGCATATTTTTTGGTAACGATTTTGAGCTGAAAATTTTTGTGATAACTACGAGAGCGAATGAGATAGACACACCGATAAATATATATATGTACATATGACACTTATAAATACTAAATACTAAATACTGCAAGTCATGCGTTTTTTAATAAATTAAAATTCTATAATATAAATATAAAATAGAGTGCATATGTTAAACGCTAACTTATATTAATTGTGAGGCTCACACACACACACAGATCGCAATAACAAATGTTAACATTTAATTTGCATAAACCATGTGGCTGAGGTTTTTTTATAGACAAAAAGAAACATTAAGCTAACTAAGAGATGAAACATTAATTAATCCAGCAGCTAATCACTAAATCCAATATTTATGTGCTTTAGAATTAATAAATCTAGTTTTGTGGTATCTAAAGTTGAGGAGTGCACTTAAGCTATAAACTATAAGCTCAACACATTAATGCAAATAATAATATTATGCACTACGACACGTAATTGAAACGTAATAAGTAAAATTATATATCAATTATTGTTGGCAGGAGCAAATTGCAAAATCATTTCAAATAACACACAAGATGCAAGAAATAAATCAAATTTGCCTTGCTGAATAATCCACACATGTCAAACTTTTATCTCATTTACTTGAACATTCGCTTAACTCTCCTTCTCTATATTCTCGAGTCTCCATCTCTGTCTTCACCACCACACGGAGAAGTTTTGCAAAACTGTTAAACAATTTGTGGCAGCCGCAAAACAATCGTTAAGCTAAGAACCACAATTTAACCACTTAAACTGAACTCTAATTCTAAAGAGTATGCGAAACGTGCAAATATAATAATCATGAGTCAAATACGTATTTATTATTAATGTGTGTGCATATATATATATATATAAGTATATATGTATTTACTTCTTGCATTGCATATTTGTCTTTATGTGTGTTCTCTACTAAAATATATACTTCAAAATCAATTACTAAATACAGTCAGATATAGAGGTAGAAATAGTCAGAGGGGAAGAGAGAGAGAAATGCAGATAATGTTGAAGGAGAGTAATTTCTAGAAATTTTGGTTTGTGGCTTTTTGTGCATTGTTGTGCAGTTATATTAAAATTTGGACATGCTGTTGCTGAGCGCAAAAGTTGCAGATGCTTTTACCATAATTTGCATAATTCAACACTTGAAATAAAATATATATGCATAAATTATTTGCCAGCATTCCACGTATATAATAAATATACATTTGCAAACAATTCATTCAGGTTTAAATATATAAATAATTAAAAAGAATATTATGAACTGTTTTCTGTGATGTTGTTGGATGTAGTTTTGTATACTGTTTACAGTGTTGGCTAACGTGAGAGTTTTTCTTTGGATTTGTGACTAGTAGTTTGGTTTTGTATATATATATATATGTATGTGGATAGTATGCCTAAGTCAATTGTTGTATGTATGTTACGTATAATCTTAAGTTAACTAACCATGTTTAGTTTGTGCATATGTTTTTAGGAGTAATCTAAGATCAGTGTATGATATAATATATATATATAAAGTGAAGTTTGATAATCAATAACTTGCAGGAAACTAGAATCAATCACATCTCATACAATATAATATTAATAAGTAAATATGTATATAATTTCATATAGTTTAAGGCAGGAGAGTGCAATACCTTATGTTCACACACACATACGCACACACACACTTACATCACACGCACGCTCATCGAATTTTTACCTGTCTCCTTGTGAGTGCCATAACACACAACAAAAAAAAGTCACGCACACCACACACACACACACACACCGCACACACACACAAGCAGACACTCGCACAAAATAGTAGTTATTAAAGTATTTGAACTGAATAATCGACTACATTTATAGACTACATTATGTGTATATAACGTACATGTTTGTTGTTAATAATATATAATAAATGTATATATGTAGTTATATAGTAAAAATATATATATTTATCGAAATTTCAGTTTAAAGTTTTTTGTAGTTTTTTTTTTGTTATGTACTTAAATTATAGAAAGTCGTACAACTGCTACGGCTTAATTAAGTTTTCATTGTTTGATTGATTTTTTATTGGGGAACCTAACTTAAGGGTTGAAGAGTGTAATCACTTACCATATTGCTTGGTGCGAACAGGTATGGGGGGTGTGGTGGCGCCCTCGCCACGCTGCGAACGTGCTGCTAGCCAGATATAGTACAGGGTATCAGGATACAAACCATCAAGCGTATAGGACTCTGAATTGGAGATGCGCCTACAAAATGTTATTAAGATTAGATTTCACACTTTCTTCAACAAGTGAACTTAATTGGTAATTGCAAATTGTGGGGGTTAGGGGTTAGGGGTTGCGGGAGCACTATAACTCACTTGTGATGATCCTGATTGGCGTATGTGTCATTCCAGTAGAGCTCATAATGTACAATATTCTCGCTGGAATGCGTCGGCTTGGACCACTGCAATGTGACTGCGGTCTCGCCGATATCAGTGGCCCGGAAATTGCTCGGTTGTGATGGCACACCTGTACAAACAATCAGATAGACATAGACATATATACATAAATATATTTATATACAATATATATATATCGATGTATCCAGGTTGCCAAGTACGCACATATTTGGGTTTCGGTTTTGGTTGGTTTGGTAATAATGAAACGGAAATTACGGAAATTAAATAAAGTACAAACAAATCAATGTGGCATTCATTTATATGCGCCCCATTCAGTTGCACATTACGGTTCAGGTACACACACACACGCACAAAAACACCGCACAGAATTATGCAAAAATTTTGTGCCTGTATCAGATAAATAAAGTTCCAGCTGCCAATGGATTTGATTGAAATGATTGCTACCCCAAATATTTACATGCTTTCGCAATAACGGAGAATTGTACACATTTTGACCACAAATTCCATTGGCTCAGCAAAACAATTTTTTGTATGAACAGATTTTAAATGAGTTTTTATAGCCATACGCCAACGCCTGGGGAAATTTTTAAATGTATATTTTTGTTGTTTCTTTCATCATAATAACAACTAGTAATTTGCACTAGTATTGCTCCCTTGCTTACAATATTTTTCCATTATGGATAATAACTGCCAAATATCCCTGACAGGTACTAAAACTAGTTAGTAGCAGTTTAATAATATTCTAGATATTTTTTGTTGCACTTTAAAATCAACTTTAATCTTTAGTAATTGTTATCTTTATCGACTCAATTTTATATAATACCCAACACGTATTAAAAGTTAAATTTTTACTTTTCTAATGAAAAATAAATGAATGCAATTTCAATAAAATTTCATTTACAAGAAATGTGGCTCAGAGAGAAAGTTAATCGCATTAGGCCACATCTGCAACATGAAAACCAACAAATTTAAAGTACACCATAAACTGCTGGACACCACAGTGCATCTTTTTTCGATATAGATACTCAAATCCTTGGAAGCCACACAACTGCATATCAGAGACTGGTAAATGCATTTGCTCTTGGCAGTTGAAAAAAATATATAAAATTTGCACACCTAGACAGATATGCAGTGATTGCTATAATTTTATTTTATTTGAGACAAATAGGAATTTCAAGTTTATAGTTTACGGTTTTATTGCAGCTATATGGCTAGCAATTATATGCCATTTGATCTAAATTTGCAGTTATAATTCAATAATTGGCGTTATCTATGCGGGTCAATTGAGCCGTCCAATTAAATTGGTGGCATTTCATATTTTACAATACACATTCCGTTTGCGTGTGTGCAACTGAACCACGTAATTGGATCCGATTACGCAATTATTTTTGGGTGGATGTGAACCAGTAGAGGAGCACTTACCTTGCTGTGTCTTGACCTGCACCGGCGTGGACATTGGACCGGCCCCCATTGAGGTGTACGCTTGGACTCGGACCGTGTAGATGGCATGAGGTGTTAGCTCCGATACGGTTGTCAGTTCGCTATTATCAATCATTTGGGAGTTCCACGAGGCCTCCGGCTGATTCGAATTGGTCGTGTAGTACACCTTGTAGCCCTAATAAATGATAAATGTGTTCGATTAATATTAAAATCATAACGTATTTATAATAGTTCGTCAGCCGACCAAGCATTAAAATATATTACAATTTTGATTACCACATTTTGTTGCATAAATCTCAAATGAAAGTGGCATCTTTAGATGCATATTGTCTGCTGTAAGAAATGCTTGGAAATGCTAATGGCAGAGCTTGTGGTTTCAGATTTGCGAACTTTATTATCTTGGAATTGTGGCGAGAACTGTTTGCAGCTGCTGCTCGTTGCATGCCGCACAACAGAGGAGGAGACCACAACAATTGCGGCCTAGCACTTAGACTCGATCAATGTGTGTGCACAGCACAGCACAGGCACAGCCACTCAGCCGGAAGGAGCAAAGATCTGACTTTGAGGTTTTAGGGATAACTTATAGCAACTGGCTAATTGTGTGGCTTTGATTTCATTTGCACATTTGCATTTAAGAGCCTTGCTCTCTCTGTCCAGCCAGTGTGTCCAGCCGCCGTCTGCACGTCCTGCCAAACATGGTCAATGTCATTTGGCAATTTACTTGTACCCGCTCCCTCCCCTTGTTGTAACGTGACAAAGTGTCGACCTCTTGCCCTGCTGTACAAGCTGCAGACTGCATTTATAGTCTGTGTCCCCCTCTGCTGGGGGAGGGGGGCGGGGTTGTTGTTTAATATGCGTAGTCTATGCCAGGTACTTACGGTCACTTGTCCATTGGGCGTCTCTGGTGGCTCCCAAGTAATAACCATCGTTGAAGAGCTCAACGGACGCACTTGCACATTACGTGGCGCACTTTCCATTTCTGAAAAAAGAGAGAGGCAAGGGGAGAGATAACCACAGATTATTATCAAAGTTAACACATAGAAAGGCAAGATTTGATTTGTCTAATCTTAGATTTTGGAACCACAAATAGAAATTTTATGTTTTATTAAAATCTATTTAATTGGCAAAGAAATTGTTGAATATTTAATATATATTTATATATAAAATTTGGCTTAATTCCTTGAGCAGAATGAATATGAATGAGGCTGTTGGAGAAATAGGATAATCTTTAATTCGCTTAACACTTGGCATAATTTATACTAATTTGTATTATTATTGTTATTACTGATGACTAATAAATAAATTCAATAAATCTTTGTCTTTGTCTTCAGTTCTATTATGCTGACAATTTTAAAGACTTCATTTTGCTTATTTTGGCCATATTTAATGCTCAGCTAATATCGTAGGTTTAACAAAGCCTAAAGCTAAATACGAATAAATACGAATTTATTAATGGTCAAATATAACACTGTGAAAGAGCTAATAAGCCTATGGTTATTTTATTCACTTGTTTATATATACAATCCTAATTGAAAGCTACTTCTTTCATAATTGTTTGTATAAAATCCTTACAACAACTTAAATACTAAAATACATTGATATTTATGAATAAACAAAATAATATGTGTTCCAACGAAATTGTTGTTTTCAATAGATAATATTTGTTGTTGGTAGATAGTCGATAGCCAATTAAAATAATTGCATGTCGAGTTATTTAGTGTTTTCTTGTTGTAGTTGTATAAACAGTTTTCCATCATTCAAAATCAGATTTACTTTAAATATGACATGGAAAATGGCTAAAGACCACCCACTAGACACCTGCCACCAGTTCCCATCCCCCGGTCACCGTTCCACACCGTTCCACACCTTTACAGCCTGGCTGGCTGCGTTGTCAGTCATGCATATGAAATTCAGTTAAATGAATTTTCGGCATTTGAGCAATAGTCAGGGTTTTAAATCAAATGCAGGCCCAGACAGCGAATAGACCAGGCCATGACAAAGGAGGATTGGTCAGATGAACAAACAGCCGCGTAGGGAAAGAGGAAAAAAGGGGGGGGTAATACCAACGGTATTAGGGCAAAAAATGTTTTTGCCATGCAAACAATCATCCATCACAATGAAATTTTGCTAAATGAATGTCCGTCCGGCACAAGTCTCGTCATTGTGGAAAATTTTTGCACCGCCGTCACTCGTCGAGCCGACTCCGGCGAATTATAGTGCGAATTTTGCATTTATAATGTGTAACGCAATGCTGCAAAACACACGCACAACACAAAAACAACAACAACAATACACTATAAACATTTACACACAATAACTGCATTTTTGTTGTTGTTGCACGCTCTGACAGAAGCCCCACTTACTGGACCTATATTATAGCCGTATAGTCGCATAGTCGCATATGCTATATGGGCATTTAATTCTCACATCCTACAAATATAACCAAAAATGTTTGCATTCTGCGGATGCGATCAATGAATTCACTTTTGTCACAGTGTAAAGCATCCAAATGCTAAATTATTTACCGCATTGCTGGCAAAGAGTCAGCTTAATTGTTGAATTTATTTTTTTTTCGATTCTATATATTTGATACATTTGTTTATATTTGATTAATTGGCGATTTATTTGGTATTATCTTAAACATTTCATTTGTTATATTTAATATTTTATAATTTACCTGTGTATTAAATTTAATTGATTTTACTTATCATTTACTATTTAATAAAGGGAAAATTGTTATAGATTTTATTTATATTTATATTTTATATTTTGTAATTATTTTCAACGGTTTCGGAAAGTTGAACTTTAGTGGAAAATGGAAATGGCATCTGAAACTTTGCAAAAGTGTAGGTATTTCCACATGTTTCGAATACATTTGTGAGGCGTGAAATTGTTCGAAAATTGCGAAGGGAAGGCGAGGGCATGGCAGAGGGCAGGGGAACAGCAGAGGCGAACACGAGCAGAATGAAACTGCTAATTAGTGGGGGTCCAGAATTGGATCGCCTCAATTACTGACAAGAGTCAGTTTTAGTTGCACTTGCTTCATGTTGCATCCCAACGGAGGTGGGACGATGGCAAAGGATGTATGCATAAAGGGGGAGCTGGTGGGGTGTAAGAGGTTTCATCATTTCCACTTCTTGTGCCTCTTCAATTGGTTAATGGCCAATCAATAAATTCCAATTCTCACAATTTTACTGCAATATCTACATGTGCCACTGCAGCGTTTTACCCACAATTTATATCTCAGGCATCTCATCTGTTACACAAGTGTGTGTACATATTGTGTGTTGCATGTGTAAGTGGTGTGCGTGTGTGTGAGTGGCACGGATATAGCCCGGTTGGTATTGCCATTTGCCGGGTCTAGGCTAAGATTTGCATGCAGCACATGGGGCATACAAAAATTGCAATAGCTTGCCTGGGCAGACACATTCTAACCGCTTGCTTCCCAGACTGCTGGCAGCCTTATTCCCTGGCTATACTGCTCCTTTGGTGTGTGTGTGTGTGTGTGTGTGTGTGTGAGTGCATCGTGTGGCAGCATCACGTAAGCTGCATTTAAGAGCATATACATTACATACGGATACGCTCCATTAATATGTATCCCTTGCAATGCCCGAGTCACGCCTACTGCTTACTGCCTGCACATAGCACTAAATTCTTAGCAGCCTCTTTAACACACACCCGCACACACTCGCACACCCACACCCCCGCACACACCCACATGAAAGACATCGGACTCATGTGGCCTATGACCTATTACACGACGAAAGGAGCTGTTAAAGAGTTGCCAACACACACACAAGTCTAAACGTGTATGTGTGTGTGTGTAAGCATTAAATTTAAATGTATTAGACCATATTAGATGCATGTATATATTATAGCCAAATTGCAATACAAGTTAGCAGTTGCTTCAACACCTAAACCACCCAAGCAATCCTTGCCGACAAGCTGCATATCTTTATAATTGTTATGAATCCTGAGAAAGAGTCCTTTCTGAGTTGTGTGCAAATTGTCAAGTCTCCGATTTGATCAGGTCTGATTGCAACTGGTCTAAAATTAACGAAATGCTTAACTGATTCTGAATCTTGAAAATCACCCAAAACATTTGATAATAGTCAAATTATGCTTGCTAAGTGAGGAATTCATTTGAGTAATTTCAAATTTGAATAATTTATTTAAATAATTATTAAGCATTTTTAAAAGTTTACTTGATCAAAGTTAGATTCTTAAAATTGCCATATTTACACAAATATTAAGCTATGCTCTTGTTCTACAAATGTGACAGAATTTAGAGCTTGCCATCAGCTGCTGTTTTGTTACCTTAAGCTGTCTAATATTTGGCTCACACGAGTGTTGCACTTCTGCTTACTGGCCATAAACAGCACTTTGTCAGCTGCTACCTAACCGAAACCGAACTGCATCCAAGCTGATCCAGCTGACACGTGTCATTATCCGATGCTTTGCAACTGCAACTGCTGCTATTGCAGCAATTCGAGGCAACTCGAATTTCGCTAGTTTTATGCTGCTTTTTTTTGGAGCTGCTGCTGGCTGTAAACGATGCTATCGAAATAATATTTCGAAACGATATTGGACAAGCGATAAGCATAATTGCAGCAATAAAAGTTTTCAACTTTTATACGACAACCAAAAAAAAATAAGAAGGCCAAAACGCACACAGAGAGAGAGGCAGATAAAGAGAGAGAGAGAGAGGGAGAGAGAGAGAGAAATGGCAGTTTGTGCAAAGCGTTTGCTTGCCCGCAATTGCCATGGCTATAACCTCGTTGCATATACGCCAGGCGACACGCATCAGACCAAGTTCTACGCATACACGCGGATACAAACACACACACAGATACACACACACACACGCACACACACAGATACATATGCAGGGCACTTGTATGCTTACAACGACATTGATGCGCACTCAAATGGACGCATAACAATGCAAAGTTTATGCGTTGCCAGCCACGTTCAATGGGCAAGTGGAAGTTTAAGGGGTACTCGTATAGACGTGAGGCAGCTGCCTCTTGACACACACACATCAGTAGGCTACAAATGTCTCTGTGTGTGTGTGTGCTTTTAAACATTGCATTTACCTTTGATTCTAAGCGAGTGTTTTGGAAATGAAAGTGGAAGAAGGGTTTAGCCAAATGTTATGTGAATGCTGCTGCTGCTGCTCAGGAATTGTTATGGAAATTGTTTTGGCCATAACATTATGTAGTAGAAGACAAGGCTAAGCATACTTACTTGTGCCACCAAATGAGAAATCGCCTAAGATCCAAAAGGTAAGCGTGAGTAAAAGAAAAGAGAAATGCAGAGGGGAAGAAACGGAATAAAGAGAAACGGGTGAGTACCGCAGTCAACATAAAAATAAAAGCGTCTACGAAAAAAAGTAAAAAAAAACTCAAAAAAACCAAAATCTCAAACAGCGTAAAATTCTTGAAAAAATCCTTTTTTGTGTGGAAGCAGCATGGATATAAAGAAAGGGGATACATACAAAGAGCAGTTAGTGGATATATCTTTAGATGGCAACATTTAGATGGGCTACTTACTTGTCTCACCGGTGGTGCAGGTCGCCGGCGCCGAGGGCGGACCACGTCCAATATTGTTCACAGCTATCACATAGAACTCGTATTCCGTATAGGGGCTGAGGGCACGGACCACATAGTACATGGTTATGATGCCGCTGATCTCACTGAAGGCCTGATTCGCATTTTTGGGCTTGTACTGAATGACGTAGTACTGCAGGTCCTCGGGTCCCTTGTAGGACCACTCCAGGCGCACCGAAGTGGCGGTCACCTCAGAGATTTGCACGTCCGTTGGCGCCGTGGGCAGTGCTATATATATATATATATATATATATTAATTATTTATTCAAGTTGTTGTTATGTGATTTACTCACATTGTACTTTGACCACGGATACGGCTTCAATCTGACCCAGCGAGGAGGCAGCTATGCAGGTGAAATTCGCACTCTCCTGTATATTACTCAGCTCCAGCACATTTCTGCCTATGGGTATAGCATTCTCCGGTGTCAGATCTTGTGCGCCTACATGGAACAGTATTAATTAAATGCACAAGTAAACTTCATTTATAATTACCCTTTATCCATTTGACGTGTGGCATGGGTGAGCCAACGGCAATGCAGGACAGATTTAGATTTGCGCCCAGCATCACTTCGCTGATGGACTCTGGTGGCCGTGAGAAAGTGGGTGGCACACGACGCACCTTCACATACAAATGTGTCGCCTTCGAGTGTTCCGTTCCAATTGAATTCTCCGCAACGCATTCGTATTTGCCCTGATCCTCTTCGCGACTGTTGTTAATCGACAAGACGCCTAAAAGAAAAATTTTTTTAAATATAAGTTTAATGTAAATCTATGTTTAAGAAATTAAATTTTTTAAAATAATTTAAAGTAGATTTTTACATTTTTTTTATTTTTATTTTTAGTGCGTTTTTTCTCTTAATAAAAAATATTAAAATTTTTTAACAGAATTCTTCCACAGTCTCATTTATTAAAACTTATTATTTTATAATATTTTGACTGCCAAATGTAGTTTCTATATATTTTGATCTGTGCTTTGGTTTATTCGCTTAGTAATTTAGGCATATATAAAATCTAGGTAGGCCTCCTTAAGCCAGGTAGATGCCTTGTTATAAAGCCTGGTTGTTGGTTACAGATAGGGTTAATTCTTAACCCCTCAAAACAGCTGAGAAAGCAGTTCGGATTGTGGTTACAGTTATGGATTTATGCCAGATTATTTGGGTTCAATTATATTTGAAAACTTTACCTAAATACCACATAAATTTCTACCTGTTAGCCCAATATAAATATAAATCTTTTATGCCACATAACTCAGTTACTTATTGGCAGTTAAGCTAAGCACAACAATGCTGCTCCCAGTTCTGATTGCAGTGATATTCTCCTCGTCGTTGGTCGAGTGCACTTCGTACTCCACAGTGGAGCCACCACTTGCTGAACAATTTGAGATGCTCGATCTGCTAGATTTGGGTGATAGACCCAGACGGCTGCCACACCCGGAGTTGCATAACTCAGCCTCAAAATTTCTGCTGGAGGTTTACAATGAGATCAACGAGGAGCAGGAGCCAGAGGAGGTGCTGCATCAGCGTCACAAGCGTTCCATAGAAGATGACATACTGTTAACTAGGGCGGATCGTGAGGAAATCGCCAGCAGCAACAGTATACTGACATTTTCCAGTCGCAACGTGCAGCTTGGGAATAAGTTGGATTTGCATATATCATTTAATACGAATGATGTTCCGATGGATTTAATGCTGGTGCAGGCCATGTTGCGTATTTATAAGCAACCCAGTTTGCCGGAGCAGCGTCAGAATCTGACAGTTTCCGTATACAAAAAGATTTACAGTCACAATCAAGATGGGGGCGCATATCGCATCTTGCAATCAGTGAATACCACAGCCAATTACAAGGGCTGGCTGGAGTTCAATCTGACGCAGACACTGGACAACTGGCTGCTCCAACGACGCCCCCAGAAACAGCGACACGAGCTGCGCATCTCCTTGGGTGACACAGAGCTGCAAGCCATGGCCGCTGGCTTGGTAGCGCCGCAGGAGGAAATGCCCACCAATTTGGAGCCCTACATTGTGGGCTATTTCCAAGGGCCCGAAATGCTGGTCAAGGTGCAAAAACTGCGCTTTAAGCGTGATCTGCAAAAGCGCAAGGCGACGCTGCCGGCTGGTGGTGGTGGTTACCATAAAATGCCTCCGCCAGATTATTATAAGCCACCGCAGTCCTGTGAGCGACTAAATTTCACTGTGGACTTTAAGGAGCTGCAAATGCATAATTGGGTCATTGCCCCAAAGAAGTTTGAGGCATATTTTTGCGGCGGTGGCTGCAATTTTCCACTGGGCACAAAAATGAATGCCACAAATCATGCGATTGTGCAAACACTGATGCATTTCAAGCAGCCGCATCTGCCCAAGCCCTGCTGTGTGCCCACTGTGCTGGGCGCCATAACCATACTTCGATACCTTAACGAGGACATTATCGATTTAACCAAATACCAGAAGGCCGTGGCAAAGGAGTGCGGATGTCATTAGAATAGCGCTGTTAAATGGGGCGAAAAACTAGTCTAAGTTTTTGGTAAAATATAAATATATATCTGAAGACATACATAAAACCGTCTAATCTGGTTTATAAGGCATTAGTTTAAAGATGATGAATGTACGCCCCTTTTTGACTTAGAGTACCTTTAAATTGTTGGAGTGGATAAAAGCCAAGAACCATATCGAAAAGGGCTCAGTTTTTAATGCTCCCCTTCCAGTTCTGATATTTGTAAGCAAATTAATATTTAAGCAAAAAAAGCTTTAATGATTTATAACCTTTTATGAGCTCTGAGAGGATGCTGATGTAAGTAGTCCTAAGATCTTAGATTTATCAATAAATTTTTAAGTCAAAGTGTGCAAAGGATGCCGTTTCATTGGTTTTTGTAGCTGGGCTTTAATGGCCAAATCCGCATGATACTCATTGGCCCATAAAATGGTCAGAATTTACCTTCTTTTTATGTGTTGGTGTGTGTGTGTGTGTGTGGGGATTTGGGGCTGCTTGGGAAGCGGCGTGATGCAACACATGAAAATTAACACAATTTTTATACGATTTTAAAGGACAATATAAAAGTTATGACAGTGTTGTTTGCCAATGTGGGCAATCCTCAGATTCAGGCTCATCCTCGGGTCTATTACATTTTTTTTTTTGGCATATTAAGCTAATGTGAATGACACATATAAAGCGTCGTAAACTGTGTCGAAAGCCTTCGCATTATATTTATATGGCCAATAAACAATGAAATATGTACTTCAACGAGCTAATTCCGGCTGTCATACGCCAATGTAGACATTATACAATATACTCAAAAGTGTTTATAAATATTAGCTAAATTTCTTAGGCTTTACTTTTGAGTCTGGATTGAAAACAAAATTATTGCAACACTTTTACTATACATTTTTTCTTATTAAAAAATGTCGATTTATGTATTAAACAATTTATGCATGAATAGTCTACAATTAATCAGTTGCTTTCATTGATTAATATTTAATACTGGCCATGAAAGGTTTATGGAAAATACTCGCATAAAAAATGAATGATATTTATATGCGGTAACAGTTATTTTTCACGTTTAAACAATTACGAAAAGAGCATTCGTGGATTTTAATTGTTTTATTATTTATAAAACTCGTTTTGAAGCGATATTCATTTTACAATTTTTTTATATAGTCAGATTTGTTTTCACAAGTTCTTTTCAATTTTTTTGTAAATGGTTGATTTTTTTTGTCACTGTTACTGAAATTGCATTTATAATCTGAGAGGATTGACAAAATGTATTTATTATTAAAATGAAATGACGTGCTCTTATATGACATAAAAAGAAAGCATTCACCGTTACTTTGCAACGGTCCCAAAACAAAATTGTGGTTCCTTTAATATTATTACGAAAAAAAAAATCAATAAATTTATTCGGTCAAATAAATTTGTGTTATTCTTTTTTGCGGTTTATAAATGTAATGAAATATTCAAAGCATTTGAAATTAATTCGATGAATTTTGATTGCAATAATTTTTTTATTAGCGAAATATAAAAACAAATTTAAAATTCGATGACCTTAAAATTTAAGGGTTTAAGGTCAATGGCCATGAATAAAGTAAAAATAAATCTGAATACAAAAACATTTTTCTGAGTTTTTCTAAAATGTCAAACATTTGGCATTTATTTCATGTATAATATGTAAAAAGTGAAAAATGCAGCTAATGTAAATAAAGTTTTTTATACTTTTCTAGATGTGTGTTTTGATGCCGGGCAATTAATGTAAATGTGCCTCGCTTCGTTGCAAGCGGCAGAATAATAATAAAAAAAAAAAACCACAGCCAAAAGAAATGCAATAATGCGGGGAAGGGGGGGACACCGAGTACAGTTGAGTGAATCATTTTAATGACTCGTGTTTTTGCCTCAAACCCCCAACCCTCCCCGCATCGGGAAGTGTGTATATAAATTGTAGAAATCGAGGCGTGCTAAATGTTGCAAAAATGCTATTGCTACTCGTGTTTATTATGTGTATGTGTGTGTGTGTGAGTGTGTGTTTTTTTTTTTATTGAGAAAGGCCAACGGAAATGGGAAAACATAAAATGTATAAATAAAAAATAACTAAAAAATGATGATGTACGTTGCTAAATGATTCGCTATTTTTTTTTTTGGTGTACAACCATTTTGGGATCGTTTTGCTTTTATTTTAGTATTTTGTTTTTGTGGCTGTTAGGTGAACATGCATCAAAGTTGATTGTTGTGAAATTTATTGCATACTTTTTGGGCTTGTAGAGTTGCACATTTATTACGCTTGTTGCGCTTTCCGCACCGCCAACAGCAACGGGACTTTCGATATTGTTGTTGTTGTTGTTGTTGTTATTTAGGAATCGCTGAACCATTCAAAAAACCATTAAATGGCACTGCATTTTAACTATGGTTATTGAGTACGTAATACGCATTTTCCACTTTAAATAAATGTATATATATATATATATATATATATATGAATACTCAGCCACAGAGGCATTTCGCAAAAGGTTGATTAAAATGTATGCAAAGCAACTTTCATTAAAATTGTTCGCAAGCTGGCAAAACATTAACATAAGCCACACACACACACACAATGTGTATTAAATAAAGAGAGATAGAAAGAGACAGAATAAGACAGAGCGAGAGAGAGAGGCAGAGATAGGGAAGAGGTTTTTTTAAACCCATCCCAGCACTTTTGCCTTTGCAATAAAAATTAAGCTATGAAACATACAACATCTGAGCTTCGTCGTCCCATCTGGTGACCTTTTGGCCTCCAGTTCCTTTTTCCGTCTGTCCCAAGTGTGCGTGTGTAACTCTTATGAAAATTAAAAATTCTCTCAAGCATCATAAAAAATAAAGAAATGGCCTAAACTCAAATTGGTTGCAGAAGCAAACCGATTTGGAAATGAGTTATCAAAAAATGGGTTACATTTGTGCCAGGGACTTGAAATAATATTCCACATTTTGGGGTTAATAAGCAGCAAAGGCTTTAAGTAAGAGGCTCTGCATTGCGGCCTATAAGTTAATTGTGAGAGTGGCTTTTGAATTGGCTTTACATAATGGCAGAGTGCATCCCTCAAGCCGCAGCACTTTTAATCGAATTAAGAACCATCGAAAATTGTATGCATACCGGAAGCGGAACCATTCAAGCCATGCCCAATAGTTGGCATCTTTGTGTAGCACTTTGGTGGCGCTGAATTGCTGAATCGCTTTTAATGGCCCAAACGACTATTTAGCCAAAGTCAATCGGAGTTAGGCGACAGCAGCAGAAGGCAGCTAGGCAGGTGGGGCGGTGCGGCGCGGTGCGAGAGCAACGCGTTTTTGTCTTTTGTGCCAGTGTTGCCATTAACAACAGGCGCGAGACAATGGCGGCTTCCAATACAAAACCAGACACGGACATGTGCACATGTGCCACCCCGTCCCAAACCTGCCACAACGTTTGTGAGTGTGTGTGTGTGTGTGTGTGTGCATGGCACACATGTGGCACGCCACAACTGCACTTCCGCTTGCGCAGTCATTTTCATATTTTGTAACTTCCGTTTCCATACACACTCACATACATACATATACTCACACACACACACAGAGGGAGTAGAAGAGGGGAGGGGGTAAAACTTATCGCTTGGCTGAATCCCACAGCCACTAAGGCGTCTGCTCACAGCTTGGAACAGTGTGGCCAAATGGGATTATTAATTAAATTATACTTTAATTTAAGTA
This sequence comes from Drosophila dives, assembly GCA_035042365.1. NCBI lineage: Eukaryota > Metazoa > Arthropoda > Insecta > Diptera > Drosophilidae > Drosophila > Drosophila dives. The sequence goes on along the minus strand of JAWNLJ010000415.1, from coordinate 536,947 downwards.
GTCCTCATCTCTGCCAACAATTTGATGTTAATGTGAGTAAAGGGATTGGCCACATCCAAAGTTAAAAAGTTTTTAATTTAACCAAGACTTACAGCTACCAAAAAATGGAAGAAACAAGAAAAAACTTAACTGACCTCTGGCATGGAGGTGGAATTGGAATTGGAGTTGGAATTGGGAATGGGATTGGGATTGAGTGTAGTCCCTGAAGGGCCTCCTCTTTCAGTCATGCACAAATTTTGGGCAATTACTGTCTCATTTTCCAAGAAAAGCGACTGTCAACTCTTTGGGAGTTACGTGTTGAGGGGTGTGTGGAGGGGGTTTTGCTGCTCATAATTTAAGCATTAAACTTTCTCAAATGCTTTTAAGTTGACTTGGTCTTAACTACAGTTTTACAGCTCAAGTAAATAATTGCGAGTGCCCGCCCCCGAAACAGGCGTCTGCCTGCTCACGGCAAGTGCCAGTCAAGTGGTGGGGGAGGTAGGGGTAACAAAAGTGTAGCACGATTGTAATGATGGGCACAGTAATTAAAGTTATAGTCGCATGATTATTTTAAAGAGGGGAACTGCAAAAAGGGGGACTTTAAAGAGGTTGCAGCTGCGCCCCAAAACGTTGCCACGTGTTTTTCAAGTTGAACAGTAACTTTAACAAGAGCACATAAAGGTGGCAAAAAAAGAAAGAGAGAACAATATGGTCAGAGACAGAGAAAGAGAGAGAGAGAGAGAGAGAGAGAGAGCGTGTGCGTATGTACGAGTGCGTGCGTGTGTGTGTGTGCACAACAAACGGACAGCTTGGAGACTGCGACAAGGTGTACCCATTTACGACAATGGGCAAACATAAAGATTAAACTGCTATTCGGGGCTTACGACATGGGCATTACGAACTTAAAACAACAATGTGCTACTAAAGATTTAATACCGAACTTAAAGATAAACGTGTATAGTTTTTACTAAGTTTATAAAATAAGCATAAAGTTTCACTTAAGATTTACCCTTTTGTATTCAAGTTTAATAGAGAAAGGGAATCGCTTGGCTTAAATAAATTGTATGATTTATGTTCCTTTAATAAGAAGAATTTATCTTTTTCCCCTTTTTTGTTTACCATTTATTTGCATTATTAAACTTAGATACAGATTAAGATTAATAAATCTTTGTTTCGATTAATACAATTATTTGTTATAAAAATTAAGTTTATCAATCTTTGTTTCGATTAATAGAAATATTTGTTATAAAAATTAACTTAATCAATCTTTGTTTCGATTATTAACAATGTTTGTTATAAAAATTAACTTAATCAATTTTTGTTTCGATTATTAAAAATGTTTGTTATACAAATTTAGTTAATCAATTTTTGTTTCGATTATTAAAAATGTTTGTTATAAAAATTTAGTTAATCAACCCTTGATTAAAAAAAATAATTGTTATTCAATATACATATATAATATAATTCCAAATCACTCTTTAAGTCCAATTAGATTCGTCTGAACAATTTATTCAATTCAAACAATCTACTCAATTATGAATATAGCCGTCGTCTCAAGAACCTTTTTCAAGTGGGACAACAATGTGCTTCAGTTAAGCTCTTCGGTTAAGTTGGCTCTCCACTTTCCACTCAATTCCCAGGTTCGTCATGTAAATCATTAACTGCTTGCCATTATCATTTGCCACTTGTCGCATTGAATCCATTGGACAACATTGGAGAACCCTTTGTTGGCCCCTCCTCACCTTCATGGGGTGACAGTTGTGCGCGTTCGGCGTAAGCTTATTTCCCAGTCCACGTATTGGCCATTAAAACAATTGGCCAAGCAAAACCAATTTCTGATAAGCCTCTTTTGCTTAAGAGCTAAATTATGGTATTTGAAAAATATTCGCAATACCTTTATTTTTTTTGCTCTTCTGTTTTTTCTTCAAGTTGTTGTTTTTTGCAATAAGCAGCTCAGACCCAGAACCCCCAGCCCTAGACCCCAATCCAGTTATAAAGTAATTTCCCCAGACGCATTGAACCCTTCTAAACAAAAAAAAATGTATAGAAGAAGAAGAAGAAGTCGACGAAGCCGCCACAGAACATGGTCAGTGGAAGCAGCAAATGCAGGCTGGCGAATCCTGCTTCTGCTGCTGCTCCTGCTGCTTGTTTTTATTATTATTTTTATTTTTTATTGAACAAAAGCCCTTAGGGACTATTTGGCGGGCAGGCGAATAAAAATAAAGGTATTATGCTCAATATTATTGTCGGATTGTCTGTTGGTAGGTCGGTCGGTCGATCGGTCTGTCGGTTGGTCGGTTTTGTTCCCATAGCTGTGCCTATGCCACAGCGTGGACAAAATTAACTATCAACGGCAATGCGGCAATGCCCCGAAGTAATTTTAAATAAAATATTTATAAACGTATTTGCGCATTGAAGTGCGACCGTTGTCATTTGCCAAAGAGCAAAAGCGGATAAAAAAAAAAACGCCAAATGCAGCTATTTACATAACAACGAAGCATTTTTTTTACCCTTCTCGCAAGAGTCAATTAACACACAAACACACACACACATACATACAATTAAGGGATTTTTGATTAGAAAGCACTTGGCTGTACTCAATATAAAAGACTCTCAATTGTTATATATATATATGTTGTTTATGCGACAATTTTGTGTTTGCCTAAATTTATCAGTAAGAAAATAATTTTAGCATTTTTAATTCTGTTCAACTGGAAATACATATTAAATTTGGCTTTAATTTTATACATATTATAATTTTATCTGAACTATATGCACATGCATAAAATATAAGAAATATATAAAAATATGAATATAATTTTGTATATATTCTAATTTTATCTAAACTATATAAATATGCATAAAATATATAAAAATATATAAAAATATAAATTTTTGCTTAGAGGCCAATTTAATAATTTTTCAGATGCATTAACAATCTAAGAAAATGCTTCACAAGGGCTACATAATAATCACATTAAGAAGTCTTAAAGCAAATGGGGCGTGACCGAAGGCGGAAAATGATTGTAACTATGACAAAGACGACAGGGTGACGGGGGGACAGGGTACCAAAGGCGGCAAAGGGATACCCAAGGCGTCTTATTAAAATAATAAAGTTCTAATTTAATTATGAAGCAAGCACAAAGACAGTGCCAGGGAATGAGGGCAAAGCCGGTTGCGGGTAAGATAGAACGCAATGTGAGCTATGTGAAGTGCGACTATGTGGAGTTACTTTTCATTTTGATAACTCACGTACCCCTCCCGGGGGCCCTAATTAGCAGGCAACGGCCGTATAACCGAAAAATCAACGCGCCTCAAGCTGCCTTTTGTGGGCTGGACTGTGGCTGCCTGGCTGGGTGGCTGGGTGGGGGATGGTGAAGAATGGTTTGCAAAAATAAAGGACCATAAAGTGCTAATTGAATAAAACGGCACATGACTTGCATAACTTATTTTCAAAAATATATACGTACTTAATACCCATATTGCCCATCTCTTGCCCATCATTGGCATGCAGCCCGGAATAAAATTGAATCTGAAATGTACTGAAACCCAACCAAAAGCGAACCGGACCAAAAACTGAACCCGTCCGCGCCTCGAGGCAAAATTTATTTCATTTTCATAAATTTAAAACCTACTTTAAGACAACAAGTAAAATGGGCACACGGAGCAGGATCAGGAGCTGGAGCGGGAGCAGGAGCAGGAGCAGGAACTGGAGCTGGAGCAGCAACAGAAGGTGCCGCTTAGAGACGTTTAGGGCACCCAAAAGGATATTTAGCTGGCGGAAATATTTTTACGTTTCGTTTAACGTGGCAAAGATGGCGACTGGTTGTCTTCTAGCTTCCAGCTCTGCTGGCAATTTTTGCGGCCCACGTAAAACTAATTTAACCCGCAACGTCCATGGCCACTGTTGTTCGTGTTACGCTAAATTAGTCGACCTGTGCCGCCCGCCGCATGCCACACCAAGAGGCGGCAGGAAAAAAATAGAAGCAAAAACAAAAATTTGCCTCGGCATTGCGAAACAAGAACAACAGCAACAACAACAACAACCACAGGGCACACACACTATGGTAGACCGTAAAAAATGATTTTACCTTGGGGAAATTTTTGCAACAGTTTTTAATTTGTAATGCGCTACGGCCACTAAAACAAAGTGGTTAGTTCTTATTGGGGTAATTGCAACTGGCCATGAGTAGTGATATATATGTGTAGGTAATGCCAACTAACAGGAGTTGCAACGACTTTGCCAGCAGCTTAGAGCCATCTGATGTAGGCCACTTTAAAAGCTGCAGTCTAAACGAAACAAAAGTTAAGTCGATATTTTTTTTTTTTATAGACTTAATAGAGGCAAACTCTATTCAAAGAACTACAAGTTTTTGATTTTAATAAAAAAGAGAGTAAAGAAAATGTAAAGTTGGTAAATTGGCAAACAAGAATATTGTGATTGAAATATGGAAATGTTTTCAAAAAGGGCTTACAGCATAATGTGAATTTTAGCTATTATAACTATTCAAAGTATTTCAAGTTTATATTTTATTAAAAAAAAAATGAAGGAATGGTAATAAAAGGAAAATAATTTTAGTTCGCCTCTTATTGGAATAAGGAATATCTTTGAATATCAGAGATAGAAAATGATAAATTTAAACGTTGAAATATGAAAATATTTACAGAATAATGTGAATTTGTCTATTATAAATACGATTTCTGCAGAGATAAAATATTGTTAATTTTTTTTTTTTTATATATTTTATGTTTGTAGCATAATGTGAATCTTGTCTATTATAACTATTCAAAGTATTTCAAGTTTATATTTTAATAAAAAAAATAAATAAAGGAATTGTAAAAAAAAGGAAAATAATTTTAGTTCGCCTCTTATTGGAATAAGGAATATCTTTGAATATCAGAGATAGCAAATGATAAAGTTAAACGTTGAAATATAAAAATATTTACAGCATAATGTGAATTTGTCTATTATAAATACGATTTCTGCAGAGATAAAATATTGTTAATTTTTTTTGATTTATTTTATGTTTACAGCATAATGTGAATCTTGTCTGTTATAACTATTCAAAGTATTTCAAGTTTATATTTTAATAAAAAAAAAATAAAGGAATTGTAATAAAAGGAAAATCATTTTAGTTCGCCTCTTATTGGAATAAGGAATATCTTTGAATATCAGAGATAGCAAATGATAAAGTTAAACGTTGAAATATGAAAATATTTACAGAATAATGTGAATTTGTCTATTATAAATACGATTTCTGCAGAGATAAAATATTGTTAATTTTTTTTTTTATATATTTTATGTTTATAGCATAATGTGAATCTTGTCTATTATAACTATTCAAAGTATTTCAAGTTAATATTTTAATAAAAAAAATAAATAAAGGAATTGTAAAAAAAAGGAAAATAATTTTAGTTCGCCTCTTATTGGAATAAGGAATATCTTTGAATATCAGAGATAGCAAATGATAAAGTTAAACGTTGAAATATAAAAATATTTACAGCATAATGTGAATTTGTCTATTATAAATACGATTTCTGCAGAGATAAAATATTGTTAATTTTTTTTTTTTATATATTTTATGTTTACAGCATAATGTGAATCTTGTCTATTATAACTATTCAAAGTATTTCAAGTTTATATTTTAATAAAAAAAAACTAAAGGAATTGTAATAAAAGTAAAATAATTTTAGTTCGCCTCTTATTGGAATAAGGAATATCTTTGAATATCAGAGATAGAAAATGATAAATTTATAAGTTGAAATATGAAAATGTTCACAGCATAATGTGAATTTCGTTTATTATAAATATGATTTCTGCAGAGATAAAATATTGTTAATTTTTTTTTTTTATATATTTTATGTTTACAGCATAATGTGAATCTTGTCTATTATAAATATTTAAAGTATTTCAAGTTTTGTTTTAATAAAAAAAAAATAAAGGAATGGTAATAAAAGTAAATTTAAGTTTGCATTTTATTGAAATAAGAATTAGAATATCAGAGATAAAAATGATAAATTTATATAAGTTGAAATATGGAAATGTTTACAGCATAATGTGAATCTTGTCTATTATAAATTCGATTTCTAAAAATCTAAAATCTAAAATGTTGTTAATTTTTGTTATATATATTTTATGTTTACAGCATAATGTGAATTTTGTCAAATATAAATATGATTTCTACAGAGATAAAATGTTGTTAATTTTTTTTTTTTGTATATTTTACAAAATTTGCTCATTTGCAATTGCCAACGTGCGGCGCTAATGAGCTTAGAGGCTGGGAAAGTGCAGGGCATTCAAGGACTTCCCGCTGGCCGAACCATTGTTTGGTGTTGCGACGACGAGTCAATTGTTTAGTGGGTTGTCATTAAGCGAACGTCCATTTCATTAGCATTGTGGCCCAGGGTTTGACTTGGGCCCTTGCTATTTTTACTATGCCCAACACGTTTTGAATTGTTAAAGCGGCTGCCGCAGGCCGGACCTTTCCGGAGTTGGCTTCCGGCTGTGGCGCCACTGCTGCTGCTGCTGCTGTTACTGGTCATGTCAGGACAGCATTCATTCAGACCAGGCTTGATCGGCCTGCCGCCTGTCGATAACACTTGCAATTGAAACGTGCTGGTTTTTGTTACCACCACCTATCTACCCCACTGCTAGGCGGCTTCCTCCCATCAGCAACCCCCCATTATAAACCTTGTCGACAACGCAACGCAAATATAATTATTGTTATCGCTACTGTCGCTCCGTCTGTCTGTCAGTCGGTCTGTCTGTCGGTTTTGGGGGACGCGACACGGCTGGGCATTGCGGCCATTGATGTCATTTTTAAAGGACTCCTTTAATGCATATTAATGTCAATATTAATGTCAATATTTGCGCTTCTAATGACCGTCCGCTGCTGTTGACGGCTTTGTTAGTTTCATCAGCGACACGCCGTTTGATGTGTCCATCCATTCCAGGCACCCACCCAAGCAACTGGCCAACAACAGCCTTATCGGCCATATGCTGTGTAATTAGAAATACCTTTTGGAGGACTCGAAAAGTACAAACCCGATGCATAGCTAAAGTAGTGCTTGATTAAAGGACTCGACTCGACGGCATTCTGTTGACATTTGTAAAGTTTTCTACCTAATAAGATCTCAGCTAGCTGGCTCATAAAACAGCCGCAGCTGCCCGGCACCAAAAATGAATAAAAAACATAAAAAAAAAAAAGGACCGCCAACCTTAAAGGACCAACTTTGCCATTTGTCAGCCAAGTAAGCTAAGCAACGTGGCACAGGTAAGTGGTAAAGTATGAGGCATAAGGCATGAGGCATGAGGCAAGCAAAGGTACGCAGCGGCAGCGGCAGCTGGCAAAAGTCAAACGTTAACTAAGCGCCGAAAAACTTGTAACACAAAATGCGGCGAAGCATAAGTAAACTCCTAAGAAATTCAAATGAGCGTAAGCGCAAAATACTAAAAATAAAAAGAGACTGAGATGGGTAGAAAAAAAGAACATGCCCCCCAAAAAAAAGGTAGCAAAAGAGACTTGAATTTTAATAAATGAAGTCATTTCTCAGTGAGCAACAACTCAGCAGCCCTGGCAACCAGGGCAACGGGCAACTGGCAACGGACTGGTTTAAGTTATGTGTTTGCCAGATGCACATGTCCTCCTCAATGCTGAAAGGAAGATCAAAGGGATGGCTGCCACTGAATTGAATTTTGTTTTTTTTTTTTTTACAACACTCTTAGTGAATTTCTTTGCATTGCAGCATTATTGAAATAGATGCGCATTTTTTAAATTTTCCATATAGTTTTCCACTCACTTGGCTCTTCGCACAATTTTACATTCAATTTGAAGAAACTTTGAATTATCCAACGATTTACCTAATACCAACTAAGATTCTTTTGAACATCTTGGCATTTATTATTATTGCCCAGATTTCTATGTAGATCTTACAGACATATAATTTCTGGATTGCTTGCACAATTAGGTGACATTTGGGATTTACCATAATTTATAATTATTATAATAATATATATATATTTAATTAACTTACCATTGTTTATAGTATAACGCGGATTGGTCATATCCACTTTGGTCTGGTTGATGATCCAGTAGATGTTTGGCGTCGGATTGCCAATGGCTTTGCACTGCATTTGGACTGTGTGACCCACCTCGATGACGCGTGTGCCCGGACCCTGTGTTATAACCGGAAAGCCCGCGGGTGTTTTATCGCCTGCAATGCAAAAAAAAAATAAAGGAGAAAGTATGAAAATAAGTCGCAAAAATTGTTTGAATATAAAGAAAAACCAGCAGCGTTGAACTGGTTCTCAAAAATTATGTTGCAATGAGAACAAAAACAAAATTTATATATAAATATATGTGGAATGTGAAGAGTTTTTTTTTTTTTATAGATGGGGTATGGAGTTCTCGAAAACAATATGCCACAAATATGCACGCACCCACATACATCAGTACACACACACACACACATACACAACACACACATACACAACACACACACACACCCATCCATCCACACACACAGAAAGTATTGTTTTACATGCAGCTTTTATAAACGGAAGTTGCCGTTTTTAAAAAAGCTTGCCTCGCTGCTCGGTTGCCTTTGTTGCCGCTTTCTACGCCATTTTGTAAGTCAAACAATGGCGGGCACCAAACACATACACACACCCACTGTGCATGTGTGTGTGTGTGGAGCAAGGGTCAGCATTTTTCCTTGTGACAATTTCTTTTGTGGTACACTTTAAGGGCTTGGCATTCGCATTCACAGCCGCCGCTTCGCATTCGCATTGTTTTTTGCGGCAAACAGTTGAAGGGGGTGTGGGGGTGTGGTGGGGGTAGGGGCGCCCAGTTAAAAGCAAATCCGCGACTAGCAGTCAAGTAGCGGCTGTGCCCGCTCTCGACTGCATCTTTCAAATGAACAAAGCTCATTTACATTTTCCAATTAAATCCAGCAGTCGACGGCGACGACGACGTCGACAAACTCCCTCCAAGCCCCGCCCCCAAAATTACCCCGGCAGCTACCATTAAAATGCATGGCACATCTGCCGGATGCTGTTGGCGCTTATCCCCTCTGGTGCAGTAGGAGTATGCCAACTATTTTATAAGATATGTAAGGTTCATATACATAAGTGTTGTGCATTAATCATCTGAATACAAATGGAAATTTAGATCCACCGATTTTTGGTAGCTAGCCACACAGCTATAGCTTTATAAAACTGGGTTAGAACAAATCCCGTTAAGTCTTCTAACTATTTGGAAGTTGGACTACTAAACTACAGTTTTAGATTTATAGCAATATATTTAAATATTGTTCATATAAATGCTAGTAAAATCTGATTTATCTTTGCTATTTTAGGTACACTTTAAATATTTCAATTAATTTAATGAACTTTCAAATATATTTATTTAAAAGTTATTTATCTTAGTTGCTTATCCAGGCATTTGTTTTTTTATAAATTTGAATTTAATTTCTATAAAAGTATATATTTTAAATTTGTTGAGCTTCGTTGGTTTTTTGTGTGAGTTATTTATATTTATATTATTTTTATTTGGGCATTATGCTAAAAAACATTTAAAAGTGGCACCAACAACAACAACAACAACAACAATAACCGGCACAGGAGATATCTGCAGTCCTTGTTTTCTCAGAAGCACCGCTGAAACCCCCTAATCCTTCCACCTCCTTACCCAGGGTCCGCAGAGCATTTTCTTACTTACTTGTTCAGCGTGAAATTAAAATTTAACAGAGACAATAAAAACTCTACTGCAATATATGCATGCATTATAATATATACACACACAACTATATATAGTATATATATTCGCATATGCATAAATGCACAACATGAAGAAGAAGCAGCAGCAGCAGCAGCAACAGCAGCAGCAGCAGCAACAACAGCAGCAACAGCAGCAACAGCAGCAGCAACTCAACAACAATGACAACTGCACAGCCACAACAACAACAACAACAACAAAAACAACAACAACAGCAACAACAACAAACAACAATGAAAAAACAACAATATTGATGTTGACATTTGACGTTGCCGTCATTGCCGCCTCTCAGCGTCCTTTTTTTTTATCTCTTAGTCTGTTGGCATTTGCAGCCATTTTGGCCCCCCAACATCCTGCAATCCTGCAGGCACGCTCCTCTTCGTTTTTGGCGCTTTATTTATTATTGCAGCGCCACTTCTTCACAAATGCATAACGAAAAACACAGAACCCAAACTGAAAACTGTGCCAAAATTAACAAATAAAACTTTTTATTAAACAAATGCAGAAAAGTGTATTCTGCTTGCTTAGCGGGTATGTGTGTGTATTTGTTTGTGTGTGTGTGTGTGTGTGTGAGTTGCGGAATAAAGGAGAATATGACAAACAGAAAGACAGGCGAACAAACAACATACAAATGCTGAGCGTAAATATGAAGTAGGGCTAACTGCAAGAGAAAAAACAGATTTTTTCCACATATAAAATTTTAGTAGAATCGCAAATCCATGACGCATATTTTCCACAGAAATATAAATGCATATTGCAATCATAGTTTTCTTTATTGTAGAAATTGATAAAAAAAAAATCGATTTCCCATAACACAGAGAATTCTGCAAATTATAAAAGCAAAACTTTTGTGTCATCAATTTTGTGCTAAATTTATAAACAAATTATTATTTGTGCCAGGTGTTAATAAAAGACATGCACCCCATAGCTGAAAACAAATTTCCAACAATTTTATTATTTAATGTTGAAATTTATTATTTAATGTCGGGACGGCGCGAACGCCATTCCCGGCTACCAAAAATTCCACGCACGATTTATTCACATTAGGAATAATCGCAGATGTCAGCTCTGCCGTAAAGTTCAATGGCAGAGCCTCAATCCGGAGGAACCGCCTTGATGATCACGGTTAACCTCTACGCCAGGTAAGTATGCTTAAGTCAGCTCATCCCTTGGGTTAACATGCCACAGCTAAAACCGTTTGGGAATTATAGTTTCATTGTAAGCAAAACAGCGTTTTGAAGTAGGCAACAAAATTTTTTGCAGAAGTTGGTGTTGCAATATTCTGGAAGGTTGCTTTTTCTAAGGTTTATTATTTAAAATTGCATTTTAGAATGTAGTCTTCAACAGAATTTCCATATGCCACATGACTGACAGTTATATTTAATTTAAAACAATGTTTCACATTAATTATAAAATTGAAATTTAGGGCTATTTGATAAGATAACAGATTTCTATACATAAAATATTGGAAACTATTTAAAGTGCCGCTGTAACGCTTAAAGCAATATGTGTGTGTGGACAAATATTTGGCATTGTTCTAACCTAAAAATATGCAGCTTTTCAGTGGCAGTGGAGCGCAAATACTGCAACATGACCAACTGGTGGCAACATCACAGACCAACACACACACACACAAACACACACACACAAACACCACACGCTGGTTTAACGACTTTTCTGTTAAAGACTAAAGTTGTTGATTTTGATGCAATTTCTATTGTTGTTGTTGTTGTTATTTGTTGTTGTTGTTATTTGTTGTTATTGCTATTGTTGTTGTTGTTGTTGTTGTTTTAGTGGACCCTATTGGCATGCATTTGGTGTTTTTGTCGTTGTTGCCTAGGCGTCGCCAATTTTGAAAATGCAATGAAAAATTCGAAAAGCAGAGGACAGTGAAAACTCAGAGCATGGACAACGGTCGAACACTTCATTTACAGAGTGGCATCGATGAAGTGAAAGGGTGTGCGAGGGGGTGAAAGGGGAAGGGGAATAGGGAGGGCAACTAACGCATCGTTGACCAAATGCAACGCGCCAATGCGTGCTAGTTGCGTGTGTGTGTGTGTCAGTGTGTACATTTATTATAAAGCCAAGCAGCTGGACAGAGAGAGGAAGAGAGAGAGAGAGTAAGAGAGAGAGAGAGAGGGAGAGAATTGGAGTACACTGCTGTCGTTGACTGCCAAATTCATGCGGCTTTTCATGCATTTCAATTAAGCTGCTGCTTGTTGATGGTTGTTGCTGCTGAAAAGTGTTGGAAAATGTGCGAACAATGTATTTGAAGAGCGGCAAGGGGCGAAGGGGAGAAGGAGACAAGAGACAAGAGACTGACAACATATTCCTCGTTGAGTTTGGCGACAGCTTTTTAATGAATTAGCTAATAAAGGCAAAGTCGTGTCGAGTGCAGCACCTGGTCACACTTTGCTTTCATTTCGCTTCTATTGGGTTCACACACACACACACACACACATACAGACACACACAGTAATACCAAACATGCACACTCCTCAATAGAGTGTTGGCAGTGTCTTGACGGCGATAAACATCATTAGACGGCACATAAAGCGCTTTATTTGCATGTTGTCTGCTTTTAGATGCCACTGACCCCCCCTCCCTCCTACCAACCACCACCCTAGCGGCACACAAAAAGCAGAGACGCAACAGAGCCGTGGGTGTGGGTCGAGCGGTGCCCTGGAGGTGAGATATCCCATACAACACACACACACACACACACACAAGCCATGGGCTCAGATGGCAGGTGTTTGCATTATTGAGTCACTTTCAAAGGCGCATTTTCACACCGCGTTTTTTCAGCCTCAGTTTTACTCTGATAAATATGCTGTTTACCCAACTGGGTTGGCGTTTGGGCGTTTCATATACACTGCCAAATGGGCATTAACAATTTGTCGAGGGACATGCAATGGAGGCATATTTCAGTACCCATTTGAAAATCCTGAACACAGCTTATAAATTCGAAAGTCATCAATCGAAAATTTGAAGTTTACAACACAAATTCCTTGATCTTAATAATAGCAAAAGTTTATTAATATTTTATTACTGTAATATTGAAGTGTATCTCATTTTCGTCACTTCTGAGTGAGTGTTTGGATCCTTAAGGTTTGAGCTACCTGCGTGTTGGTATAGCAAACATTTTACAGACGCCAAAAGCTAAAGGCAACAAAAAAATATAAAAGAAAATAAAAAATATAAAAGAAAAGCAAAAAAAAGAAAAACAGAAACAGTAACAGTAAAAGCTCCAACGGCGAACAAAAAATTACTCTGAACCCAGTTTAAAGAGACTTTGCGACTTTCGTTTCAGGTCTTGGGCTTGGTCTCGGTCTCCGTCTCCGTATTGGACTTGTGCCTTTAAGGCAACTAGCAACTGGCCACAAGTTAATTTACATATTTTAATTATTCATGCATTTTTGAGATTGATAAGAAGCGCCTTTTTTCCTTCTCCATACACCCAGCTCTGTTACTGCTGGGGCCACCCAGGCAAGGGTCGACTTTGGTTTTGGTTGCTTCTGAGTTTTCGCACAAAATGCCAATTTTCCCACTATTCGGCATCTGAGAGCATTAGCATTAGCTGTGGCATTTGCATCGAATTGTTGTTTCTGTTAAATTATTAAAAAAAGAGCTGAGATGCCAAAAAGTATGGCAACCTTTTTAATTGTGTAAATTATATTAAATCTAAACTAAATAATTTCATTCAAAGTAAATTTTGGTTGGTATTTTACTAGTTTGTTAAGTATTTGAAATCTGCTGTTGACTAGTGTAAATGTCTTACATTTGCACACGTACTCCGAGAATCCATGTATCGAGTTTTTTGGGTATTATCCCCAAAAACTTTTGCTGCCAGCAATTGAAAACAAATCAAAGCACGAGCAAAGCAGTCAACAATTGTCGCAACATTAAAATGTATTTATAGGCCTCGGTTTGGGCCTTGCCTAAGCAAACAGTTTCAGGCGTCTTAGCAAAGTTTCCAACCAAACAGCCTGCCAGGCCTGGGCCTCCTCCTGTGTGTGTGTGTGCCAAGAAGTATCTCTGACAAATCCCAAACAAAACATGCTTGAAAATTGAGTGTTTATTGTGTTAAGTAGGAACACACACACACACACAGGCAAAGCTGGGCAACGCTGGGCAAAGGAGGGGATAGAGGGATGTAGAAGCTGCCGGATAGAGTGAAAAGTATGTGACAAGGCAGTGGCAGCGGCGCCTGCGGCAACTACAAGCAGAGTAAATAACCGTTTTTTTAGTGGCAGCAGCCGGCAAAAAAAAAGGCAACTTGCTGAAGATGTTAGACAATGCCAACAATAAAGCCGCAAGTGCCAGCGGCAACAAAAAAAACATCTAAAAAAATAGCAGAAGTCGAAGCTGGAGCCGGAGCCAAACCAGCAGAGGGAAGAAACAAGCAAAAGCAGAAGAAGCATGAAGATATAACAAAGTTGCATCCGCAAGATGCTGGCAAATTTGTGGCCAGTCAACACTTCCTGTTGGCCAAAAAGGATATGAGGCACATGTGCAGCCCCTTCTCCAAACCCCTCTCGAGGCATGCAGCCTACTGTCTATGCCTGATGCCCACTAGTGACATCAAGCAGCCCATTGATCAGCCTAATGAAGGGCCAACGTTTGCCTAATTGCTGTCGCTCCCAACTGGCTCTCAGCCCGGCTATATATATATATATATCACATCCAATATATGATACAGCCAAGTAGTCAAGGGCTGTGTTCGACTTCGACTTGCAGCAAACAATTGAATCGCACAGAAGGGTCCCTTGAGTGGGCCATAAAGACTGCCTAAGTAGATCGTAATGATAGCAGTTAATAGATATATATATATATATATATCTATGTGCGTCTGTGTGTGTGCCTCAAAATTGATTACGAATATCGGATGAATGACGTCCGGGCCAACAATAGGCGGAGGCACAATGTAACAACTATTTGAGTGCCTCATAAGCTGCTAGCCAGTTGCAAGTATGCGGGGAAAAAAAACGCAAGAAAAAAGATAAGCAGTTGCTAAATAAAAGTATCTTTTAAGGATGTGAAATCAAGCTAGAAAAATCCCTTCAAAATTCATTAATGTTGCAGTGAAAAAAGTAAAAAATATTTATATAAATTATAAAATATATATAAATATTCACAACTGGAGAAAACACAACTGATTATAAATTTATTCCGCATGCTGTAGACTGAAACAATATGCGATTTTTAACATATTGTTTAAAATAATTATTTATTGTCTTTCTCCCAATATGAAAATTGTAATTATTATTGTACATTCAAGAAATGACCTAAAACTATCAATTTAATTTTGATTGAGTGCATGATTTTGGCAGATACACTAAATGTGGCTAAAATCATTTGGTAGATGAAAGCACGTACTCATTGTTAGCATATATGTATGTAGGTATGTATGTATGTATATTATTTGAAGTGAAGCCACAGCCTGATGGTTAATACAAAATGCACTCTAGCTCTAAACATAAAATGTTTACTGATTACAGTTATATGGCAACAACCTGACTGGTCTAACAAATTTGCTGACTTTTCAAGCTGTCCGCTTGTTCTGTTTCTCTCTCTCTCTCTCTCACACACTCTCTCTTTCTGTCTCTATCGGCGACAGATAAACTGACGTACCAACTGACTTCTTCTACTCTGTTTGTCTAACTGTCAGTGGGAGTCGTGATAGTTGCATGTGTATCCACTGACAGACGACATGCACTGCCAGACGGATCGGGATACTGAGATGGAGAGGACAGTGGAAGAGACAGAGGATGGCATACATCTTATTAAGTTTGCATTACGAATCCTGATGCTGGAGCTGGAGCTGCTACTGCTGCTACTGCTGCTGCTGGAGCCCCGGAAGATGGTCGTCTTAGATGCCGGGGTTTCAATTTCCCTGTCCAGGCCATGTGCCTGTCGAAGACGATTTTAACATATAGCAGTTCTTCCATCTTCTACTGCTGCCATCTCGCTGCAACATGCAGCAAGCAGCTTCGGTGTGCGAAACCCACTCTAGCACTGACTACTCACAACAATTTAATTTAATTTTTCTTGTCGTAGACATTTGATAATGCTGCCTGCTGCCTGCCTGCTGCCTGCCTGCTGTCTGCTTCTTGCCGGACAGTAAAATGTTACAAGAAATGCTGCAAGTGCCGCACAGCCCCCGCCCCCCCATTGGTTGAGTCTCTTTTGTGGCAGTTATGCGCTGGCGCATTTTATAAATTTTTAAACTTATGACTCATTTTTATGCATTTCCACTGACTGCACACTGAGCCGGCGCTGAAACAAATGTCTGTGCTGTTTGGACACGAAGGGGTCGGCGGCGGTCTCCAGCGGAGATGCGTCACTAAAAATTGGATAAGTTCTGGGTAAGTAACATTTCCTCAGTTGGCTAGCTGCTGGCTGCTGCTGCTGTGCTGTTCACCTAATGCGTCCTAATGCAATAATAAATCATTGGAAATCCATTTATATTGTCAACACAAGCCTGACAACAACTGGCGATTCACATGCGAAGGGGCCATTAAATGCCGCCTAGCATGCAATAAAATAAAATAAAATATATGAAAAGGAAAACAAGTTAAGACAGTGCGAAACATAAACACCTTCACCTTGTTGCAGACCATATTAATGAGCTACCACAACAAACCAGAAAGTTAAAGCCAAAAAGCAGCCAGAAAGCAAGCTCCACGAAAGAAATAATAAATATATATTGAATAGATATATTTTTGGCTTTTGATTGTCTATATTAATTGGAACTGATTTTATTAAGAATTATATTGCTTTCAGGCATAGCATATTTCTTACGAATCAATTTTATTTTATATATTTATATAAGTTTTTTTTATAGAAATTTGGTAACTGAATAAAAGGCACAAAGTAGTTATTGGGCTCCAAAATAAGATGCTTTTGGTGAATGAAGTTCAAAAATGCCTTAACAAAACCACAGAGGAGCCAAATTAGAGATAGAAACAGAGACAGAGAGAGAGAGAGAGAGCAAACGAAGCAGACAGACAAAACAAAACAGACGGCAAAATTAATAAATAAATTAATAAATTACAAATAATTTATCACGAAACACAAGCGTATTGGCAGCCAGCGCTGTGTATACATATAAATGAGTGTGTGCTGTGTGTGTGTGGGTGTGTTGTTTCCTAAATAAGTCTATTAGAGAAATGAAAATAAATTGCGTGCTTTCAGGCGGCTGCCAGTTGCCAAAATCGTTCATCGCCCACAGCCCATCGATTGCCAAGCTGCCAACTTGGACAGAGAACGTCAAAACAACAACAACAACAACAATAACAACAACAAACGCCAAATTCAATTATAAATGCGTGTAACAGGCATTGTCTTTGTATATACATATATATATATATATCTATGTGTATCTGGTATATATATTATATACATATTTAGGGGTGTTTACCACTAAGAGCAAGTGATTAATTTTTGACAAGCTCATTTGTTGTCTTGTATTGAAAACAATCAAAGCGAAATGTATGACCACGCCCCCCCACGCTCACTCCCCCCACAAAACGGGTTATATGTATAGATAGATAAATTGATGGGTATATTGACTGTGGTGCGTGTTGTTGTTGATGTTAGCCGCCAGTCAAGAAATTGATAAACAATTAGATAACTTTATGTGGCAATATAATATTTTAATAAACTCACACTTTCATAAATGAATACATATACATATACAAATACATATTCAATGAGCTTGAAAATTAAAATATAAATAATAGCTAAGTGTGTGTGTGTTTGTGTATTCTGGGAATAAGCAGCTGTATTAAACGCCTTACGGTGATTGAGTTAACTGAAGGCATCTGCAAATCTGCATAACAACTCGATGGATCGATAGAAATATCCGATTGAACACACATTTACAAAAAGCTAACACAACTTCAGCTACAAGTACAAAAAAGTGAATTTACTGTTGTTTACATAAAATCTCAATGGAGTTGAGATTCCTATCCATATTCTGTCGAGTTAATTAATATTGAGTGCTAGGAAGTGCCAAGAGAAATGATAAATTACATACAAATCGGAATTTGTGTGGGCAACTTTAAGAAATGGTACCAAAAAAAATTGAGAAAATTCACCTGTCATTTTATTTTAGAGTTTAGAAGTCTTTAAAAGACTTGTAAAATTTTTTTTCTAAAATTAAAGTCTTTAAATGGAGACTGACAACTCGTTTACTCGAAGCTGCATTTGTTAACTTGTTTTCTTAGTTTGGTAACCTAATATAATAATCAAGGCATTATCAAAATTTTTATACTTTAAAGATAAAAATTTAAATATTATGTAATATGATAACTTTTTGCTTTAAAATTGCAGTCTTAAGCTGATTTACTAATTTATTTTATTTGTGCATAAATCAAGTGCAACTTGGCTTATGCACTTAGTCAATTAACTTAATATTGTGATAAATGTGTATTGCCAAGTTTTAATCGAAATAATATGTAATGTATTTCAATAATTAACATAATTTAAGCAAATATACCCAATTGAACTGGGCATAGTTTAAACATATTATTCATTTGCATAAATTGCTGCTTTGTTTTCAACTCCCAATAAGCTCACCTCCGACTTACGGCCTGGCCAATGTCCATTGTTATTTAGGTGTTTTAACCATAAATCGCTACATTTCATGACAGCCCCCCTTCCACTCCCCTCTCAGCCCACTTTCAGCCCCACCCTTGCACTTAACTCAACTCTTAACACTGGCATCCATCCAGCTGCGCGTTTATTTTGTTTATTTTTTTTTCTTTTTTTTTTTTTTTTGGTGGCAGCACGTTTTTATGAGTATCTTTCCTGGCGCTGGGCCCACAGGCTGCAAATGTGCGTTTGGGGTAAAATTATGCCATAAGCCACGTGCTGCGTACACTGCACAAACAAACAAAAAATGACCAAAAATTATATCGTTGTGGCTGGCAAAAAAGCAGAGCAAACCAAAGCCATACCAAAACCGTGCCGAATCCCGACCAAAGCAGAGCAATGTGAAGCCTCTGGAAACCGACGCGCCACCAGCCATAATGCAAATTTATGATCAGAATTCAATTATGTGCTTATTGGAACGCAGCTGTTTCCCTCGGCACCACCTACTGCTCCTGATGCTCCTGATGCGCAACTACCTGTGTTTGGGGGGAGTGGGGAGTGTGGAGCGCCTGGAATGACCTGCTGAGCAGGGGACAGGCAGTTAATGCTGGGCAATTTAACGCTTAAAGCCAGAAATGCTATGATTTATACACGTGGACGAGGCACACAGCAATTGCATTTGTGGCTTAAAGTGCGTGGCACGCATTTTATGACTGGCAACTGTTTTGGCCCTGGCGTCATTAAACCAGTTAACAAATAAATACTTTGCGGCCTCTCGTCACTGTCGTTATGACTAAGAGAGAGAGAGAGGGGGGCGGAGTGACGCAGACCACAGAGCAGAGCCCGAAAAGCCAAAAACCCACAGCCCAAACCTAAACCTCAAGCAAAAACCCCAAAGCAACAGCGACTTTACGACCTTGTAGGCAACCATTTTATGCCCTACACGGGGGAATGCTGAGTCAGTGGGGTTTGGGCCATATTAGCTGTGGCAAGGCGTGCGTTACGATCTGAGCCAAGTTGTTTCAGGTGAAAAGACACTTAAAGCGGAGCTAATAAATTTAAATAAGCTTCTTGTGTATGCATTTCGAAATTTAACATAATTACGAGGAGGGACTTATTAAAAAAAAAAACAGTCTTAACAAAAAAAGTTTACTTGGCTTACGAAAAGTAAGCAAATTTTTAAAATTAAATTAAAATTATTATCATACAGAAACTATGAGTTAAGTGCTAAGACAGAGTTGCCATTTCGTAGAGCATTTGATGTACCACTCAAAATGCGCCTTTATCAACTATTTTTGCCAGTTTTTATTAACTGTTTTACTTGCTGGCCCCCAAACGGTCTGTCTTTAATTGAGCACAATGCATAGTGCGAACAACGCCGCAGGCTGTGCCAAAGTGTGTTTTTTTTTCTTTTTTTTTTTGTTGTTTTTGTGGTTGTTTTTATTTGCTAGCCTCGTTTTTGCAGGGGCAACGCGTTCATGTATAAATAATTTGAAATTAATTACATGTAACATGTTACTTTGTCTGGCCATTCGTCTGTTTGTCATTCGTTTTACTCCTTTTTTGTTATTATTGTTTTTTTTTTTGTATTCCTGTCGGGGAGATATAAAACATATACATATGTATATGCGGCTCGACGACTGACAATATCCGTTCTGCGAGTGCAAATGGGAAAAACAGGCAATGAGTTTCCCTCAGTTTTTGAGGTTGAGGTTGATGTTGATGACGACGATGGCGACGATGGCGACTGCTGCACACAGATTTATGGCACACAATTAACATTGCCGTCCATTAAGAACAACTACAACAATAATAACAACAAGACAACAACGATCTCGAGCACAAACAAAAAGAAAAAGCTGAAGAGAGAGTGTGGAAAAAGAGGGACTAGTAGATACCCTATAATCCATCTTCTATAGGTTATTTAGTTAGCTGATTACAAATTGAGTAAACATTTTATACTAAAAATACCAATCACGTTTTGGGATAACTTTTAAAATTAGCTATGATATTTACAGAGTTTGTTCACAATATATACTAAAAATACCAATCACGTTTTGGATACGTTTCTATGAATGTAATTAACTAAAATTTTGTTCGAGAATTCACATTATTTCTACCACATAGAAAAATACGTAGAAAAAGGATTTACACTTGCAAAGCCAATACAATGTCAGCTGCCGCAATGGTCATGCGTGCATGTGTTTGTGAGTCTACTGCACACACACACACACACATTCACACACACACATACACACATTCACACACACACACTCATTCACACACTTGCGTTTTATAGCACACTTTTATGGGCGACAAACAGGAGTTTTTAATGCGTTTTGCATTCGCATTCGGCTTAAATGTTTTTGAATTTAAAGTTATAATTAAAAAACTTTGGGCGCACACTGTTAGCCTTTTAATTGGCTCTTTGTTAGCTATTTTTTTTTTGTTCCTGATCCCCTTTCATCGTATCCCCCCACCACACACACACACAGAGAAACACTCCGCTTCAAGCGTAACGACTGATTATCCACATTGTGAAATTGCAATTTCAATTCAAGGCGCGCTGCCATTAAATCTTTCATATGTAAATGACATGTTAAACATTCAAATAGACTCGCATAAAGTTGCATAATTGCATTTACGTAATAAACGTGAAATGACTCCGACTCCGCACATCGAATTGCATTCCATCGACCATTTTAGTGCAACTACTTTTGCACATTTTTTGGTAACGAGACGCGGAGGTCTGCCTGTCGGGCGAGCGCATATATTATTTATTGGAAATATGTTCATAAAATGTATAAAAGCCGCTGGACAGCGTCGTAAATGCTTAATGGCATCTACCTGTGTCATTTCGACACATGTTGGCAACACTGTCCAACTACCCGGCTGCCCACCTGTCCGCCTGCCTGCCTGCCTGGCCAGGACACCACAAAAACCTACGCGCCATAAAGTTTGCCCGGAAATGTGTTTCATTATTATTAAATATATTGTTAAATAGTGTGAAAGCAACGCGGAAATACTTTATTTTTAATTGATGCCCTCGCACTGATATACTCTCCGAATCATTGTTAATTTATGTTCATTTTGCATTTTATTTGGTGTTTTTTTGCTTTTAGCAAGTCTAACTTAAATCGTTTAAAAAATGTGTCGTTTGGGAAATAATTTCCAAATATAAATAAATTATACTCGATTTTGATTCAATCAACTTTTAAATTAAGAATTATTCACTCACATTCAAATCTCTTCTGATGCTATAAAAGAGTCAGAAATGGCCAGAAAGCATTTGCATATAAACACACCTGAATAGCTCATAGCATATTTGGCTTTATTGTTGTTTTAATTAATGGCTGCAAGTTAAATTAAGACAGTAACGTAACCACAACAATATATTAAAAAAAAAACAAGCCAGTGCCTTGATTTCCACACACAGACATAAAAACCACACACACACACACACATAAAAAATGCCGGAAATGCCGCAGAAAAACTAATAACCAAACGGAAATGCAAAAATGCATAGCTACATCTACATATACATATAACATTTACATACATATGCGTATTAAATACATTGTAATGTTTTTATACATACATATATAAAAAAACACAAACGTATATTTCTCTCTGTGTTTTTATTAGCCATCTCGCTCGCTCCGCTGGCCACTGCCAACGTAGGTAAGAGCCATAAAGCAGGCACATTAAATGTAAAACGCTCGCTGACAGTCCACAAAAAAATTTAATTAATTTCATATGCGAGTCGAGTTTTTAGCCTCATCTTCTGATGGGTTTTCCCAGCTCGGATCTTCTCTTCTTTCCTCCTCGCCACGTTTATCATTCAGTTTCTCTTTATTATTTTATATATATTTGGTATTTATTTTTTATTTATTTTTTATATCAACGAGCGATTTTTTACTATAGCTTTTGCTCCGCTATTTTGGCATTCGCATTTCAATTTGTGCTTGACATCTATTAAATTTTTGCTTTTTATCGACCTTCAGCTGGATTTCTGTCCCTTTTTTTTCCCCCCATTTGCTTGGATGTTTCGTGTTATTTTTTATAGCCGAACATTTACATAATTAAATTTATAAACATTATTGGTCGCATGCTTTTAGCTTTATTAATATTTCTGCCTCATTCTGTTGCATATGTCAGAGTTTGCTTTTCGCCCCCCCAATTTCCATGTCCATCATATATGTCCCCAGTTAGTTGTATTTCTGGTGGTTGGTTGGGGGTTGGGGGAGGTGTGTTTTGTCTTAATTATATTCTGAGCTAGTTCATTTGATTAATTTACTCGCTTGTAGCACAGACAACAGGAATAGTAACAAACACCGGGGAATATAGCCCAAGTGCGACAGATATCGATCAGTTCGAAGGCCGAAATATCCCCCAACTTGATTGTAGATATCTAAGCTATTCCATGAAATATATCATACATATTTTTTTTTTGCTTTCACTTTCCTTAGAAGCTTATTACATTTGATTGGTAGTCGAAAAGGTCATGTCGCTATATTTGTATAAATAAAATTCATCGAAATTAGCCATTTCCAATTGGTCATCGAAACTGGCAACTTGTTTAACAAAATATATTTTTCGAAGTACAACTTTGGCAGCAGCTTTGGTTATTGCCCAACGAAGCTTTGACCCAATTTTTTTTATTATAAATTATTATTTTTCTGAGGCACTCATTTAACTAAGCACTCCATAAAGTTCTCAAACATTTAACAAATAAATATGAATAAAAAAAAAAAAAATTGTAGTTTTTCTATTAACCGGCGAAGTAGAAATGATTTTGATGCTGCGTCTGATGCGCACTTGGCGCATGAGCCGCTTGGTAAGTGGCACACAATTAATTGAAAATGCCAGCCAACAACAACAACAACAACAAAAACTGTACTGAAGCAAATGACAACAACATTAAGTTGTTGCCACAACAAATGCACAACAAATGCAATCAAAGAGAGTTGAGAGTTGGGCGTTGAGTTGTCCTTTGCTTGGCAAATACCAGTTTTTTTGTTGTTTGTTTTTCGATTTTTTTGTTCTTATATTAATTATAGTTTAATTAACGAAATGCCCAACGCAGCGCAGCAAAATCAGTCGTGCTTGTGGGCGTGTCCAGCTGCATAGAAAAATCAGAGAGAACAGATGAAAATAAAGGAAAATTGGAGTCCAGTCGCCAAGTGCATATTTAATTGCTTGCTTTGGCGAGCGACAAAGTTTTTTTGGTCGATTGTTGTTCGGATTATTTGTTGTTGTTGTTGTTGTATCTGCTCATTATAAAGAAATAAGGCAGATGCGTAAACAATACGAAGAAAAGTTTATAATTATGATGATTGTGCGACTGAGGACAGTCAGTTTTTGATGTTTGACGCCACAAAAACCGTTTTTATTCTATTTTATTTTATTTTTTTTTTTGTGGGCAACTGCAGTTGACTGGCTTTGCTGGCTGGCTAACAGCGAGATGAGTTTTAGGGCTTCCATCGGTTATGCTGTATTTCCACTTGGACATAGATATGCAAATGTAATTAGTTGCATGCCACACCGGACGCACAAGATGTGGGGACGGATACGGGCGGCAGCCAACTGTAAAACGCCGCACGCTCTTCGCCGCCTTGTAAAATGTTAGCGCACCGAAACAATTTATAGTGAAAATAGAATTAAAACCACAAAAGAAAAACATAACAAAACAAAACAAGACAACAAAAAAGAAAGCGATACAAAAAAGATGTGAAGAAAAGAGGAGAAATGCAAACCATGCAAGGCTGTGGCAAGGAAAAACGAGTCGGCAAAACCAAGATTTATATGCAACAAAAGAATTAACTGTACTCCACGAATGCTGAGGCATATGCAACATGCAAATATCCTATAGAAATCAATAGACCCAAGTTAGTGCTCAACTCTAAAGGGATATATCTATACCTAATCCAAGCTACCAACAAAACTGACTTAGCAGAGAAAATTTATTTTATAGGGTATACAGGAAACAAGGCAACATAATAGAGAAGCAGCAAAAGAGAGTAACTAACAGAAGGCCAAGCGACTGAAAAAAAATGTGCATAGATTTAGCCACAATGCCTGGCACACGACAGGAAACAACGAGAACAACGAGATGCCAACAACCACAACGACAACAACACAGCAACAACAGCAACAACAATTGCATCAACGACGATAGCAGCAAGCACGACGCATATAAATTTGTAATTCTTGATGCAACCGCAACGTTTATTAATTTAAAATTCAATTTAAAATGGTCAAGACTCTGCCACAAGCCCACATACAACCAAAAGGAACGTGAGCTCATGTGAGTGTGTTTGCTTACAAATTCGAGTGTGTGTGTGTGTGTGTGTGTGTGAAGAGTGTGTCTAGTGTGTGTGTGTGCCGAATCAATAGATTAATGCAACAGCAATTAGTGTGATCGAGCGTCTAATTGTTTTTGGCACGGCAAAAGAAAATTTAAATTGTTTGCCAGCTAAGGTCGAGAAATTATTAATTTACTGCCAGCCACAGCCTCAGCCACAGACAGCGCCATTAAATGGATGAGCAAAAAAGGACTTCGAAAAAGCATCGACTGCATTCGAGGCATTAAGTTTCAGCAAAAAAAAAAAAAAAAAACCTAGTAGTCCATGATGATGATATGTGGACAAGCATTTGATAGAAGCACTACTCCAGTAAGGGCAGCAAGGAATGAATTGAATTTGGATTTATTGCCTCCTGACTCTTGAAGTTTAAAGAGATGATGTGCACTGCAAAATAAATATTTTTATAAAATAAATCGAAGCAAATGGAATAATTCAATTGTTGTCCAGCCAAACAGCAAAAATATTTGCAACACAATCAAACAAATATTTATCTGAAAAAAGTTAAGTGCGAGTTGCACAATAGAAAACTAAAAAAATCACTTTGCATTCGATAGATTTGTAACTTAAAAGTTTATCTTTCCTGTGCTTGTTGTCTAAAGCAAAAAGTTTAACAATTGCTCAGCAAATTTTGTGTTGTTGTTGTTTTTGTTGTTGTTGTTATTCTCAGCTCAGTTTCGACACAGCAACAGAAAGTTCGGACTTAGCCGGGTTTATCTTTTACCAGTTTATCTAATGCTAACTTCAATTTTGTTATTTATATTGTTTTTTTTTTGTGTTTTTTTTTGGATGAAAATTGCATGCTTAAGCCGCAAGAAGCAAGCGTGGAAAATGGAAAAGCTAACAAGAAAAGGACACACACAAAAAAGAAGAAGAAGAAGAAGAAGAAGAGAAAAAGTATGTAAGATTGCAGCACATTAAACACAACTGACAGCTCAACATACGTCACGTGGCGTTGTCGTAAAGTTGCCATAGACAGAGCAGAGGCGACGGGGGCAGAGACGGGGGGAGAGAGAGGTTGAAGATGGACAAAGCAAGCTGCAGGCAAAAAAGAAGAAAATGTTGCAAGCCACACACACACACACACATACTAGCAGCAGCAGCCAGGACACATCGATGACTCTGGGGCATTTTTAATGGAAACTCATTTTTGAGGTTAATTGTAAGCAAAAGATGGGCTCCAACGGAGCGAGGTGATGTGCCGGGGTTTTTGGCCGGGCTGCCTTAGCAGCCAGCGACAGTTACACATAGCAGCAGCAGCAGCAACAGCAGCAGCAGAAGTAAAAACAGCGGAAGGGTTATTTG
This sequence comes from Drosophila dives, assembly GCA_035042365.1. Taxonomy (NCBI): domain Eukaryota; kingdom Metazoa; phylum Arthropoda; class Insecta; order Diptera; family Drosophilidae; genus Drosophila; species Drosophila dives. The sequence goes on along the minus strand of JAWNLJ010000415.1, from coordinate 510,930 downwards.
CGGGGTTTGAGGGTAGGGGGGGTTGAGGTCTGCAGCTGGCTCAAGGCTAGCGGCGTTCATTGTGCAAAAATATGAAAAGCACAATGTGTTGCAAACGTTGCATGGCGCATGCTGTTGTTGCACCAAGGGGCTTCCTACGAGGCATGCCACAGCAGTGGCATCAACAGCAGATGATGTTGATGTTGATGTTGCGCTGCGTTTTATAATGAGCGGAAGGTTTTTTTAAGCGGCTTGCATTTTGCTGCTGTTGTGGCTGCTGCTGCTGCTGCTGTTGCTGCTGCTCAGTTGGCCGGGGCAAAGCGTTTGGCATAAGTTGCACTTGGTATAATCGGAAAAGTATGGTAATGCAACGTAGTCAAATTTATGCCGGCTAGCTTTGAAATATAAGCGAGTTTTCTAGCTTGCAAAAGGTGTCGAAAAGTTTCGAGAGTGCTTGAGAAAATTAATTGTTATAAATGTAAAAAAAATTGTAAATGAATTGAGTTTATTAAGCATTTTTTCAAGTGTAACAAATTTGCCAATGTCTAATATTAAATTGTGTGTTGATTTGCTTGGGTCAAAAGTTACTTTTTTTTGCAATGTTGAACTTAAATGATTACCTTTTCATGAATAACACTCATTAGCTAAACACAGTCAAACGGTATTGACAGAACCAAGAATGTGCTTACATTCCAAAAACAATGTTGCTGACTTGGCCAAAAGCATAAAGCTCTTACAACACCATACAATCATCAACATCATCATCAACATCAACATCATCATCAACATCATTTGAAGGTTTGAAGTTTTGCCTTTAATCGGCTTTAATTAGCCCGCAATAAACGAAACTCAAGTTCAGGCCAAGTTAACTGAATAACTTGGTTGGTTGGTTGGCTGACTGGTTGGCTGGCAAGTGCTTAACATATTTGTGCTGCCTTGGCATAAATGGCTTAATTGCAGGCTTAATGACAAAACTACAAGAAAAGCAGAGAGAAAGATAGGGAAAGAGAAAGGGAGAGGGAGCAAGAGAGAGAGTTGAAATTCCTTTCTCCCAGCCCGGCAATTATTTTAATTGTGCGAAGCATTTCTCTTGGTGTTGGAATTCGCAAATATTTATTGGTATTTATAAAAAGCACACTAGCTGCAAAAAGTCAGCGCACGGGTCGTTGCTTGTCGTCGTTATGACAATGCGAGCACCACAAAATTGTTGACATTTTTGTCATTTGTTTTTAGATTGTAGTGGCAATGACACACAGCCAGAATTGTGACACACACACACACTGACACACACACACACACACTCGCAACTCGCACATATGGCAAATGTTATTTATAAAAATGACAGACACTTCTATTTCGCCACATGCCACATTGCAGGTCCTTGTCATTGTGCCACCCCGTCTGTGTCTTACAGCCACCATTCCCCCCCACTCCCCTCACTTCACTCCACTCCACCTCACTCTATTGTGGCATATGCAGAGTGGAATGCTGTGAAAAATGGTGACTGTGTCACGTCGCATGCACATCGTGAGTTTGTCACACATACCACACTAGATTAAATTATAATCGAGCTGCAGGATATACATAGAACATATGGGCAAAGTACCAAAAAAAAAAAAAAAAAACCCCCCTTCATCTACTGTTTTTCCCGTTGTTTTTTTTTGTGTACCGTTTGCATCTTCAGCTGCGCTCTGAGATTTGCGCAATTGAGTGTGTAAGTGTTGGCATTGCTCTGGCGCTTTCTGGCATTCGTTCTATTTATTTATATATATTTTTTTTTTTGTTAAATTTTAATGAAATGTCAGCCAAGCATTTGAGCCATTTTTCATCTGGCAACAACAAATACAACAACAACAACTGATTAACTTTTAACAGCCGCCGCTTTACTTCGCTTTGTGCATTGCATTAAAAATAAATAAAAAGTGTAAAAAAGTGTTGCATACTTTTGTGCGTCGCCATTTTTTGATAGACCATCGTAAATCATGCAAAACCAAGTTGTGCCCATATCCCACACTCCCCTCCCACCACAATGTTGCGCTGCCAACCCTTTTTGACATTTGCGCTACGACTGCCAGTTTGACATTTTGCTTTAGTTTATGCGATATTTCATATATGATAACAACAACAACCAAAACACAGAAATAGCTGACATTTCTGCTGCCATTTTTTCTTTCGTTTTTTATGGCTGGCGTCCAGCGTTGGTCAAAGAGCGCATACCTTTTTTGCAGCTCATTTAACGCTTTGTTAAATCAGTCAAAATACATCAGCATAATATCAGCAAATATGCTGTACCAAGCGAAATGCTTCCCTCCAACTGATAAACCTGACAACACATAAACTAATTTTTACTTTCACTGATAGCATTTTTACTTTTTTTTCTTCTTTTGGCAAGTTCAGCAAGTTCGAAGATAAATGCATTTTTTTTTTTATCTAGAGAGCGAAAGTTGCTGAGGGAATTTAGCCATTGAAAGTGAGAGAGAGACAAGTGGCAAGGAAATGAGGTGGAAGTTAAAGAAATTTAAACTGCTTTTGGAAGCTAGCAAAGTTCTTGGCTGCGTTTTCTTGTTATTAAAATTTGCTGTTGGCGTTGAAGATATTTATATATTTTAGACAGAAAAATATGTGAAATTTGCTAGGAAGTTGGTTTTTTAACTTAGATTCAAAAGTGATTAATATACCATTTTCAGCAGGTATTAACAATTTGTCAAATATTTTATTTTTAAAAAAATATTTCAGGGTTTTTGCATTTCTGAGAATTTATCAATTTTTTAGCAAATATTTTTTTGATTTTATTTCATTTATTTTAAGGGAGTGTGCTTTATGGAGTCTGCTCCAACTTACGTAAAATTTTAACACATACTCAACAATTTTTCAACGTTTTTATTGTAATTTCTGTCTGCATGCGAGTGCTCCACTGGCAACGCCTTTCAATTTTCTGTACGCGATTTATGACACATGTCAACTGGTTGACAAGGATGACCCCGCATAACCCGAGGGCACAACCCTCGAACAGTCACACCCAGCCAGATAAGTTAAAACTCAAATAAACAAAAAAATGATAAGGAAAAAAAAAAACAGAACAACAAATAACAACAACAACAATAGCAGATATATATGTATATATGTAGCTGAGCCTTTTTTGTTTGCTGACTTTTTAATGCGTGCCACAAGCTCAAAGCAAAACTTTGTTAGACGTGTAATGAAAAAAACAAATAAACAACCACAAAGCGTGCAAGATATCATGTGACACCCCACCAATACCAAAAAAAAAAGTACACACACACACACACACACAGACACACTCGTACCCCGCTGAATGAATTGCCCCGATTTACAATTCGAAGCTAAGCCGCATGCTAAATTGAGATATCAAAAGGCAAACAGACGACGAAACAAATAAACAAATATATAACAACAAAACCAAAAATAGAACATAAATGTTGAGAGTGAAACAAAGACATATCTCTCAAGTGGCATCGTATGTCAGGCCAAGTGCCTCTGCTGCTGTTGTCGTGTCAAGTGTGGCAAAGGTGTGGAGTTGCCTCCACTTTGGCAAAATACACATACATCAGCCAATCTAATTTACATGATGTGTGTGCATGTGTGTGTGTGTGTGTGTGTGTAAATATCTTTGATAAAGTTATAGGCAGTTTTGACTCTCATTTAAATTGAGGAATATAAGAAGTAGACTTCAAAGTGCCTCCCAACTAGATGCTTTAGTTTAATTTTAAATTTTCTCTGCATTAGACATTTATTATTAAAAAAAGAAATGGGAAAAATTATATGGAAAAGCTGCTGCATCTGCTGTTGCTGTTGCCCCATAACAATAAAGGCCACACGGCAATGCAGTTGACAAACAAAGCGACGCAAAGCCAAAGCTAAAACCAAACAATAGGCGACGCGCCCACAAAAGTATGCTATAAGAATTTGCCAAAAAAAATACAAACGCATAACACACACAGATGTGCATGTGTGTGAGTGTGTGATTATGCTTGAGCAGGCGTTGTGTGCACAATGAAACGACATTCTTGTATAGCAGTTACATAAGGCCTACCAAGTTTAGCACTAAGCTTTGGTTTGAACTGCATTAGATCAAAGTATTATGGCCCAAAACCCATGTGTGAAATGAATAAAATAATAACTAAACTAAACTAGGACAATTTTTTCTTGGAAAGCATATAATTTCATTTTTATTATCTACTTGGGAATCTAAAACAACTTCAATTACATCCAAGAAAAATGAATTCAACTACAGAAACAATTTTGAGAACTATAAAAAAATAAATTGAAATTATGCCACTGCATTTTCTTTAATCTTTTGCACTTTTTGTAAAACTAAATTTTTTTCTGCCAACATTAATGTTCATTAATTGTAGCTAGCTTATTGCCACACCAGATAAACTTGGCTTACAGCTCGTGCCGGACATACACACATTAAGTCCAAGGCAGCTTAGGCCTGGCCTGGCCTGGCCATAAAGTCTCATATAATTCCTCAGTTCTCTGGCCATAAATTGTTTCAATTTATCGTTAAGCCCATGGACCAAGTCTAATTCCTAATGCCAACTATTTAGCAGAAAATGTAATGCTGCTCTCGCATATGTTTCCCATTCTGTCTCTCTCTCTCTCGCACTTGCAGCCGCTGTCTCGCTCACTCTATCTAAATGCCTGGGCATAGTCATCAAATCCATTTTGGTGGCCACACTGCAATGCGTCAAAAACGTTTCTCAAACGAGTTTTGCGGCTGCACTTGCAGCGCATCGTTTGCTGTTATGATGATGAACTCCATTTTGGGGAAAGAGGGGCAAGCAGAGGGGGCAGGCAGTGAGATGTTGTGAAACTAGCATGAAATATTGCATGTGGCAAATGTAAAACATGGCATTCTTCTTAACATCTACATGCATGCCACATATCTCTAGTATACACATATATATATATATATATATATATATATGTATGTGTACAATCCCCGCACTGTGTGTTGCATGTACTGAGTAAAATGTAATTTCACTTTTTTTTTTTATGGAAGCCAATATAAGTTCAATTTTTTGAAGTCGCTTCCAATTTTATTTAACGTCATTACATTGGAAACTTTAATACCGTCGAAACTTTGCACTTGCCTGGCATGCAACAGACAGTGGCAGGCGTCGGTGGAGGGGGTGGGGGGAGGGGGTGTTGTGAAGTGAGCGAGTCTATTGATGGGCAGGCGGCTGCCATATGAGTTATTGTGCTGAATATGAAATGCTCTTGCTAAGTAAAATAACAATAAACTTAAATAAAATACAAGAAAGGCAAAAAAAAAAAAATATATTCGGTTTCGCATTTTAAGATAAATTTCGTATTTTTATATACACATTTTTTTCTGCGACTAATGGCAAATTTTCATTTTGATGCGCATTAATTTTAATTTTCAGTAATCCTCAAAAAGAACTTAAGTTCTCTGCGGATACAATATTATTACTATTATTATTATTATTTTTTTTAGATCAATCTTGCTATCAATTTTTCAATTTACTTCTAGCCACAATTTGTGTGGGCCAAGTAGCGCTCTGACTCAGTTCTCCATTACATAATACTTTTGTGGCAGCCGCGCTGCGCCCGGCGCTATGTTACTCAATTTAAGACGTTGACTGGCGGCGAAGTCGCTTTGATAGTTACGTGCGGTTAAACACGCGAGACAGTCAGCTAGCTGCCCTCTCTCCTCCCCCCACCCCTCCTCATCTCTGCCACTCTCCTTGCCACACATGCCAAGAAGCCAGAGCTTAGTTATTGCTACACTCATAGCAGTAGTAGCTCACATCCTATACATATATATATATTTGTGGCACATATATGTGGCATGTATATCTTTTGGCAATTTGGAGCGTCACTTGAATTTCTGTTGGCACAAGTCAAATGAAATTTAAGTGTGCATTTAATGATTATCGCATGATATGTGAACTGTTAAATTGCCATAAATGTCGTTGAGAAATTTCTAGGAATTTCCTTAAATTAACTGAAAGTTTTGCATTTTGTCAGTTGGCAAGTTTTTTCAAGTCGTTATCATCGGCTTTAACCAAAAACAAGTGATTTCGCATAACTTTTACTTGAATTTGACCAGCATTTCAATACTTTTTTGGCCAACAATAACTGGCGAAGAATTCCAAAATGCCAGGCATAATTAAGGTTGGGCAAATATTTAGAAAATTCCATGTCGTTATCATCATGTTGGTTGTGAATACAGCAAGGGTTATTAGCATAACTTTGTTTTACTTCATGTTGCAGCTTTATTTTAAGTTTAAGAACACCCCCCGTACCCCTGCCCCAACCCTACTCACAGCCCCTTCTGCACTGGTATATATCATATATATTAAGCACAAAGCGCTCTAAGCCCAATAACTTTCATGTACACACACACACACACACACTTTGTTGTGGCGCCCCCCGCCCCGTCCCGTTCAGTCGCCTACCTCTTCCTCTGTTTGGATGCTGGGCACACAGCTTGGCGCCACTGCATTGCTGCAGGGCTGACTGAATCTGCAGCAGAGGCATGCTACTTACTTGGCTGCAAAAATTTTCCCATTTAAACTTTTCGCTACTGTACAATTTTCATTATTAATATGACTTTTTAGGCAGCCGCAAACGGCAAACGGCAAGCGGCAAGCGGCACCAAGTGGCTGCCACAGGACCCGATTTGGTCCTGCATTTCGCCCAGTCAGTCCGTACTTTGGCCAGTTAAACGCGCCCCGTGTATTGTCAATGTTTGTCTGTTGAACAAACCTAAGCAGCAGCAGCAACTATAACGGGGCATGGGGCATGGGGCAATGCTGCACAGCGGGCAGTCGCTGCAAATGGCAAGGATAAAGTTTTTTGCTCGGCCCCCAAACTGCGACTTGCCGTTTGACTTTGCAACAAGTGCACAGGCAGCTGTTAAAGAGAGAGAGCAACAGGGAATAGAGAGAGAGAGAGAGAGCGATTCCTGGGGGCCATTTTAATCAAGCGCCAGGAATGGTAGGTAAGCTCCATGGCCAGCCAAATGAAACCTAACCGTAACCGCCAAAGCCGCTTATTACTATAAAGTGTGATTAATGAATCTCAACAAAAAGTTATTTTTTCTTTTCTTATTTTGTTGTTTTGCTTTTTTGGCTTGCTGGGCAATTAATATAATTTATTTGCGCCAACGCGTTGGCCAGATTTTCAGGCCAAAGTATTTGCACGCCAGCCAGCCAACCAGTTGTGGCTGGTTGGTATTGGCCCTGTTGGTGCACCGCTGTTAAGCAAATTGTTTTGGCTCTTGTGCGTGACTGAAACGCAGATTGCCACAAATAATGCAATTTACGAAATACAATGGAAATACTGGCGGAAAATAGATGTCTAGACTTGACTTAAAAGACAATAAAAGACTTGGGAAATAATTAATCTTTTGCTGAAAGCGTTTAGTGATCAGCTTTTAATTACAATACTTTCTGATTTTCCCTATTAAATAATATATATATATATATATTATTATCTATTCTCAAAGAGTATTAATTGTATCTTTTTATTCCATATTTTATACTTTTTTGTTGACTGGCAAAGATATATTTAGAACTTGTTTAAGCATCTTTTTTGATTAACTTTTTTTTTTATCTTTTCCATTTTAACTTTAAAAACAATGATGGAGTTTCAAACATATTTGTATCTTTAATAGTAGTAATTTGAAAATAATAATGCAGCACCGTTGGCATTATAATAAATACGCAACGAGATACAAAAGCACACACACAAACACACACATACACAGTAAGAAAAAGTGTGTGGCTTGTGGGGAAAATGGGTTTGCTACCAAAATAAATATAGCATGCAATAAATTTGGTAAAGCGCAAGCAATCAGCCAACAAATTGTAAACAGTAAATTCACTCGCTAGCAAAGCTGCTGCGGGCAAGGGGGGGGGGGGGGGGGGCGGACGGATAGGTAGGTGCATGAGGTATGAGATGATGCTCCGTTCCACATTAGCACTAAATCGCGGCGACTAACGCCGCCAGTTAGTTAAACGATTCTCCCATAAATACACACAACACACAGCCACACACACAGTCACATATACCCAAAAGGCAGTGGGTGAAGTTGCCACGCCCACAAGGAATATTTATCTGACGTGCGCTGCTTGTGGGTTGGGTTGGGTGGCATATGTAAGATATATCCTTTGCGCTGCAGCGATGCGCGGACTAATCTTTATTTCGATATTTGCATAAAACAAAATAAACATGTCAAAAAATTTGCAAGTGTCGTCGTTGTTGCTGCCACTGTTGCTGCTGCTGTTGCTGCCACTGCTGCCACACTTGCTGCCACTGCTCCTGTTGCTGCTGTGATGTAAGTGGTTTGCTCCTGGTTTGCTGGTGAGTTGGTGGTTTGTGTGTGTGTATGAGTGTGTGTGTCTTTTATTTTTCATTTCTTTTTTTGTTTGGCAGTGCATAAAACTGCAAGCTAACGGATTTACTGCAGCTGCCACGCCCACTATGCAGGCAACTGAGATATAGCCAGCTGCAGAGTCAGAGTCAGAGTCACGTTATTTGCAGGTGTTGCAATCCATCCGACAACGCTGACTCCTTCAGGTGTGTAACCAGGTGTGCGTGTGTGTGTGTGTGTGTGTGCTCACAAGGTGGCAATGGCGGCTTTGTGGTGAGTTGTAATAAGAGCAACAAGAGCAATACCAACAGACACACACACACACACACACACACACCTATCACACATAACGTTGCAAGTGTTTTTGATCTCGCGCTGCTTCAGCCTGTTGGGAATTTTGATTAAAAATGCTTCCACGTGAAGCTCAAACGTGCTTGGCGCCGACTTGCCGGATCTGGTAACTCTTCTCTACCACCACGCCCCCCCTTTTCCACACCGTCTGCATACATATGGGCGTGTCACTGTGCATTTATTGGCATTGGAGCATTTATTTTAACGCGTTGCTGCCTGCTCGTGCTGTGCCGGTGTGTGTGTGCGAGTGTGCGTGTGTGCTTGTATGTGTGTTTGTGTATCTGTGTGTGCTTGCAAATTTTACATTGAGATTTATCACACCAAAAACTTTAATACAACAAGCGAGTGCGAAAAAAGAAAATATTAATAGAGCTGGGCTAGGCTGAGAATCGTAGCTTGAATACCCTCACAAAAAATTTAAGAGAGGGAATTATAATTAAATTACAATAAATATTTATTAGCTGAAAAATATATATATTAATTTATATATATAATTTTTTTTATTTCTATTTTAAATGCGTTTACAACTTGTTTAAAGTCAGTATAAACATTTAAATAAGAACAGTCTTTTCGCTAGAAGTTTCCAAATTCCAACGCCAACTTTCGAATTTCCTAATTAAGATTTTTTAATTTTTAACTTGCTAAGATTTTACGTAACATTAATTTATTTAAGTGAAGTTAGTGTATAAGAACAAAATAAATATCACAACATTCCTCAAACTCCAGCTTCAGCAGCATAAAGCAATTAATTGTTAAGACTGCTGGGGATGCTGCAGCTGCAGGTGAGTTATATGATTTATATACATATATATTTATATATATATACATATTATAGCACAGCTATATACAAAGATGATGGATATACATGGGACTAAGTGATGGCAGGGCATATGATATATTTGCGGCAGTAAGCAAAATGAACTTTAAAGAACAACAAAAAAAAAATAGACTATGGATAAAATTAGAAGCCTCAGCGCTGAAGATTAAAAATAATATAATAATAAATATTTACAACTAGTTAAAATACGATTTTTTGGCCGACAAACTGTCGACATGTGGCGAGGGGGGCGGGAATGAGAAACAAGGCCACTTTTACCTTCAATCGCCTGCTTGTAGTCCCTGCTAAACTACACTAATTACTTCCCCTCATTTTGTGGGTTGTGCCACCATATCGTGTGTGTGTGGGGGGGCGAGACGGTTATAGCCAGAACCGTTACAAGCCGCCACAAATCAAATGCAGCACCAATTACCTGGCGCCAGGGTGCACAAAGCATAATCAACTGGCATAATTAACAACTAAAAATGCAAAAACCTGTGTGTAAGTGTGTGTGTGTGAGTGTGTGTGTGTGTGTGTGTGTGTGTGTGTGTGTCTGTGTGTGTGTGTGTTTATCAAACAAAATATGTTTTTACACCTGGGCACGTGCAATTTTCACACAATTTGTTTGGGCCACAAGAACCAGCCCAAATCTCACCCGCACCATTAAAAAAAAACAACAACAAGAACAACAACAACTATAATAACAACAACAACAAACAAGTGGCAAACAACCCGTAGACAGTAGTAGTAAATTATAAGTTGCAGTCTGGCCATAAAACAACCGCACATTACTCATACGCGGCATGCACCCACTTTTTACCTTATAGCTGATAATTATTTTCCGTTTACAAAATGGCTGCCACAACAAGACACACACAAATCAAAATGGAAATACAGCACAAAAAACAACATTTTCGAGGAAATTATAACATTTTCTAAAAATCGAAAAAAAATTTGCCTATTAATAAATATATTTTAGATCTTAAAGTCAAGGCAAAAATAATCAAGTAAATTTGATATGAACAATAATATTTTATTTTGAAGTCTTAATAATTGTTTACTGTGTATTCAAAGCAATTTCCCAATAGGTTTAATCTAGTATGAGTAAACACTGTCAATTTGCACCTCAAAACTTTCTGATGACTTTGATAAACTTTAAGAGCCAAATAATAAATATGCTGATGAGAAACTTCAAGTTTTGCGATATACAATTTTTGGTGTTTTATTTTTTTGGGCTTGTGCAAATTATAAGTTTATGGTTCACCCAAAATTGTTTACTAATAAATCCACATTCCAATCAGTTGAAACTTTACAACTTTTCGCCCAAAACTACAAGTTTTCTGCTTTTGGCCAAAAAATGTTGTAGTAGTTTTTGTAATTGCGGACGATTAATTTTGAAGATTTAATTGCACACTTAATAAGATGCAGGCTCATTAAAATTTGGCCAAGCCGGCAAAAGTTATGAAAATTTCAAAACTCATTCTTTGTTTTGGCCAGGTTATTGATTTGTGTGTAAGGGAGGGAAGGGAAGGCACTTTTAGCTGTTTATAATTTAGTGCAAAATTATAAATACTTTTTGTTGGCCAACGCTGTGCGTTCAGTTTAAGCAAATTAGTTCAATTGCCGGTGCCAAGTAAGTGAGCAGCTTGCCACACCATGTACACCCTCCACTCCCCCTCCATTTGGCTGGGCATAGCTATTTGGCATAGACTTGATTAGGCTTAGGCTAAAAACTTCATCCTTTGCACAGTTGTAAATAAGCAAAAGTAAATTTTGGCAAGTAATTTAAGCCACACAAACAAGCTGGCAAACAACTTTGCAGCAGGCAGTTATCCCAGGGCTAACCCAGAGAGGGGCGTAGGGGTGTGGTGGGGTATTGATGATGATCAGGGCGTGGATGATTGTGGGTTTTAAGGGGGTGCGGTGTGGCAAAAGTTGCTACTGCGCCAAGGCATGTAAAGTTCTTTACCCAGTTTTAATTCAAAATCAATGTATGAACTTTGCTTACATTACGCTAAAACTTTTCTAAAATTCCGCAAAACACCCCCCTGGCCCAGCCCACCTCATTCTCATCCTCCCCCCGCCCACGTTCCAACGTTCAACGACTGCAGCTTCAATTAGGACGCCTGCAATTGGCCATACGTAGATGGGGAATAGATGGGATCGGTTGCCACTTACCTTCATAGATGGTTAAAGTTGCAACTGCGGATACGGCATCGCCCACCCCGTTCTCCGCCACACACTCGTAGGGGGCATCATCACGCCCAGCTCGTACGGGTTCAATGCGTAAAATCGAAATGCCGCCCGGCTGCTCCAGCACCGTGTAACGAGATTGGGTGCCTGCATGTGTGTGTGAGGGAATGGATTAGTAGCTGGTCAATTATGTTGAGGATGCATTTACTTACCCGATACTTTCTTGGCATTCTTGCGCCAAACTATCGATGGCGGCGGATCGCCACGTGCCGCACAATAGAAACTGGCCACGCCGCCAACACGCACGCCCTGATTCTGCGGCTTCCTAATGATCTCCGGTGGATCTGTGAAAGTGCACAAAAGAACAGCAAAGCAATGGTTAATAACGGGATTTAATAGCGATTTTAAGACCAGGACGAGCAGACGGCAGAGCAGGTTACAAAAAGTATTCCACTTTTAAGGCAGTAATTGAGCTACGCATAAGCGAATTTGGCAACGAATATGGCCAGAAATTAGGAAAGAGAGAAGTTAACAATTTCTCATAGCAGTAATAAGCCGCAAACTTCCTGATAAAAATCTAGTAATAGGGCTTAAAGTGTGGTTGTTTGGCTAGTTCAACTTTGGCAGCAGTGGTCAAAAAAAGCCCTTTTTTTTGCACTGAGCGAATTCGATTTATTTTGCGTTTGTGTATTTTGTAAATTTACATTTTTTGTTTTTACATATTTGTCACAATATGCTGTCAATACAACGCCGCATGTTGTTTGCAACACACACACACACAGACACGCACACACACCCACACACCTGGAGGATGAGCGTACGTGCTGCACACACATAACAAGAGATACGACCAGAAAGCTTTTTGGATAGCTGTGTGTGTGTGTGTGTGTTGGTGTGTGTTGGTGTGTGTTGCATTAAAAATCACGAAACGTTAAGCAAGCAGCAAAAATATTGTCATGTGCATCGTTTGTACAGCAAATGGCTGCACTGACGGACAGTCAGCCAGTCAGCCAGACAGACAGTCAGCTAGCCAGCTATGCTACCATGGCCAATTGTCCTGTCGCTTTGCCGCCGCCTTTGTCCTCGTTGAAATTTGTTTACCCAGCATATCAATTCGATTTATGTTTTTTTTTTAATATATTTTTTTTTTATTATTAAAATTGAATGTTTAAGTGAAATACGTATTTAAATTTAATGTTGCTTATTGTCGTTAAACCCGATTGGTTGCTGCAACATTCGCTATGCAACCAAAAACTTACGTGTCAGATATTGTATATAGGGAAAATCCGAAAAATTTGCATCTGTAAATGTATACGGCGGATTAATATTAACGGTTATTGGCCACGCTGAAACAACGACTCGAATTTTTCGTTTAAATTTTGACGCGTTTGTTTTGGTTTTGTTTTGCCATTTATTGTTTTTTTTGTTGATTATTGTTTTAAAATCTTAAGATTCAAACTTAACTTAAACTTAATCTATACATAAATACATAAACTCTGACTTAAATATTTATATTAATATGATTGAAAATATTGCTTGCTTAAATATAAATATAAAAAATTGATTTCCTTTGAAATATTTAAAATACAAGTGCCACAAAATTGAATCAATAAAATGCCGCATTGATACCAGTTACTGGACTAACAAACACACATTTGAACAGGAAATATTGAAATATATTTTAATGGAATAAGTGATAAGACTTATGCCACAATAATGGTTTGCCTTTTCTCTGTGCTGAGCGAGTGGCATTAAAACTTTTTGCAGCTTTTTGTTGCAGACGTTGAAACTCTGTTAAACCCGAGGCCAGGCTGAATTCCAAGGCAAGCAAAAACCAAAATGTTGCAGGTTAAAGAACACAATTTATATATATATAAGTATATGTTTGGTTTTTTTTTCTGTTATACAAGTTTATAATAATATTTTCACAGAGCCACAAATGCGAGAAAGAGATAGAAATAGTGGGGCAGAGTGTATGAGCGCTGCATTGTTGCCTTGGACACAAATCTGAGGACATTGTAAGTGCAAGTATTGTAAATAATTTAAAGTTTGCTACAAGCCAAGTCGTCCACAGCCAAGACATGCAGACCATTTGGTTGCCATTGGGGCAGCTGTTGCTATTGTTGTTTTTCTCTCTCTTGTTGTTGTTGTTGTTGTTTCTTTACTTGATATCATTTGCCAAGTTTTGTGTTCAACTTTTGGCTCGACAAGTTGCCGTCCAGACTCTGGCACACTGCAAGCATGTGGCAAATACATTCAGCAACATCACAATAAAAAAAAAAAGAAGAAAAGCCAAGTGAAATGAAAAATATTTGTACTATGTGTGGCTTTGAAGCAGACGAAGAAAAGAAGAAAAAATCTCAAAACAGCATATCTTTTTTCCCCAAACCAATTTCACATGTCAAACTGTCTACGTAAATTTTTAGAAAAATATTTCAGATTTGACACTCGAAAAGAGCCCAAAGTAGCTCAAAAGTATGGCTAACAATATGCAATAGAAAACATCAATTTTGAATTTGAAATCTAATGGAATTACTCATTCGAGGTTCAGTTTTTTGAATGAAACTTCAGCTATTGATTTGAGGAAATATTCAATTTTCTTTTTAAACAAATAAATTATATATTTAAAATTACCTTTGAATTGAAATCCAATGGAATTACTCATTCAAGTTTCAGTTTTGGAATGAAACTTTAGCTATTGATTTGAGGAAATATTCATCTTTATTTTTTATAAAATTAATTATATATTTAAAATCAACTTTGCATTGAAATCCAATGGAATTACTTATTACAGCTACAGTTTTTGGCTGAAAACTTCAGCTATTGATTTGAGGAAACATTTTCTATATTTTTAATAAAAAAAATTATATATTTAAAATCAACTTTGAATTGAATTCCAATGGAATTACTCATTTCAGCTTCAGTTTTTGAATGAAAACTTCAGCTATTGATTTGAGGAAATTTCTTTTTAATCAAATAAATTATATATTTAAAATCAACTTTGAATTGAATTCCAATGGAATTACTCATTCCAGCTTCAGTTTTTGACTGAAAACTTCAGCTATTGATTTGAGGAAACATACATCTTTAATTTTTATAAAATAATTATATATTTAAAATCAACTTTAAATTAAAATCCAATGGATTTACTCATTGCAGCTTCAGTTTTGGTATACAACTTCAGCTATTGATTTGGAGAAACATTCAACTTTCTTTTTAATCAAATAAATTATATATTTAAAATCATGAATTTTTTATTAATTCCAAAATTATAAACTTTATTTTAACTAGCAATGTAAATCGCAACTATCAACTGTTTACCCACTTGAATTTGCGTTTAAATCATTTGCAAGAATACACTTGAATGCAACGAAATTTGCTGCTGCTCATTATAAAACGCCCAATGGAGATTTCTCACACTTTTTTTTGCCAATCCCCCCCCCCCCCCCCCCCCCCTTCTCGCACAACTTTCTTGGTCGCATTCACTTGGCGAAAATCATCGTAGCTGGATTTGCGAAGCACTTGAAAGCATTTTACGCTTACGTTAACAGTTTTTATAGCCCGAGCCAGCAATAAGCATATTGGTTTGTGGCTATAATGAGCTACAGCATCAGCTAACACCCGTCGCTACTCCTGCTCCTCCTCTTGCTTCTCGCTTTCCTTCACATTCTTCACCATTACAAAAGATGGCAAAGCAAATTCACAGCCATTTTTTACAAAATACATATATATATATTTTTTTTTTTCAGCGTTGTCTCTTGGCGCCTTTGTAAAGTTTTATGTTTGCTTAAGCAATTTGATTGCGAAATGTAGCAAACATTGATAGAGTGACAGAGACAGAGAGAGAGAGAGAGAGAGAGAGAGAGAGAGAGAGAGCAGAGAGACACTTCCGTGACGAGTCATAAAAATCGTATCATTACAGCAATAAAACTGGGATTTTTTGCTTATTTGCTGGATTGCCAACATTGCTTGTTGCTCTGGCATAGAGTAAAATTTAAATAAATTTAATTATGTTTGTGCTCTGCCTTGAGGCTAAGTTGCGGTGCGGTGCGGTAAGCGGTGCGGTAAGCGGTGGCATTGCCTGTTAAAAAGATTAAAGGCCCAGCAAATGAAATTTGTAGATGCCACAGATAGCACCAGAACCAGAACCAGTAACAGAATCAGGAACTGAAACAGGTTTTGGTTTTTGATTCGATTGGTTTTGCGGGCTTCGCAGTTAAAATGCAGCCAACTTTTGCTTGCGTGCAACGTTTCTTGCTGATTTTTCATTTCGCACATTTGACTAGCGCTCTGAATTTGAAACTGTGAGGTGTGCAGAGAAGGGGGAGGTGGGTGCGTGGCAATATAGGGGCTGGGCTTCATAGTGCAAACAATTTCGTTGTTGATATGTGCAAATTGATTTCAACCGTTTGAAATGTGAAGTCTGACACACACACACACACACACACACACACACACACACACACACTCCTACACACTCCTACACACACACCTACACGCACAAACACACTCAAAATATAGCAATAGGATTACCAACTGAGGCAGTCGTGCAATTTATATGGAAATTAATACTAACATTTTTACTAAAACGCAAAGAAAAAAATAATAAAAAAAAGTAATAAAAAAATGAGAAGAAAAAAATCGAATTGATTTTATAAAATATATTCAGCAAACGTTTTGCCACTCAGTGGCGTAGTTTAATAACTCGAAAAGTGTTTCGATTAGATGTGGCAAGTATCATGTGGCACAAGGTTATTGCTGGCCAACAACTTTAACCCAATTGCTCTTCTTGCCAAAACACATGTATGCAACCCAGAAAAACAGCTCGATTTCGACAACACTTTCGCTGACATCTCCATGGTGTCTGCCACAGCTCCCCCCTCCGCACCCCTTCCACAGCACTCTTCTACAATGACACGCCTCTGCTTTCAGAAACATTGTTAAATTATAGCCATAACTTTTGGCCTTGTTTCCAATATGCCCAAATGCTCATAAAAATTGACCCGGTGAGGTTTTGGGTTGGGAAGGGGAGGGGTGTGTGGGGCAGCATGCGAGGAGGCATATAAAATCAGCATATGCTTCGCGCCGTAAAGTATGCAGCTGTTTTTTATGGCTCTAACCCTAGTTCCAGAAAGTTGGGCTTGCTTGCGATTGCTTGGCCCGGCAATTTATGCGCTACGCTCCTCTCCTGCTCACCCACCCTCCCCCCCCCCCCCCTAAAACAAGGTTTTTCTATTTCATCTGTACGAGTTTTTAATAAGTGCAAAGTGCGGGCGAAAGTTGTGCAAAAATTTCAATATTTTCGGCTTGTTGGACGTAGAAGGAGCAGCCTAGGCCTGCATGTACTCAAGTGGTGTGGCAGCAGAGGGGTGGGTGTTGGGTTGAGTTGGGTTAAATGGTTAAGAAATTGTGCTGCTGCTGCTGCTAAGCTGTTGGATCTACGGGCAGGCAATGTGTGTTGAGGACAAATCATTTGCTAACAAGACCCAAAGCAACGAAAATAGATATGGATGAAATGAAGCAGCAAGGATATCCATTTTTTGGCAGGGGTGGGGGGGGTGGTGGGGGGAGGAGGAATGACCCCAACTGAATCCTTACTGCAGTGCCGTTGACTGACAGCTGCAATTCACCTGTCAGCATCAGCAGCACATTTCGTTTCACTGAATTGCATTGAAATGGGATGCTAAATTTAACGATTCATTGCATTTGCCTCAGCTCTGCCTCCGCTCTGCCTCGGCTCTGCCCAAACACTCACTGCCCCCAACACAAATTGCAACTCTGTTCATATCGTGTAGCGCCACACCATGTACCGTGCCACCCCCTCAACTCGCTTGTTCCTTGCTGCTTCTCCGACGTCCTCGTCGTGAGTCGCGTTGTGTATTTTTAATGCTGCAACTTTGGCATAGAATTGCTAAATCTGCTGAGTCTAAGAAACGGAAACGGAACGCCTCAAATGCTTCTGATACTGGGCTCTTGTTGGGTTGTTTTCTGGAAGTCTGCAAATAAAATATAAAGTGCAGCAGCAGTTTTATGCTACGGGTTTTTTTTTTCTGTTTTTTTTTATAGCCATCCAAAGCTCCGGTTCGTGTATGCAACTAAATTTTAATGTTACTTGAAAGAGTAATAAAAATGAACTTTACGCAAGTTGAGAACAAGCTGCGCTTTCGCTCCATCTGGGAACGTTCCCTGGAACAAAAGGCCAGTGATTATGTCGCCGCCCAACATCTGCAACTATGGCAATGTACATTTTTAATTAAATTACACACAACAAGCAACATGATATTGTAAAGGACGTGCGGGGGGCAAAAAAAAACCTGTCAGGTTTCGGTTACGGAACGCAAAGTGTCAACAAAATCCCATTAAACAATTCATCAAATCAGCAAATCGATGCGGCAACATCGCAAAAAACCCAAATATCCAAAAAACCTGCCTTCACCTCTCCAACGCCCATCATCGCTGGGCCAAATAAAATAATGGTAAAATAAAGTTTTTAGGCCTATCAAGACGACAGGTTGTCGTTGCGCAGTCAGCCATATAAATGATGTGCGCCTTAAAGGCAGATCATTAATCAAAATTAAAAGTGTGACCAGTTGGTCGGGAAATTCCAAAGAATCCACAGCAAATAACTTAAATTCTTAGCTTATTTTGTTTAAAGCGCAAATGTTGTTTAAAAAATTCCCAGCATTTTTTTGGGCCCAATTTGTGCACAGCTGCGCTCCTGTTCTAATCGGTGACCCTTCGGGCGGTCGGCTAAATGAACCGATAAAAAGGTAAACCATTAGGCCAGGCTTCGCTCCTATCAGACAAATCTCTCAATCAGCTGTCAACTGTCGAGCATAACAAATGCCAATTTTTACCCAGCGGCAATCTGCAAGTCAATAAAGCCAGTCAAAAGAGCGTTTAAGGAACGGGCTAAAAGGCACACGTTTTATTTCGATAGTGAAATGTGTCACGAATTTAACAATAAAATACAAAAAACATGATTTTGCATTTGGGATAAATTAAACATTTAGAAAAAATAGCTAAGTGCAAATTTTAGTAGTGAAAATAAATTTGTGAAAATATGTCAGAGAAAGAAGAGTTCATTTAAACCAAATGTATAAATTTCTAACATTTTATGTTCTTCAAAATCGATTAGAAAATCAACTGACCCAGTTTGTAGAGCACAAATATAAAGTTTTCGCAGCTCATCAACATAAATTTCTTGCAATTCTGAAACTGGCTGCAGGCAAAAGCCTAAAAAAAAGAAAAAAAAAAACTGCTTTGGCCAGCTCAAAAATTGACTTGGCAAAGTCAGCGCTACAAGCGACCCAAAAATGAAGACACCAATATACACACACACACAGACACACACATACACACACATACACATAGTAACATTTTAGTGTTAAACTAACTAACACAGTGACAACTATTTCTGACCGCTGCCAACACACAAAAATTTTACATGACATTTTAATATAATTAGTTTTTGCTGCAGGGCATAATGTAAAGTGCGGCCAAAAAATGTCAGCACGTGCGGTATGGGCAGAAGGAGAGGGAAAGGGCTGTGGAGGAGCAGGTGGAACAGGAGAAGGGTATGTAGCAGGCGGAGGAGCTGTGGAAATGGGTTTCTATAGTTCAAGCTGCCTTAAGGACAGCAAAGTTGCGTTGACTGTGGCTGTTGCGGGGGGGTGTGGAAGCTAGTTTCAGGTTCATGGTTTGACTTTGGGTTTGTTGGGCATGGACGCAGGGGGGAGGCGGGTCTAAAACTATTTGAGTTTGCGGTCGGTTGGCAGCATTTTATAAGCCGCAGCATATTTTTGCACAAATTTCAGACTCACGCCTGTTCTATTAAATGAGGATTTGCTGTACAACACGCACACACACACAGGCACACACACACACAGATATACACCTAGCAATATGTATATGTATCCATCTATCTATCTATCTATCTATCTATCTATCTGTTTTTTTAGAGATACACGAACGAAGACATCGTCAGGCCGAGCAGCACATTCATTATTTCTCTATGCGGGATTACTTGGTAAGCTGGGCTACGGCTTAAAATGCCGCAAACTTTATGAGACACAACACACGTGCCTGTCTCTTGCCCCTAAAAAAAAAAAGGGAGGCTCCCCTCACCGCCCCCACAAACTCCAATAATGGTTGTCCTTTCGTTTAGGCCTTGCGCAATTTATGATTGCCTGTGTACTGAGAGATATCTTGTAGACAACCTGGCAATTTCATAAACTGTGCAGACACTTGCCAAATTGGCAAGAAACCGTCACCTTGTCGCACACCCCACCCCTCCTCTCTTTTGTTTTCGTCCTTTGCTTTCATTTTACGCACGTAAAGGCGACGGTAAGCAGGCTTTGATATTTTATTGAGCTTGTCATAATATTTATGATATATATTTAATGCGTGTGTACCACAGATGGGATTTCCTCCCCCCCACACACCCCCTCACTTCTCTTTCGCTCTGCCAGACAATGCATAAACTTTAGCCAACAAACTTTTATTATTATTATTAGTATTAAGAGGCCTGGCCATGGTTTTTTTTTTCTTCTTCCTTCGTTTCTACGAAGGCTTTTATTAGTTTCAACTTTTGACAGAAATTATATTGAGTTTATACATATATATAAATAAAATATTGATGATCATGATGAATCAGAGAAAAAAAAAAAAAACTTTTTGCTTGCTGCAAAGTTTCTTGATTTTTATTTTTATTTTTGTATTTGTTTTTTTTTGCCTGTGTGTTTTTGTTTAATTTGTCTTATTTATAAGCTGACAAATGCTGCGGGCCGTTTTGCACTTTGCGAGTAATGTTTAAAAAAGAAAAACTTGACTGCCATTTGAATGCCAATGCCAGTGGCAACAACAGCCACACAGCAACAACAATAACAACAATAACAGCAAAAACAACAACTGCCAGCTAAATGTGCACAAAGGCAAAAAAAAAAAACCAGGCAAAGCACTTAAGTCGCGCTAACAGCAAAAACAATGCAAGACAACAACAGCTAACAGGTAAATAGTAAATGGTAACAGCTAACAAAAGTAGTCAGCCAAACTCCCCTAGGTAAACAGGCGGAACGGAACAGGAGGAGGAAAAGAGTCAAAGTAGGGTTTAAGTGCGTTGCAGACAGACACAGACACACACACACACTAATACACACAACAATGAGCTAAAGTTTTGCAGATTTCAGGCAGTTTAAATCTATTGGCATTTCAGCTACTCCAAATCCGCATTGTCATAGCTTGATAAATAGCTGAAATACTTACAGACTGTGTGGCAACACTCTCCAAAAAGGCATTCAACAAAAAGCATTCGACTCGAATACTCTTTAGAAATTTTTGTGCAGAGCAGAAAACTTTGCAAAACATTGCTTTGAAAAAGTATCAGAATTTCAGAGATTTAACTTGAAAAGTGACAACAGTGTTGCCATTCAGCTGTGCTTTGTGTTGCCATTCAATAGTTTTAACAAAAAGTGTAAAATCCACAAAAAAAAACCATTGATTAATTTACAGAAAATTATAAGAGCCAAAAACAGTTTTTATCGCCAAAAATAAAGTTAAATTTGTCAAAGACAATTAAACTTTAGTTAGTGTAAATTAAGGGGAAATATTTAAAAAAAAAAAAAGAATACTCATTTTGAAGTGCATAAAATTTAATTGAAAAATTTACAGTTGAAGAAAAGCTGTTAATTATTTGTAGAAAATGATAAGAGCCAAAGCAGTTTTTATCGTCAGAAAAAAAGTTAAATTTATCAAAGACAATTAAACTGTGCTAAGAAGAAGTCAAGGGATAATATTTTTCGAAAAATAATACTCATTTTGAAGTAAATAAAATTTAAATAAAGAATTAAAAATTGAAGAAAAGCTGTGATTAATTTATAGGAAATGAAAAGAGCCAAATCAGTTTTTATTGCCAGAAATGAACTTAAATTTGTCAAAGTCAATTAAACTGTGGCAAGTGTAAGTTAAGGAAAAATATTTAAAAAAAAAAGAATACTCATTTTGAATGGCATAAAATTTAATTGAAAAATTGACAGTTGAAGAAAAGCTGTGAATTATTTGTAGAAAATGATAAGAGCCAAAAAAAAGGTACAATTTGTCAAAGACAATTAAATTGTGCTAAGCAGAAGTTAAGGGGATATTTTTTTTAGAAAAAAAATACTCATTTTGAGGTGCATCAAATTCGCAACTTGTTGTAGTTCCTAAAAATAAGTTATGTGGAATGCGTTGCACGTCTAAAAGTTTGAAGTAAAATGCCACAACAACCGAAGACATATCAATCGTGCCACAAAGCAAAGCGAAACTTTCATCAAATCTGTGTTGAATGCAACACAGAACCAAAAGTTGTAGGAATTAATATGTTAAACGCTCAGCTACCCCTTCGTTGTCAGACTAAAAGACAATATATATAAATATATCTCTTTCTCCCTCTCTCTCTCTCTTTGTCTCTGTCTCGCGTTCTATTCAAAACACTGTAAATCAAAAGCAAGGCAAAAATGTTTAGACGCTGTTTTTGTCGTCATAAAGTATGCGATGCCTTTTGCCATTTTGCCTTTGACTGCCAAGTAGGCTCTGTGTGTGAGGGGAGAAGGATGCAGAGGGGGTTGGCGGGGGCGTGTCGACGTTTTGCTCTTTGTTTTATTGTTTCTCAAATCGCTGTTGCTGTCTAAGGCTTTGACTTTGCCTCTTTATTATTATGCAGCAAGCGTCGTGTAGCGACCAGATTATAAAGGTCGTCGCTGCGAGCGGAGAGCAGCGAGAGCAGAGCGGGGGGCAGGTGGTGGGCTAAGCAGTCAAGACATTTGCACAACTTTGTCACGTGGCGCGGCACGCATTACTTTTAAAGATGAAAAACAGACGAGCGAATGAGTGAGTGAGGGGGTGGGTGGTGGGTGTAAAATATATATGTAATATTTTGATAAATGTGCCCAAGTTGAGAGCCTAAATTTTGATGCGTTTTTTTTTTGTTTTTGTGTGAGAGCTTATGGAAATGTGTTACGAGTCAGCGCCGCAGGTTGTCCAGGAGACGCCACAAAAGTGAGTAAGTGCTTGGTGCTGCCAAAAAAGATTCCATCCAATTTAGGCCTGTACAACTGTTGCAATGACAGCAATTATGAGGCAGGCAGGACAGCCATATAGCAGTCCATAAAACGGAGGGAAGAGTAACAGAGAGAGGGGGAGGAGGGGGGTGAGCTAGCCAAGTGGCGAAACAGGAAACATTAAAGCAAAGGCATTGAGCGAGCCGAGACGATTAAGACGATAATAACAAGTGACAAGTTTATTGCCTGCACACACACACAAACACACAGAAACTCACACACACACACACACACACGCACGCACATAAAGCCATTGGCCACCACAAAACTCTAACCGAACAGACAGCCAGACGAAAGCCTAAGCTTTTGTGGCCTGAAACTTAATGCGCCAACAGCAGCAGCGGGGGCAGCAGCGGGGGCAGCAACAGCAACAAAAGAGCAGTCAGAGGGGGGGGGCGGAGCATGCCCACATTATTGCCATGCTTGGCACACACAACATTTTGCCGCCTTAAAAGCCAGTTCCACTAATGCCAACAGCTGGCCACATAAATATCAGCACAAAAACCGAGAGCGCGCACAGGGAGTGCCAGATCATGCTGAGGGGAGCGGTTGCGGGGGGGCATACGTTGCACGCTGTCTATAAATGTTTTTGTTACCAAGTTGCCAGCAAGTGCGCGTTGCACTAAAACCACTAAGTAAGATAAGTGAGGTCAAGCAAAAGGGGTCATTTGTGCGGATTGTTACGTATACGTAACATTGAGCCAACTGAGACAAACACAGGGGATGGCTAAGGGCAGCTGGCAAGTGGGGGGTGGGGGGGGAGAACTTTGCGAAGTAACAGTGACTGGACAGCAGCGACATCAAGTGGCAGCTCAGCTCAGGCTTGCCCCCAGCACAAAGTGAAAGTTATGCGACAAGTCAAATTATGACAGCCACAAAAAGCAGCTGAAGTGAAAGTTAAAACAGTGCTGGATAACAGCTCAAACTCAGTGCTGATTAACAACTGATATGTCAAACTCTAGATTAGATTTTTGGCAATGCTTTCCATCAAATTTGATTTGTAAAGTGATCTAAAATCCATTTGGGAAAATCAATTAGAATTTTTCGAATGAATTTTACACCACTTTAAATATGCTCATCAAAATATTCCTGGCAACGTTTTATGCCAATTTGTTTTTACATTTGCTTTTCTTTTTTTATTACATCACATTAAGCTGTTTTCATGGCAACTTGGGCTTATTTGTTGTATTTTGTTGGCAATAAATTAATTAGTTAAGCTTTGTCGTCATATTGCAGATTCATTAATTAAAAACCAAGGCATATCCCAAAAGCCAGATTTACGCATAGCATAGATAATGGAGCAAAAAAAATAAGGAAGGGAAAATATATATAGTCATTGTTTGGAGATGTGGAAAAAGACTCTCCGAGAAAGATTCGCAGTGGCAGCATTTTGTCAAAAAGTTAAGTAGCAACCAGCTTTTTTTTGGCCAATAACGAAATTATTTTACATGATTCAGCATATGAAAAGGCAAAGCAATTCTTGCCGAAAAACCCGCGCTATCATCCTAAACAGATTCCATATGGATGGAGGGGGGAGAAGAGGTGTAAACGAAATGTTATCATGAGAAGACAAAATGAGCGAGCTGCTAGCTGGGCTACAGTGCCAACCGTAAGTCTGCGGATTGAGCAATGAGTTTTCATATGGTTGGTACAATTAAGTAGCGACAGGCATTATTGGGAGATGTCTACGATATATATATATATATATTTAGTTAGATATAGAAAGCCATAATCATCAGCTATCAAATCCCAGCTAAAGTCCTATTTGAATTGGAATCATTCACAGCAAACAATAAACCAAATCGTTTGGGAAAACTACGTTGAAAGTTGGAAAATTGAAAAATGTTGTTGTTGTTGTTGTTGGCTGCACTGCAAGAAAATCTCAAGTCAAACTTTTAGCTGCTAATGTTTTAAAATTCAATTCGGTGGAACAAAGAACAAAAATACCAAAAAAAAAAAAAAATCGTTGTATGCAAATGGAATTTTACGAACGGTATAAAAGATATATGAGATATGTGTGTGTGTTTGTGTGTGAGAGTGTGTTAGTGATTGAATATCAATAGATTGATGTTAAATTGATGCCATGCCGAGTGGGTTATTGTCTGGCCCGCATATAAACAACCAAAAAAACAGGAGCAAAAAAGCTCAAATAAAGAAAAAATCGAGTCAAAGGCAAAAATTTCAATAATGCCAAAGCATTTTATGCTTTCCGAGACTTGAGACAGATGAGGGCAACGGCAACAAGCCGTAAGTCACAAGCAAAAGGAAGTTGAGAGGCCACTTCAGCCAATTTATGGCATATGTTACCAAGGCACACACCCCCACACCCACACACACACGTACGTCCGCCCGCATATGTAAATGCTAAAATAATACATGTGCGTATGGCATAAAAATTGATATGCTAACGTTTTTCATGTGTGAGTAATTCACAAGTAAAATTTATAAAGTTTTTAAATAAAATATAAGTTTCCTTAATGTTGAAAATTGTACTTTGCTGACACCCTGTAATTGATATTTAATAACTTTTTAATTTAATCACATTTACTTTATTTTTTTGCCTCTTTAATGTTTGGTAAACGCAAATTTTAAATATTTACAGATTTATTAGACAATTTTCATTTTATTTAAAATAATTGACAATTTTTAAAGAAATATTTTCTTTAAATTTTAAAATTTATTTACCTTGTAAATATTAAAGATTTTTCTACTTTTATAAACATTGCCTATGGCAACTTTTACCACTGCTCACATTTCAATTATTGACAGATTTTACTAGCAGCAAATTTATTGAAAATTTTTCTATGCCACATAATGTTGCCCTTGGCAAACATTAACTGCAGGGTATATATATTTCATGCAGCAACTATGTGCTAAAATAATGTCGCACAATAAATTGAACTTTTCATAAATTTTGAAGCTGAAATTGGCAAGGGTCGTCGTCGTCGTCGTTGTCATTCCCCTCGTCCCGTCGTCGTGGCCTGACATTGTCAACGACTTTGCCAGTGTCTTGCAGCTGGTAAACCTTACAACTCACCCCATTCCTCTCTTCTCACCGTCCCACCCTTCTCACCCTTGCATCAAAGTGCTCGATAGCAGCAGCTCAGAATTTATGGTCGGCAGCTTTTAGGCTTTGTTTTGCTGCTTATTATTGTTATTGGCACCAACAGTGACATATTAGGAGCGCCTCCTCCAGGCCTGTCGAAGCTCATTTGTTGGTCATGGCCAAGACAGAGCTTCAGCTTACCTCCCTCGCTCCCTCCCTCCCTCTGCTTATATAGAGATTCAGTGGCGTTTTTGGTCGCTGCGTATGCCCCGGATTATTAATATTAGAAATAGGAAATATATATTTTCTACTGACCGGCTGCTGTTTTCGATTATTGTCCTGGCCAGAGCTTGGTCCTGTTCTGTTCTGTTCAGTTTAGTTTAGTTCGGTTCTGTCCGGTCCCGTTCGTTTTGCCGTAAATTGTTATTGACAACGGAAGCAGCAGTGCGGCACAAATTGGGCGTTGAATTTGCGGCTTGGTTTTTCGTTTAGCTGCCAAAGCTTTATTTTTTTTCTTTACTTTTTTCTCTGTCATGTTT
Organism: Drosophila dives; assembly: GCA_035042365.1. Taxonomy (NCBI): domain Eukaryota; kingdom Metazoa; phylum Arthropoda; class Insecta; order Diptera; family Drosophilidae; genus Drosophila; species Drosophila dives. The sequence continues at coordinate 484,544 of JAWNLJ010000415.1, read as the reverse complement.
TATTTTTGGTTCCCATTTCCCGTTTTTTTTCTCTTTTTACTTTTTTATGTGCGGCCGTCCATTTGTTGTGGTTATTATTATGGTTGATTTAGTGGCCACAAATTGAATGAATTGTCTTACTTAACCGAAATAACGAATACTCGATTTATATACGGGCATATATATATATATATAAATATTTATATATATATATATATAATATATAAAAGTTTAAATTCAATAAGGCCTAAGTGCGTGCTCAAATCAGATTAAAAGACGACGCCGGCAACTGCGGAACTGACAGGACCTGAATTGAATTAATTAATGCCAGTTGAGCAGCAGGAATAGCAGAAAGATCAGCAGCAGAGAGAGAGGGGGGTGCAGGCGAAATAAACTTGACAAATGCTGACAGCGGCGACATGGTGCACAAAATATTAAAATAAAGTTGTAATTAAACGCATCGCATAACTTGTAAAATGCCAGGCAAGCCCCGCCCCCTGCCACATGTGGCAAGAAAACTGAAAACTCGCAGTAAACTTGAGCAACAGTTGAATAGATGAAAATCACTTAAAAGATGCGACACACGACTGATGTGTGAGTGTGTCGCTGTGTGTGTGTAAAAATATGTGAATACCACACACAACTTTGACAATTAGAAAATTAAAATTACACTGACAGAAAGTGAGAGCGGCATGTTAAAATATAATTTTGATGAAATTCAAAATAAATTCCATTTAAAATGTAATTTAATTTTTCAATTTTGTCTAGAATTTTGGCAATTGTTTGCTGTGTACAACCAAAAAATAAATAAATTTAACGCAGCAACTGTGACGCAATGGCTATAATTTTGTTGTGCTTGCAGAGGCTGAGGCGGGGGCAGTTGGAGGGGCAGGAGACATAGTCGTCACAAGCTGCTGGCTGGCAATTTGCAACCACTGTCGTCGTAACCATTACCACCGCCAACAGCAGGAGGAGGAGGCGGAGCAGCACCTCCAACACCACTTACGGTGGTGCCTCTTGTTGGCGCCAGCTGCATGGCCCCGAATATAGTCGCACCGCAGAGACACCAAAAACCAAAATGAGAAAAACAGTTCATAGGTGCCAGGGGGATAAAGAGAGAGTGAGGAAGAGGGAGACAGTTCGCTTGCACTCTCACAGTGATATTAAAATATTTAATTACCATGTAAACTTACGACTTTTGTTTTTGTTATTGTTTTAATTGTGACAACAACTGTCATAATAATGAATATGATGATGTTCTGCCTGACAGGCAAGAGGATGAGGTGCGGAGGGGGGAGTGTGTGGTGTGCTGGCACAACCATACAAGTGCCTTACCACAAGCAAACGCAATATGCGTCGGGTGGCCCGGAAAAGTATGCTACATGCGGCAAAGTTTGAAATGGATGCCAACCAAAGCTTTATTACATTTGCACAAACAGTGTGTGTGTGTGAGTGTGTGTGAAGCACACATGTATGCATGTATATATATATGTGGTGTGTGTGTTTTTGGCGGTTTCCTTAGAATTTGTCTGGCACTTTGGCGCCTTACTTGTTATTTGAATTTTAATTGCAGTCTTTTCATTGCATACTTTTCGTGCCTCAGATTTGTTTTATTGTCTTTGTCTACGTCTCTGTCTTCTAGCCACCTGCACACCCCACACCCCCTCTTACCAAGCATTGTGCTGCTATTTAATTAAAAATGCTCGTCTTCAATGGTTGCAGGTGTGCTGTGGCAGGTGCCGCTTGCCGCTTGCCTCTTGTTTGCTCATTGGAACTAATTAGTTTTATTTAGCTCCACTTATTGACTCCCGCACTGAGTGCCCAGTCTCGACAAACAATTTCAATTGACATTGTCAGGACATCACTCCATCCGTACTTCCCCCCTCTCCATCCCTCTGTTGTTCTTATGAAAATAGCACTTAGTATGCAGCACACAATACACATAAAACATTAATAAAGCTTGTTTTCCTCTTTGCCTGACTGCGTTGCGTTCGTGCTCCATTTTTTTTTTTTTTTTGGCTTTTCATTTCCATTCTCATCTCATCTCTTAAGTCGTCTCAGTTGAGGTCCTTGTCATTACCAAACATCATCCCGACGACTGGCCCGGCATATGCTTAACATAATTTTCTGCCTATTTCTTGGTAGACACTCTCACTCTGATTTCTGCAGACAACTTTAAGCGCTTGACTTGGCTAAAATATATGTATGCAGCTAGCCAGATACCCTGTAAACTATGAATATATTTTTAAATGAATTGGAAAATTACTTATGAGACGAATAACATTTTAAGATGCATTTTAAATTTGTAAGCAAATTCTGACTTGGCTAACATATGTATGCAGCTAGCTAGATTCTCTGTAAACTATAAAATTAATCTTGAATAACTTGGATATTTACTTAAAAGATGAATAACATTTTTAGATACATTTAATATTTGTAAAAAAAATTCTAAATAATTATTAGTAAATGTAAATCGGTAAAATTATATGTCTTTTGTCTTTGCTAACTTTTAAATGCCATTGTTTTATATATATTTATATATGTATATATATTTAAATTTTATAGATATATATATATATATATATTAAACTATTTAAATATATTGTTGTTGAAATTTCAAAATGCACATAGTTGGTTTTTAGGTGCCTTCTAGCCTCTGCTTGTAAAAGTTTAAATTTAAAAATGTATAATAAAAAAACGAATAAAAATGAAATGAATTTTATAGGCCAAATAATGTTGTCCCTTACCACATTTTGAACATTGAGTGGCCGCTTTAAAATGAGCAGGGTATGAAAATTAGTTAGCCAAGTTGAAAACGTTTAAGGTCTAAAATTATGAAGCGAGCTGGCCGCTTGGACCAGATTTCGGACTGGCAAGCCGGGAGGGCGCAGGGCTACGGTTCATATCATAATTCAGTCATATAAAATTTGTCTAGCGTAAAATTAGAAACGCCGCAATAACAGCAACAACAACAACAACAAAGAACAGCTAAAAAGAGCCGGCAACAGACGCTTTTGTAATTAAAATTGAAGAGCATAAAAAAAAGTTGAACAACAACCAACAAAAAAAAAAAAAAGGAGGAGCAGCAGAATGAAATCTCAGGCATCCATTGATATGCTGATGAGCGAAGCTGTTTTTCCTCCAGTTCTGCTGATGCTTGACATTGAAGTGACTGCGTGAGTAGCTCAGGAAATTGTCTGTGTCGGTGTGTGTGTGGGTGTGTGTGTGTTTGTGTGTGTGTCTGTGTTGGAGGGTAGAAGTCACGCAGCAAGTCACCAAGTTGTTTACATAAAAATTTAAAGGCAAACACTCGGATATTTTGTGCTTATCAAAAGCGTAAATTGAAAATGACGTTCGGCAAAAATCTACCCTTAAGCAGATTTGCCACCAAATGTTGCACACTGGTGTGTAATTCCTTTCATTAGAAAAACAAAATATTTGAATTTTATTCAAGAGTATTTGACAATCAAAGCTGCTAAAAATCCATTATGGTTTAGAATATTTCATTAGTTTTACTTGGGCAGTTTTTGTTTTTTTTTTTTGGTAATAGTTTCTCTTGCCAAACAAAAACTTTAAATGAAAATCAATATGGAAATAAACAAAGACAGGCCAAAACTCAATTTGATGACAAAATAGTTGTTGCTCCTCTGTCTCTGGGTAATTGAAAATGCAGCTAAAGCTTCACAGATCCCCGACTGATTTCGATTTATAACCCATGTCAAGTTGGCATTTCTCAATCAATTGCAGCCCACTGTGCGGCTTTTATTAAATTTCGCAAATAAACAAATGTGTACACATATACATGTGTGTGTGTGTTGATTTTCAATCGAAGCTGGTCCAAATTTTCTTGCCTTTTTCTTCTTGGCTAACAAAAAAAATTGTTTGCCAACTTTGCGGTTTTTGAGGTTGACATGTTGACTGTTGATGTGACCCAAACAAGTGGAGCAGCAGCTGATGCTTGATTATGATGATGGAGCTATCCCTTAACAGGGGGGGGGGGGGGGTTGAGGATTTGTATGGTCTTAACAAATTGAGCGAACCTGACGTTACAAATTTGCTCCAGAAAAGCTGTCGAAAAGTTTGTGCTTAGCTTTTCATTTCCACTTTTGATTCAGACTAGTTGTGTTTATTGTGTGTGTGTGTACGGAGTGTGTATGTATTATTTTTTTTTTTGTTGTTTGTTGAAGAGGCTAAGGATATGCATTTCCTGCCGGGTAATTACCTGGTGATGGGCAACAAACAAGCCGTCGACTGTGAGCCGTCATCAATTCAAGCGGCGCTCTAATTAAAGATACGAATCAAAACATGCAAACGGCGCAAACGGACAACGAACTCAACTCGGTGTGTGTGTGTGTGTGTGTGTGTAGAGCTGTTGAGTGGTAGGTGTAATTGATTTGCCGGCAATATGTCTTGCATTGTTGTTGTTGTTGTTTGTTGTTAGCTGTTTGCCTAGCTACGAGAAAAACCCCAGGCAAATTTAATAAATATGAAAAACATCAAATTATTTCAAATGCTTCAGTGTTTGTCTGTTTGTCTGTCTGGCTGTCTGTCTGGCCGTCTGACAAACGCTTGCCGCGCACGAGAAAATATGCTTGGTGTGCGCGGGGGAGGGGGGACGGGAAGGGAGCCAACGTTTGCTGGCTGCATAATTTTGCAATTGCCTTACAACAAATCGCAGTTGATTGTTTCACGTTCCAGTACATACATAACTGTAGTCAAAGGGGTAGAGGGGGGGGGGGGGGGGGATTGTGTTGTGGTGTGTAGCTGGGCGTGCGGGGCAAGTTAGACGGGAGCAAAAGAGCCTTAAAATATGCACAGAAACTTTGCTCAAAGCATAAAATCAACTCGCCGCGCCAGCAATGCCACTTGCCGCTTCCAAAGGAGCTGCCACTGCTGCTGCTGCCACTGCTGCTGCTGCTGCTGCAAATAGGAAATCACAGCAACAACAACTGAAACGGAAATGCAAGGCATTCTTATGCATATCCTCTAAAGAACTGCTCACAGAGGCAAACGAACAAGCAAACAACCAACAAACCAGGACTCGACTCGCATTCAGGTCTCGAGACTCGCTCGTTTGGGGAATTGTGTTGCTGCCACTGCTGTGCTGCCACTGCTGCTGTTGCTGCTGTTTGGGCAAAAGGAATTTTTTCATACTCAAATTAAATCCACATCTCGTAGTGTACTTGGTCTCAGCTATGTCCACACTCTCTAACACACACACACACACACACACACACCAAATGCCTTGGCAAATATACACTAAATAATAATAAACTAAACAAAAAGTGCGGTTGGCATTCAAACAGCCTAAAATCAAATTGCACAACAAAAATGTTTAGCTGCATACCAAAGGGGAAGGGGAGGGGATGGTCAAAGACGTTGGTGGCACGTTAAAATATATTTTGTGTGCTTGTGGCAAATCAATGACATGTAAAAACTCTAATTAAACGCACATTTCGAGCGCTCGAGTTTCCGCCGGGCAGGTCATAAAATGAATACCTGAAATACATGTACACATATTACGTATACATATACACAAATTACGTATACATATCTTGCTGTAATTGGCTCAGCAACAATATGTGGCAAATGCGAGTTGCTGCAACACAAACAGGTAATTGAAGGCTTCCCTTTTGGCCTATGATATATTACCAGTTCGACTACATAACTGCTAAAGCTGAAATCGGATCCAGACTATAATTGAGCATATATCTGGCCTAGCTAAAGAGCCTATAAGTTATAGTACCGTAATTTGAATTAGGATGTAGTACAAGCCATAAACAGTGTTTTGCAGGAAACATAAAATTCACACTCAAGAAATATTTAGAACAAAACTGAAGAAAAGGATAAATATTGGGTTGAACAGCAAAATAAAAAAACTTAGAAACCTCGGAAAAATATTAAAAATATTAGATCTAATATTATTTATAAAAAGTGAAAAGTTTACTGTAAATTAATTCAACAAATTCCATAGAAAATTATATTTTCCTTGCCCAATTTTTTTTTGAAATTTACATTGAGTTGTCATAAATAATTTCTGTCAAATTTGTGGCCAAAAACCCACAGCAATAACTTAATTCGACATAAATATAATTTTTAATAAATTAACTAAGATTATTTTGGAATTCCAGCCGAGCGAATATCACATTTCTGACAGCTGCACATAAATATCAACCCTTTGCCGCAGACATGGCCCAGTCGTCTTCTTAACCCATTGTTCTGCCCAATTTCATGGACACCATATTAACGCCAACTCTTTTTTGGCCAGCGCAACAAATTGTAAGCAAAATTTATCATCATTAACTGCTTAAAACCCGCCAACACACACACACACACACAAAACATAGTTTGGGATGGGGGAAAAAAAAGGCATCTACAAGCCATTAACCACAACAACTCAGTTAGTGTGTTGTTTTGTTGTGTTGCCAACTTAACTGGCTGACTAACTGGCCAACAGTTAGCCCTTTTGGCTGAAATACCCCAACCTCCCCTCCCCCCACACTTCATTTGGTAGACTTAGCCCCATAATACAAATTATATTGTTTTTGTATTTGTTGCATGTGCGTTGAATTTCATTTTTACCATTTTTTTTTACAGCTTTTTAACATGTAAATTCGATTCCTGCAACACACACACACACACACACACATAGACTTGCTTAAACCGCAGCACACACACACACACACATACACACCTTAATTAAATTTCTAATTATTGTAATTAACCACATTAATATGACCTCATGCGCACCCTAATTTGCTAAAATTCCTAGCCAAACACCCACCCACCCACCCGTCGCCCCCGCGCTCCCTCGAGAAACGCCTGCCGGTCGACGCGGCGTAAAATTGTGTAGAAAATTGTCGGTAAACATTTTTACAGTTTATTTGCAAAGCGTGGCGACCCGCGACGTAGACGACGCCCAGTCAACCATCCACACCACACTCCTCCTCCCCTCTTCCTCCCTTTGCCACCCATAATTCCTATTGTCTTACCCCATTCCCAACTGTCCAACAGTTGGAGGCTTTGGCTTTATGTGGCCTGTTCCTGTTGCCTTTTATTATGGGAACCCAGCATTGTTCGTGATATAATATCCTAGTTTCGGCTGTGCATTGGGTATGCATTTTATATATTTAAAAAATTACTGATTCCACTAAAAATCAAACAATCAAAAATATCAAAATTAATATTGAAATACTTTAGAACATATTTCGCATAAATTCAGATCTTATATGAATCTATTAATACTTGAATATTGGAATATGGAAATTACATAAGTAAATTTCGCATTAATTTTTAATAAACTCGAAAAAATAATGCAAGCAAAATTTGACTTTAAAATTCACTAACCCAAAAAAAAAGTTTTTTTAAAAGTAATTTTTTAATTGAACTTGCAGGGTATTTTTAAAGACTCGATGAGCAGTTGTTAATTTTCACATTCTAACTTATTTCTGATTGTTGTTGTTGTTGGCCCGCTCGGTCGCTCGCTGCTGGCCAGCGGTTGGCCTTAATGAGGTCATGTGTGTGTTGGTTGTGCGACGTCGGTGATTATGATGGCATGAAATTAACATTTAATTTGAGCTGAACTGGCGCGCCACCTACCAATGACTGTTTGTACGTAAATTATATATATATATATATATGTATGTGTGTGTGTGTGTGTGTGTTTGTGTGATTTTGTGTGTGTTTTTGGCTAATTTATGCCGCCTGGCCCATAGACATCTGAATGTGGCATCATTAGAGGCAACTTTGTGGCCCAGGACGACGACGCGCTCCATTGGACAATGGCTTCTTATTTATGTTTGTCTTAGCAGCTGCTTGCGAGGATTGCTCCCATAGTTCCACAGTACAGTTATTCCGTATTGTACCCCTCCCTCGTACCCAGCGCTGTGGTTGGGGCAGGCAACAGGCATGGCGACCAACCAGTTAAAAGTTTTGTGGCCAAAAAGTTTTGCTTGTGTGCGTTTAAGCAGCGACCAGACCAGAAAACCAGATCACAGCCACCAAGTTGTCAAAAAAAAAAAATAAAAAAAAACACAAAAAAACAAAAACAAATTTTCGCTTTCTCTCTTTCTCACTTGTCGCCATCTCTGGGGATTTTTGCAGGACAGCAAAAGTTTGTTTGGCTTATCAATGCTTTCACAATATTCTCACCTCACACAGCTGGCGATTGAGGAAAAAAATGCAATCTCAGAAAAAATTGCAATCGCAAAAAATTATTGAAAAAAATTCAGAGTTGATGTCAGAGGGAAAAATGTATTTGTAGAATTGCGTTTCGCTCTGCAACTCCCTGCCACATGCCGCTGCAGCCATTGCCCAAACATTTTTCATTTCATAATATGCTCGTCATTATTTTTTAATGAGGCTTAAGCAGCGTATAACATTTCAAAGCCAGCCTGGGACCGCCTGGGCCAAAAAAAAAAATACAAAATAATAAAAATGTGCGCACATTAAATATTAATTTCCATTTCGACTGATAAGTAGAAGTAGCTATATGAACTCTCTACGAAACACGTAAATAAACTAGATACTTGCTGGCGTTGCTGTGTCAAAGGTCATTAAGTGAATGGAACTGAAACATTTGTAAAGTGCTTTTATAAAAGGTTTTAATGTTCCGCTTTTCTGCATTTAAATCATAAAGCGAAAGAAAGAAAAATATTCAGTTTATCTGATTTGCAATAAATTTTGCAGCATCGACAGACAATAATCATCAGTAGATTTAACTGGAATTTTTGTAAGACCAAAATTGATCATCTTTGACCAACGCAACGTTTCCGTTAACACTCCACGATTTAGCACACTTGAGCTTAACCATTTGTAGCGCCCTTTTGTCATCCTTGACCCAAGCAACACTTCAGTAGTCCCTCCCCCCTTCCCACACCAACCCAGAATCAACAGCAAATAGTGTCAAGCATATCGTAAACCATAAAAAAAGGAAAAAATAAAGTAAGAAAAAAAAAGTTGTTAACAAAAAAAATGGGACAAAAAGAGATGCAAAAAGGAGAAATCGAAAAGCGGTAGACAAATTCCATGAACAAAATGAAATGTCAACAGTAAATTTACCTTACACTTTTGGCCATTGTCATTTGTTGTTTGACTGTTGGTTTTTTGGGCTGATTATTTTCTTTTCTAATGCGCTGAAAGCTCATTTTTCTTATTTGGGTAAAAAAATTTGCTCTTAATGGGATTTACAAAATGTGAAATGTCTATAGAGGGTTCAACAGAATTGGGCTCTGCGTTTGTGTGTGTGTGTGTGTGTGTGGCACATAAATATGTTGAAAATGGACTTGAGAATTTATTTACATGAAAAAAGGATTTTACAAATGGAGCAGAACGTAACAATATTGCATATATATATATATATATATATATAGAGCCAGTGATTTGTTGTTGTTGTTGTTGCCTTTGTCATTATTATAAGCGGCTGAGCGATCCCTTTTTTTTTTTTTTTTGGTTTTATTTACTTTACTTGCTGCAGGGACTGTGTTGCCTGGTGACAACTGATGCGGGTTTGGGGGGGGGGGGGGGGGGGGTCCTATAATGTTATTGAGAGCTCAGCCTATTATCTGCAACACACATTGGGCCGGGCCAATGACCATAAATCTGTAGACAGCCAACTAGAAATTTTCGTTATTGTTGGACTAACAAACATTTGGTGACAAACAGTCAATTGAAATGCTACTCAGTTTTTTTCCAGCACGTTTGCTAAACTTCATTTAAAATTTCAGTTCCAGGGGTGTGCCTGTTTTTGGAGGGGCAAGGGTGTGCCTTAAGGCTAAAGGTATAGCAGCGAGTAGCGACAGACAGACACAAAGTCGCGCTCAGTAAGCAGCAAATCCTTTCATCCGATTTAAGTAAATGCAAACAAAATAAGTAAATAGCAAGAAGCAACAGCTTCGCACTCTGCCCCTTAAAAACAAGCAGGTCCCTCTTAGAACTTAACGCTTTTCACGAATCCTCCAACTCTCCCTCCTCTCCACCGACCCCCCCCTTCACACTTGTGACAGGCCCCTCGACAGATACTTGTTAAAACTTTAAGTCTGCTTTACTTAACTTGGCTCCTTTAGTTGACAGTTGTAACTGTTTCTGCTTTGCTTTGCTTTCAGCTCGATATCTGTATTTCTCTCACTCTCTCTCTCTCTCTCTGTTTCACTCTTTTCCTCTCTATCCGTCTCATTCGTTAAGTTGGTTAATTTTTAAATGTATTGATGTTGAAGCCTTAGAGTCCTTGCCATATTTGACTTGTATTTGTCTATGGTCGGTTTGTGTGTGTGTGTTCTTTTAAATTCTGACATTGACAGCGGTTCCAGTTGAGTTGCTCTATTTCAATGCATTACTTCCCCCTCTCTCTTCTCTCTTTTCTTCCCTCTACTTGTCTCTCTTGCTGATGCTGTCTAATGCTGTACCTAATTAGCTGACAAGGCAATTAGTCAATTTGCCTATTTTGGCAAATTTTACTATTGACACTTGGCTTAAACGTTGACATTTCAGTTTTTTAATTGAATTTTCGTTTCGATTTTTTTTTTAATTAAGCTCATGTTTTATTACAGACAACTACTTAAATTAAAATTGAGCTTTAGTGTTTGATATTGAATTGAAAATTATTTAATCCATTTCAAATTTACAGACTCTGCAATTGATTCGATTTCTACTATCATAATTCTCGTAATTGTAAGGCAAATTGTGCAGCAAATAGAGCACAAACATACACAAATACACACAAACACACACACACACACACTTACAAAACTTAACCACAATAATTACTCAACTCAAAGTGCTCTTAAAGTGGCCGGATTATTAAATGCTTAAAGCGCACACAGAGGAGCGGCTACTAAACCCAGCTGAACTCAACTCAACTCAACTCAACTAAACTGAGCAGAACAGAGCAGAGGAAAGCAGAGAAGAGGAGAGCAGAGCAGAGCAGAGCAGAGCAGAGGAGAGCACAAAATCCACACACTTGAAAAAGTTACCATGGTCTATGCGATATTTTGCGTAGCTCGGCATAATTTTAAATTAGTGCACTCAATGGCAATGGTTTTTAGGTTTTGCTTGCTTTCTAGTTTTGCAGGTTATTCCGTTATTCGGCATATATTTACATAGGCAGTGCACGAAGCTGTCTGGTCAAATATGCAAAAATGCTTTGGGGCGGCGAAACGGTGAACGGTGAGCGGTGAGCGGTACAACAACTATTTCTCTGGCTGCTGCGAATCTCTAGCCCAAAAAGCCACAACATCAATTTCTGCAAATGCAGCTCGAAACGAGTAGAAAATATGTCAGCTGCGCGTGTTCGACAATAAAATACCCTGTAAATTGCATTTCTTTTTATTTATTCATTTTTATTTCTTGGCAAACTATCAGAATTCTGAGTTGACTTGAGGTATTTTTCTTAATCTTTAGTAAGCTACAAATAATATTATTTTTATATTCAGATAAGCTGAAATAAATGAATGTTTTTGGCTGAGAAATATTAAATTTAAAATACCTATTTTATGGAACGATTTTGGTTACGGGGTATACAAATCCCCCAACGATGTGGAATGGGAAACGGAGCAGCTGCTGCTGCTGCATGCAACGGGATGCGTGTTTTGCGGCTTAACAGCAACTGCAACGGTCAGCGAAGGCAAGCATGGGCGACAGTGGGTGCAACGGGGGGATTGGGGAATTGCAGTTGCTCTGCCGGCTATAAGCAACGAGCATTAAACTGCTGCATAAGCTGAGGCGCACGCAGCACGCCTCGCTGCATACTATGGCAAAACCGTTGCAAAAATGCTGAAAAAATGCTGTCTGCAAAAAAAAAAAAAAAAATACAAAAAAAAGAAAAAAAAAACGTGCTGCTAAAAATCTAAAAATGTTGAATTGCTTTGACATTTAAACATTGTAGTCGCAATCTGCTGTGTCGCCAGGTCGTCAACTTTCGCGTCGCCGCCAAAGCTGCCCCTGAAATGGCGAGGGCGTAAAATTGCCGTAACATGACAGCGAACAACTTGGCGCAGGTAGCTCAAAATGCGCAACGAACACGCAAACCAACGTGCCACCCACAAAAAAAAATACAAGGAGGGGACCAAAATTGACCCATCAACCCACTCGGGCAAGCTGGCAAGCATTTTCAAAGTATTTGCCTAATGTACTCGCTGCTTGGTTGCTCGCTTGTTGTTGTTGACTTAGGCACAAACACACACACACACACACCCACCCAAACACACACAAGTTGTGCGTAGTGGGGAGGGCGGTTGGTTGTGGGCATGGCTGGTAGCATTTATCAGTGCGCGTTAAAAGAAAGTTTTTCATAACGTGTGGAAAAGAACTTATGCCACACAGCAAAGAAAAACTGTCAACTGACACAGGCGGTGTCCTTTTTTTCTACTTTTTTGCTCTCCTGTGCTCCTTTGGCTCTTATGGGGTATATCAGCTATACAAAGAGCGCTGAGCAAAATTCTATTATTTATAGAAATTTTAAACATATTAAAATATAGACAAAATTTAATTAATATTGATAATTGATAATTAATATAATATTAAGTTATTTACTATGATAACTAAATATTATATCGATTCCATTATTTTAACAAGTTGAAAACATATTTTTTTTTAGAAATTGGAAACATATGGACTATATATAATTACTATTACATAGTAAATAACTGAATATTATATTAATTCCATTATTTTAACAAGTTGGAAACATATTATTTTTAGAAATTGGCAACATATTAAAATATAGACAACATTTAATTACTATTAACTAGTAAATAAGTGAATATTTTATCAATTCCAGTACTTTAAAAAATTGTAAACATATTAAAATAAAGCCAAAACAAACTACTCCCTTAGAATTTAAGGCTAATTTCAAGCTATTACATATACATACAAATAACTGAATAATTTTTACAATTCTCAGCAGATTTCAAGTAAATTGCACAACAATGCTTTTCCCAAAATGTTATAGATTAGCAGAATATGCAACTGATAGCTCAGAACTAAACATGGCAATAAAAATCGAATTAGTCTTTGGATTTTCATGCTAACATTTATAATTTAATAGACAATCAATTTTGTTGAAATAAAAGCTTTTAGACAAAACCAAATATAAATCAATTTCATACACACAATTCTCAGCTGGTTTTTGGCACACAACAAATCAAAAAAGCACTGCAAAATTGCAATTCACATTTCGCATTGGGAAGCAAACTTGCAGCATTTCCGTTAGGGCATTAAATATTCGATATTTGAACAATTTGCCAGCTCATATTTCTTGTTGTCTTCTTCAACGTTTTTGCTTTATTTTTGGTTTTCCCTTCCCTCCCCTCCCACTCCGCCCCTTGCCTAGCTCTGTCTACATTATTTATGCATTTTTCCTTTTGGATGCTGCTGCTGCTGCTGTTGCTGTTCCTGGCTTTTAATAGTTGTGTCTGCGGCAATATGCGGCGACTATGTCTAGCAGTGTGAATACATGTGTGTGTGTAAATTTATGTGCATGTGTGTGTGTGTGTGTGTTTACCACATTGAAAAGTTTTCTTTACAAAGTGCTTGGTACATGCGAGCGCGCAAATATGCCAAAAAATATGCTACACAAAAATCGCTCAAGTGCAAAGTTTTAACAATTGGAAAGTTTGCATCATGGGCGCAGCAGCAGTCGCTAGAAAAAGCACAAGATGATGAGCTGTTGCTCCTCACTCCCCCCCCCCCTCCCACCCCACACACACACAAACACACCCATTCAAGTACTTAGTTAGAGCATCAAACACACAAAATGCAAGCACCAACAGAAGGAGAGAATGGCAAGAAGCTGAGGGGGAGCGGAGGGTTTGGTGGGTTGCTGAGGTGAAGAGAGAAGAAGAGAGAGAAGAAGAGAGAGAAGTGTATTTTAAGTGCTGGTCACATGACTGCCAAGTGGAGCTGACAAAAAATAAACTTGTCCCCAATTCGTGTGCATGGCAGCAAAATGTTGAAAAAAAAAAACGATTTACAACAACAACAAAGATCGGGAATATATATATGTATATAAAATATAAGTGAAATAAGAATAAAGCCTAAAATAAACAATATGTGAAGCACAGTTGACTTTGGATAGTTTATTAGTTTATAGCACAGACACAGACAAATTTTTGGCGAACGTTTAAAATTGAGTTCTTTTCACAAGAAAATATTGAAACTTGTCGATAACAATAACAGCAGAAAGTGAATTTTTGAACAAAATGAGTTTTAGATTAATAAAAAATAACAACGACAGTTGACTTTATCAATAATTGAATAACTTAAAGTTCTAGTTTATATTTTAAAAATAAAACTTGAGCATTTAAACTTTCTTAAATAAATAAAAAAAATATTTAATATTTTCTTGCTTAGCTTTCTTTTTTAGCTACTTTATTTTTATATATTCCATATTTAATTTATGTTAATAATAATTACAGGTAAATATTAATGCAGTCTCTTTCCTCAGCTCTTGCCAACTTTTGTCTACTTTATTTTTATATATTCTAAACTGTAATTTATGTCAGTTATTCAATGGATATAAACCAAGCTTATTTTTTTTAGTTTATTTCTACGTTTACTTCAAACAATTTGGTTTACTTTGCTGAACTTTGGATACTTCAAAGAAAATTTTGCAAGAGTCTTGAATAAATCAAATCATGCGCAAATGCTTTAAAACAGTTTACTTGGCTGGCTCAAAGTACAAAATGCAGCCAAAGCAAATATGCCAACAAAGAGATATTAAATGGAGATGCAGATGCTGATGAAACGAATGATGAGAGGGGGGGCGGGGGTGAGGTGAATATCAAAGTGAAAGAGAAACAGAGAAGGAAAGAGTAACAAAAACAAACTTTCTGTTGAATTCACCTTGCACATTGCAAGTGCCAAAGTGGCGCCACCTGGCGGCCAATGAGGTGTGAAGATGAACAGTCAGAAGTATCTAAAAGCACTATTGTTGCACACACACACAGATACACACACACACAGAGAGGAAAGCACGCATACCTAAAGCAAATACGAGTGTCGCACTAAGGCAAAAAGCAAATCAAATGTGCTGCAATCTCTATGGGTGTGTCTGCGAGTGTGCGAATGTTTGTGGTCTGCTCTAACAGCTGGCCCCCCTACCCACTACCTACCACCCCGCCTGCTATCTACGAGTGCTGCCTGTTGCCTGGCGCTGAGGCTACACCTTTGTGGAAATCCAACAATGTCAACTATGCAACACAAAAGCGACAATGCCGTCGCTTTGTCTGACTGCAGGAGAGGGTCCCAGGAAATAGGTGCGAGGGTTGTGTGTGTGTGTGTGGGGAGTAGGGGCCTTGGCTCTTGTTGCTGGCTTTGCTGCTGTTGTGTATTTTTTTTTGGTTTTTTTTTATATTTATTTTCTTTTTGCCATACAAAAATAGCCCACTTTGCGGACGGCATTTCTCGTTCTCAGTCTGTTTTGACGCTATTCTTTCCGCTGCTCGACAAACCCCCTCCCTGTTACCACCCCCCCTGTTAACCAACTGTTTTATGTTGCTTTTTATGCACGCAATTTGCATTCCCAGCTTTGTCGACGTCTTTTGCACTTTTGCTTTTTCTTTGCCAGCTGAAGTCGCATTTTGCACAGCGCAACGAAAATAAGAAGAAGAAAAAACGCAAACATACACAAAAATAATGACATTAAAATGCGCATTATATTAAAACCCGATTTGCCTGATTTGCTAGCGGTTTATTCCCGAAGCGCCCCCTTGGTAGGGAGCTGCACGTGCCGCTTGAACCTTAACCCCTTGGCGTGTGCACACACGACATGCGAACGGAAACGAACAACAACCAGCCGCAGCAACAACAACAACTTGCAACAACAACGAGAACTTGCAACAACAACGAGAATGAGAACGCGTCTGTCGACTGGCAAACAACTTCAGTTTTATGAGGCAAGCCGCCCCCCCGCTGCGTCGCGCTGTGCCCCATCAATTGACAATTATGAGGCCACGCCCATTGGCGTGCTCATAAATTTTGTAATTATTCCCCTGCGTGCCCCCCCCAAAAAAAAAAAAAAAAATCCGCCAAAACAACAACCACACCGAAAAAAAATAAACACACACGCAAAGAAAGTGAGAGAGAGTCAAGCAATTTGGCAATTTTTCAACATATGCTATGCATATACATATATATATATATATATATATATGTATGTATATATATATATATGTGGTATTTACTCTTATCAGCTTATGGCATATGGCGTGTTGAAAGTGAAAGAGTTTCTGGCGTCCAATTTATGGGTTTTTTTTGTAGAGCTTTGATTTTCCATAAAGAAAATATAGATTTAACTTCACCTTGGCAAAAGTATTTAATTTAATCTACTGTATTTATTATATGAATAATATTAATAAACAAAAATTGGCTACCACTTACGTCTTAATATATTTATTAATAACTGTAATTCAATATTGCTGCCAAGGCCAACTTCAACTTTGTGGCATATTACACACATAAAAAAAAGTAGCTACAAAAAATAAATTAAGAGGAATCCATTAAATGTAGCAAAGAATTATGTACAACTCCAAAACGATTGCCAAAGTTGCCAAACACAAAAATTAACCGCGCCCCGTAAAAAAAACGGGAAATAAATGAAATTTATTGTCACGCACATGTCTAAAAAAAAAATAAATAAAAAAAATAATTGTCTGGGCCGCTTGGCCAAAGGAATGCAATTAAAATTTCATGTACTTATTGTTGCGCGCACACCTTAATTGATTAATATAAGAAGAACACCCCTCAGCCCTCTCCTCTATCAGCCGTAACCCTAGCCGTAAAATAAAAGGGGCAAACAAATTAATTAAAAAATGCGTTGTCTGCGTTTTTAGAGGCAGAGACGAAGACGCAGACGAAGGCAAAGGCAAAGACGGCCGTTTCGGTGCCGTCTTAGCCATAACGCTGGTTACTAACAAAAAAAAAAAAAATAAATAAATTGTACTTAAAGAGGGCTTCCGAGTCGCCGCAGTGCAGCCATAAACATTAATTAAAACTTTTGACCCTTGCCCAAGCCCCGATGATGGCAAGGGTTGCACGGGTGGGCGGCAGGTGGGGGGCTGCTGCTGCTGCTGCTGCTGTTGCTCATCAGCTGCAATATTCATGCAACTACAACAATCTACAAACTACTACAATAAAATGCACTCAAAATTGTTTCGCCGAGCGAGAGGCAGACGAATTTGGGCAGGGTTGGTGGAGGGGGGGGGGGGGGGATGCGACCCGCTAAACGGCGACCGATGGCGGCCTCAGTGGCCTTATTTGCACGTACCGCTCGAAAAATTACGAGTTAAGCACTTTTTGCACATGGCAAAAACACACACACATACACACACACACACACATGTGAGTCATGAGTCATGAATCATTTAACTTTCACACACACAAACACACTCACACACACACTCACTGGCTCTTGCCAAAACGAACGAGCGAACTCAAACTTTTCGCTTTTTAAATGAAAACTGCGCTCGGATTTTCACCCCGCCTCCCCCCTGCTGCCCTTTAACCCTGTTAAGGTAGTTGCACAAAAAAAGGTCATGCGGCAACAATATGATGAACAAAAGTCACAATTTCATGACACAAAACTCACCACTTTTGGCAACAACAATTGTATTAGACAAAAACAATTCAATTGCCGTAAAAAAGTATAAAAATTTTGAATTGTTTCACGATTGCTTGGCGAAAAAAAAAAAAACAAAAAAAAAACTATAGAGGAAAAATTTTGTGGAACCATTAAGTTTTTGCACATATGAACTAGTTCACTATTTAACTTTCTAAAATTCAACTTTTGGGGTATTTTTCTAAGCCATTAAAAACATACTTAAATATTTCCAATTTTTTAATTCTATACTCATTTTTTCATGCTAGTTTTTTCTGAGGTATATTTCAAATTTATTCCAACACTTTACAGAGTATTTTGCAGTTCAGCTCACTCACTCATATTTTTTTGGGAATTTTTTTGTCGACCACTGTCGAAATTTGTTCGCTACAAGCAAAATATGACACGGACATATGGCGTTGGCCAGCACATTGTGTGTTCCTCTGTCTGAATTGGGGTTTGTGTGTGTGTGTGTGTGTGTGTGTAAGTGTGTGTTTTGTGTGGCATACTTTTTTGGGTGGAAGCAAACAAATAGACAAAAGTGGCAAGCATTCAAACACAGCCACAGAAACATCAAACTGAGACGTAAACTCAATTGAAGGGAGAAGCCCAGGCAAACCAGCGAAGCATTAAATTAACATTTTTTTTCTAATTAAACTGGCAGCAAGTGTCTTGTGCAGTTGCCACAATTTGTAGCACTTAAAAAATGTAGCAGTCAAGCATTTGCATATTGTCATTCGCTGTGTGAAACATTCAATTTAAAGCATCAGCAATCAACTAAAATAAAGAGTTGATATTTTAAAGTTGAATTATTATTAATTACTGTAAAATCTATTTAGTTTATTTGATATTTAAATATTGATATTTTAACATTTTATTTCAGTTATTGCAACACTATTTATTTCATGTTAATAAAATGTTATTTATGGTATTTAATAATATTTAAAATTACATTTTAAAAAGTGATTGTTCAATGAATTTTCAATTTAAATAATATCAATTTTCTTTAAATGAATGCACATAAAATATTAATAGAAAATCCTTGCGTTGTTTTAAGCAATATTTAATACTGTTGACGAAAAATATATTATTTTTAATTGAATTTTTATTATTATTGAATCATGAAGCGAATAATTAAATTAATTTTTATTTTAGATTTTCAAAGTGTGTGTTTCAATTAAACTTTAGCTACTTGATGCATATTTAGGTTAAAACTCTCAGTTATATTTACATGAAAAGTGATAAATCAGTAACTAAAGATATATATTCAAAAGTCAAGTTTTTCATGTCCTCTTGTCAAATGTACAAAATATCCATCAGTTTGACATACAAAAAAACACTTAAAATAAGTGTTTCGTGAATGATGAGCGCTCAAGTTTAGAGCAAGATACAAGGAGACGCCACCATTTGGGGCACTGCAAATTAAGCAAATGAGGAGCACAAATGCGAATGCGTTTTATTAATGCCGCATATCATCGAGATCAGTAAACATGCTCATATAAGAAGTACTTAAGTCCGCTCCTAACTGCCCCGAATGCTTAGCAATAATAATGTTTTGGCATTTATCACACTTTTTTTTGCTGTTTGTTTTTTTTTTGTTGTCTTTTTGTTGTGTTTGCCAAAGTGACCAAGCAAAGTGGCTCTAAAATTTCAGTGGCAGCAACAACAGCAAATAGAGAAGAAGAAAGAAGAAAAAAAACACAGATAAAAAGTGTGGCAACAACAAAGAGCAAAGCGCCATAAATCTAAATAACAAATTTTTACGAGAAACGAGACCATAAATAAGATGTTCCTACGACCGGCCTAGCCTGGCCTATCCTGGGGAGCATATAATAGTGGAGAAACCGGCCGCAATTCCAACGACCATTTTCAGGGAGCAAAGTACTGTCACCCTCCCCGCATGCCCATCCCCCAATAGACTATACTATCTGCAGCAAAACTGGCTACAATTCCTGAGAGTTCTGTTAATTTAATATTATTACTTTTCATTACAACTGCTCCAATCTACTGCCACTGATGGCTACAGCAAAAAGCTGTTAGTTTTTCGGTGCTCATTCTCAACGAAATGTCAACACATTAATGTCCCAGGACCTCCGGGGCCCAGGATCATATAAATCAACATTTATCTGTGCCCATCTCGCTGACAATTGAAAATGACAGCAGTAGCCAAAAATGACCAAAAATAACCAAAAAGACCAAAATGACCGCTTAAATAAATACTTTCATCTTTGTATTCGTATTTTCGCTAATTACGCAAATGCCCTGAAAACTCTGAAAATTCAGATTTCTGAAAAGTGTACACAATTTAAGTTATAATAAGAAAAATGTATAGCATTTTTTAAGAGCGATTTTTATATTTATAAATTTCTATATCAATAGTTTTTTAAGCATTACTTAAAAAATGTCAAGTTTTTTAGGAGTATTTTAATCGTAGAAAGTTTAAAACTTTCCTCATTTAAAGTATTAAAAAATGAGTTTTTTTTTACTAAAAAATAGTGATAATTCTATAAAAAGCCAAAGCTTAACATAAAAAGTTGTCCTTTTTTTTACTTTTAAATATTTGAATTTGAATAAAATGTTAAAAATGAGCAATTATTTAAAAAATAAAAGGACAAACTGTGAATGTGAAATGTGATATTTTGCAGGGACAAAGCTTTTGCTGTTATTCTTGTTGTTGATATTGTTGTTGTTGTTGTTGTTGCTGCTAGTTGCACCTTTTAGACGGCTGCTTCATTGCATTGGGCTAATAAACAAACGGCTGGACATTGGACACAAAAAGCGAAACAGCAGCAGCAACGGAAAAGCAGCAAAAAGCAAACATTGCACATCCTGTTGGACAGCAGCGAAGTGTTTTTCCATTTTTTTTTTTCTATTTTATTTATATTTTTTGCCCAGTTTTGTCGCACCTCTTTTTGTGAGCTCTGCATGTGCATGCATGTGTGTGTGTGTGAGTGTGTGCGTACTCGGACTTGTATGAACCATTAAATTGAAATTTATGCGGCAATTTGCCGCGTGAAATGTTTGTACAACTCGTTGCGGGCTGCGGCTTTCAAGCCCTGCCTCACCACTCCTCTCCCACCCTCTCCAACCCCTCTTCGATTGGCTCGGGGCGTTGACAGAGCGACAAGCCGTTAGACAACAACATTTGGCGGGTTTACAGCTGCAAAACATATTCAAAACTAGCGTGTGCATTCCATGTAAATGCTTTTCGAGCCACCTCCGCCCAGCCCAGCCCAGTCCAGCCCAGCCCAGCCCAGCCCAACCCAGTCCAATCCGGCCTTCGGAAACATTTGCCGCCTAATTTGTCGTTTGTTCAAAATTATGACACAAAAGCAGCTCAACGCCTGGCAATTGGCCCGCTTAAAAAGCGGCCTTAAACACTACACTCCCACTCCACTCCCCCCACCCAACTCCACATCACCTTAATCATTGTTTTATTGCGAAACGCTACGCAAATATTAGCAACTCATTTTGGTTTTTTCCCCCCACTTTTTAGGCAATTTTTTTTTTTTTTTTTTTTTTGCAACAAGTTTTAATTAATTTGCCGCAACTCCAAACCAATCTCAAACAGCATGCAGCACCCCACGCAATATTTCTTCACTCTCTCTGACTGTCTCTCTCTCTCACTTTCTCTGTCTGTCTGTCTCTCTCTCTCTCTCTCACTTTCTCAATGACGGGAAGGGCGCACAAAAAGTTGATGCTACGATAATTTGAAAAGTTTTCGCTTAGACAGCGACAGCAAAGTAGGTAGCAATTGCCATCCATATCCAAACCCAAAAATGCTCCTCCACATTTCGCACAGCGCGGATAAATCGTTGGCAAGCAAAAAAAAAACCTCAGTACCAAAAAAAAAAAAAAAAATCTGGCAAACGGCAACTGGCAAACTATATGAATACGACATGCTATATTAAGCCTCAAATAAATGCAGCGCCATAATTAACATATAGCTAAAGTTTTACGCTCCTCTAAGCCATAAGCTGACGAAAAACTAGTACATGCCACCCACCACATACCACCCAACTCACCCATCAGCCCGCAGCCTGCCACCAAACCCATTCCGTACCTCATCCAAAATAGCATTCGCTGACTGATGAAATATGACTCCAAAAAGTTGTTTCAATCTCTGCTGCTCCCTCTCCCCCCTCTCTCTCTTTTACACACACACGTACACGCACACTATTATAAATGTGTTTTTGCTGCTATGTGCAAGGGGAGGGGGTGGGCGCTTTGGGAAAGCAATTTGAATTTACAACTTTCGGTTGATTGAGCCAAAAAGTCAGGTATTTGAATGGCTGATAAAGCTGGCTCAATTGCCAATTAATTGGTCGAACATAAGTTTCACATTAATTGTTGACATGTGCCGTGGGGGGCGGGGGTTTGCATATAAGCCTATAGCATTTTAAGATAAGTCTACACACACTCACACACACACAGATACATTTGCCAGAACTAACAAGTAATTAGAGAATTAAATATGTAACTGGAGCGATGATTGTCGTTTGTGTAATTGGTAAATATTGAATTTCGCCTAATGCAACTTTGCAACAACTTAAAGACAAACCTGCAATGTTAAAAATAGACTTAAATAACTTAATTTATATTTATATTTATATTTAAGATCTGCAATCAATAATTTGGCCTACACTTGATTGAGTTTGCTCTATTGTTTTGGGTCTTCACTAATTGAATTCGTGTCTCAAGCTAAAAGTTATAGTTTTTTAATTAAAAACACAGTTCACAGTTTAAGGTGTCCTCCGGATTTAAGTTGTCCCAAACTAATTGGAATGCCCACAAAGTGTTTCAACTCAACTTAACTGAAAGTCTCGACAAGTTAATCAACTCAAGTGTCATGACTTAATCGAAACTTAATTAAACTTAACTTAGTAACACCCAGTGGACTCCCAACTTGGCTTAAGTTGAAATGTGCAATGCCAAGTTTGCCAAGTTGCACACAATAAAAAATAAAAAAAAAAAATATGCGCATATTTATCTGATGCAAAATAGCTTAGTGGTTAAATATATATATATTTTATAATCTAGTTTTATGTTTTTTAGTACTCACGGACTGCATCGACGGGCGCTGGACTCCAGATAAGCAACAACGTTACAAGGAAGTTGGCTGCAACAAAAATGGCTGCCATCTGCAAACCCATTATATATTTTCTATTTGTATATAGAGCGAGGAGAGAGTGGGGGTCGTGTGATTGGTATTGGAGTGTTTTGTGTTTTTGGGTATGCTTTTAGTTGGTTAGCAGTTGAGAGATAACTATTCGATCTCTCTTTGTCTTTGCCTGCGCTGGATCAGACTTACTCTCTTTGCTGATGCGCCCTCTCTCGCTCTCTCTTTTTATCTCTCTCTTAAGCGATGCGATCGAAGTCAACGCAACGCTGCACGCGCTGTGTTTGTGTTAGAGAGTAGAGACAAAGAGTTGCGTTTGGACAAAGTGTTGTATCAGAAAGTGGTCGTTGTGTGTATGTGTGGGCAGGTGTGTGTGTGTGCAGTTGTGTGTTTGTATGTTTGTTTGTTTGTATACATATATATTTTTTTATAGCATTTAGTATTATGAACGTTTTCGTTGAAAATGGTTGTTTCAATCGTTTGTTAAATACATTTTCGCAAGCCGAAAATCATCGGATATAACAAGATGTGTTAGCAGATGCGATGTCATCATCATTATTATTGGCATGATATGGCGTCAATTGATTAGTAAGTAATACAACATATTTAATGCGTCGTTCAATGCGTGTGTCACGCCCATCGTTTCATTTGTTGTTCGCGTTGTTTACGCATTGTTGTTGTCGTTGTTTGTTTTGTTGTTATACCATTTGTTGACATTGTGTTACCAGTTGATGTTTATGTTGATGTTGTTGTTGTTGTTGTTTCGTATATGACATCAGGATCATCGTTAACGTGGTTGTCATGTGGAGGGAATCTGTTGTTACTATACGACAGAATTTACCTGCTTACAAGTTGAACTTAATACTTAAAAAATTAGCCCTTAACTAATACATGTATATATATATATATATATATAAAGATATGCAGTTTTATATTCTTTTTGTTTTTTTATTTGTTTATTTTTGTTGATTTATATTTGCGATATATTTTTCATTTTTGTTGCCTTTGTCATTTAATACATTTGACTGTCGCCTGCAAAAAGAGAGAGTGAAATGTTGTGGGGCAAATACAACCGTTATCCTTGCACAGTCAAAGGACATGCAGTCAATACCAAAGAACAGACCTTTGTGTGTTTTCATTTATATGTTTGCGGTTTTTGTATAAACTATAAAATCTATTGAAAATTATTAATCCGACAGCCAAAAGCTTTTGGAAAAAAATATTCCATTGCTTAAAACATTTAAAAAGGTTTTACAAAATGTAATTGTTGTGCGCTTAATGTTGAAATGGTTAAGACTGACTAGTAAAATCCGCAAAAACTAAAACAGCTAAGCTAAAAAGAGCATTTAATAAAGTTTTTAAATAATAATTGTTGTGTCTTGTGGGTGAAAGGGTTAAAAGTTATCGCAATTTCGTTGAATGACGTCGAAAAAAAAATACTTTTACTGGTGTGAAGAGAAGAACTTCTACTGGTAATGCATATATATATATATGTATATATGTATATAGATATGTGAATGCAAGCAGAGAGCAATTTGCTGCACTCAATTTAGTTAATCACACGAAAATCACGCAAAACTAGCAGCAAAGAGAAACATGAAAGCAATGTGAAAGGTGAGTCAAAAGCCAATCATTAAATCACCTCAGCCATGGTGACCTGAACTATGGAAAGAAGAAGCAGAAGGAGAAGGAGAACAACAACAACAACAACTACAAGAAGAAGAAGTAATTTTAACAGTTGCTGGCAATTAAATTCAGCTAAAAATGCCTCCAAGTTGGCAACTCTAAAGTGCAATTTCTCCAACTGCTTGGAAATATTTTTTTTCTTTGTTTAATTTTCATTTTTTTCGTTTTTTTTGACTCACACAAATTGAACGGACTAACAGACAGGGCGGGATGGTGGGGACAGACAGACAGACAGGTTGGCAGCACTGCCACAAGGTAAATACAAAGTCACTGCGCAATTGCATGAGCTTTGCTACTTTTGATTTCGCTTTTTACAGCTACCTCCTTTTTTTCTTAAATTTTTACTGTTGTTTTTTGCTTGACTCTAGCTTTGTTTACATCGGCTTGTAGGCAGCACAAGAGAGGGAGACAGAGACAGAGAGAGAGAGAAAGGGCTGGATTGGTGCTGCCCACTTAGCGGCATAAAAACAAGTAAGCTGCAGTCGGAAAACAGGCTGTAGCCGCAGGTGGGTGTGGCCAAGTGCACACATAACAATACACATGCACATACCAATACATATATATATATATTTGATATATATGTGTAAGCTTTATGCTCTATATGCACTTGTAAAAATCAATTAAACTTTTCAAGTGAAGTTATAATGGTTGCCAACTGGTTTTTTGTATTTTTGCTTTTCGCTTTTTGCTTTTCTTATTGTTTTCATAGCTTTTGCATTGTAGCCCGTTTGAGTTGTTGTTGTCGTTGTTGTTGCAGTTGTCAAAAGTTTTAAAATAATTGGATTTTTTTTTTTATTTGTTGCCTTGGCACTTTAGCTGTAAGCACAGGCACGAACAAGCTATGCAGCAAGAACGAGTCCCAAAAAGTGAAAGAGAGAGCGAGAGCGATATAGCAGAGCCCAAGGAGAGAGAGAGAGAGAGAGAGAGAGAAAGAGAGAGGTGAACACTTAATGCTTACTGCAGTCGTCGTCAATGCTCAGCGTATTACCCAATATTCACTGAAGTTTTCAACACCAATTGCAAAACGTCAACAACAACAACAACAACAACAGCAGCAGTGAAGAAGCAGCGCAAACCGCTACTATGGGGGCGTGGCCGATCAGACGCCCACAATGACTCGTGCAAAGGAGCCGCGAGCAGCTTGACCCAACTGGTTGGGTTCCCCATTGATTTAATGGCTCTTTTGCCACACGGATTGTCAGAGATAAAAATAAAGGCCACAAACTGCAATATATATATATATATATATATATGTATATATATATTTGTCCTTATTTGCATAACGTGTGCTTTTCAACACATGCCAAATCGATGATCAAAGATTGCTTTGAGAAATTTATAAGGCAAAACACAAAGCTGCTAATAATTGGCCATTTACTGAAAAGAGTTCGTTGAGAGATATGTGAAATTTATGGAGTGTCTACTGTACCTATTCAATATGCACAGCTGGACAGTTGTAAATTATAAATTGCATATAATTTAGCTAGAGAAATTTAGCCTTTTGAGTAGAACTCATTTTAGCTAAGAATTTTATGTTGGACAATGAAATATTTTGATAGGGTTTTTGATTTTATATATATAAGAAATATTTTCTATGGTCCAAGGTCTTGAAACTAAAATAATAATTATACACAATAGAATTTAACTAAGCATACAAATTAATTTTATTACCAATGAAACAATTCTGTTTATGGGTTAAGCTAGGAATTCGATAGAGTCGCGAATAGAAGCAATAATAAAGCCAATCAAGAATATGCCCCTAAAAGTCGAGCTTAAATTTTCTAACTAAACACAATACTAAAGATTTGTACAATGAGATAAAAAAAAAAAAACAAAAGACAGTCAGAGAAAACACACATTGGCTTCGAAAAAGTTAGAATAGTTGCTCCTAATTTGAAATAGCATTTTTAATTAGAGACTATGCTCAACTATTTTAATGAATTAAAAGCACATTTATTTAGTAAACTGCAGTGATTTAAGAGCCAACAAGAACTTAACTTAACATCTCTCGTTGCTGTTGCTACATTTACCCACTGACTTGTATAGAATTGGCCAAAAGAGAAGCAGCAAAAAAAAAAACTTTCTTTTTTTTTGTTGTTGTGTTTGCCAATTAGGCTAATGACATCTGATAAAGCAAAATGCTTGCTATATATGTATAATAAATATCATTAACAGGACAATAAAACAAAGGACAACAAATGTCACCAACAGTTAAGGCTGACAAGCATTAAAACTTAAGCTGCCACACAAGGCGTATGCGTGTTATGAGTGTCTCAAGATAAAAAATATGGCATCAAAGGTTCATTTAAATTTTGGCGTTTTTGTACAACGAACCAAAAGCAGCACAAGCAACAGCTTTTTATAAAAGAAAGCACTCCCATAAGTATATATATATTATATATATATATATATATATATATAGTCGTGTTGGTTAAGGATTTTGAGCAAGGAGTCCTTGATTCTGCTTTATGCCAGCTGTCGACTCAATAGCTGCATTTTTTTCACTTTATTTTTTTTTGCTGTTTTTTCTATATTTTCTATATTTTTCTTTGGTATTTTTGTGTTATTTTTTTTTGCCTCCCCCCATCTTTGGATCTAATAAAAACACTTGACACCGAAACGAGGAAAGTTCCTTAAACAAAGTGTTTTGGGCGAGACTGAGAAAATGCACGAAATGAGACGAAGAATTTTTGAGAAAATGGATGTAGTCGAGCAGAGAATGGCACAATAAGTGAGATTTAGGCAACGACTCGCTGTGTGTGTGTGTGTGTAAGTGTCTTACATTTCTTAAAGCCTAAGGCAAATAAGTGAAAAAATGTTAGCCATGTCAAAACAAAAAAAAAAAATGAGTCGGACTGTCGACAACTGTGAAAACTTCTTCATCAGTTGCTTACAGCTTGAGATGCAGAAAGATGAAAGGAATGAAGCAAGTCCTTTGGATCTGTAATCTGGTGGCAAACATGAGAAACTGAAACTGAAATGACATAACTGAGCTGCTTTTGCTTGGCTTAACTGCAAATTATCTCTATTGCAAACAATCAATGCTGCTACAAAATGTAGCTACAAAAATAAAAGGGCAGACATTGGCCAAAAGGATGCGAAAGGATGCGAAAGGATGCCACTGGATGCTTGACAACAATAAAAAAAAAAACACGCCAGCACAAAAGTATGCTACAAAATAACAGCAGCAGCAACAGCAGCTGTCAAAGGACATGAAAAAGGACGAAGACAAGAGTATTTGCAGTTTTAATGCGGCAACTAAAGGTTTTTACCTACCAAGCTACCTATCAACCCACTGTTACTCCCCCTGCCCCCTTCGTAGCCCACTTCTTAGCCCAGATTTGTAATCAAAAATCCATTGTTAGTTTTGTGTTGCGTGCGAGTTTTGCTGCCTTTGAAGCGTTGCAATGAGATCGAACACAAAGTGAAACCAAAAAAAGGACATTTTCTACTTTTGTGGCGGGTTTGTGAGAACTTTTTTTTTTTGAATAATTGAAATGAGTAAATAAAAATAACTATTGCCTAGCAAAACTAATACGATTTCAATGGAGAATATACAGAAATTTATTATTTATGCAGATTTATTTTAAGCCCAAGAAAAACAGCACCTTAAATCCAAATAACAAATGAATCCATTAACAAATGACAGCAATAAAAAAATTATTGATTTATTGTGGACAGAAAAACAATTTATTACTACAGATATATATATATGTATATATATTTATATATATATATTTTTATTTATATATTTATATATATATATACAATTTACGCTCAGCTATTGCGATGTGAAAACTCTTTTATAAATACTCAAAATTTAAATAAATTTTAACGAGCATACTTTATGTTCAATTATATAAGAATATATTTGTTGTTGAACTCTGAACTTTATCTGCTTATAAAGAATATATCTATAGCTTTATATATATGTCTATAAATGAATCCACACACACACACACACACACACACACATACAAAGACAATACACAGCCGGAAAATCCACGTTTTGGCATTTTCAAAGCATCTTGTGCTTTCTGCACATCCCAACTGTGTCAATCTACGGCGCATCCTTTTGGCCGAGCGCACAACTTGAGCCAAATGTCCAAGGCAAACAACAAAAAACAAAAAAAAACCAAAAAACAAAAATATAAAAATAAAAAACGACAGCCAAAAATTTGAAATCAACAGAAAAAGGCAGCCCAAAAAATCACAGCTCATAGGAGCGGTGCCTAAAGCGATTTGGGACGCAATACACACACGCACACACAGACAGAGAAGATACGCACACACACAGAGAAGACACACACACACACAGATACATATATAAAGTGGACACATGATGGCTGCCACAGCCATCAGTTGAAGTTTGCCGCAAACGTACCGCTAGATTTGCTGCCCACTAAACAAAAGCAGACAATTTCAGGCGTCAAATGCTGCGACACCCTTCCCCTCCCCTCCCACTCCACTCTTTAACACACCCACATTGCCGCCTTTGGTGGCCTAACTACAAACTGCAAAAGCTGAAACTTGTCGCTTTAAGCCAAAAGCCTGTCGAGCAGCGCAAAATTGTTGTGCCGCTCGTAAAAGCCAAAATGAAAATAGATAAAAAAAAAAAAGAATACACACGCACACACACACACACACAGGCACACTCACGCATAGAAAAGCAACTTCATTTTGTAAATCAATTGAATTTTCAATTGTGTGTGTCGAGAGTGGCAACAACAACAACAACAACAACAACAACAAGAACAGTCTAAAAAAAGGAGAAGGTAACATAAAAGTCAATGGGAGCACAAATAAAGGAAACGACACTATTACCAAGGACCAACAGAAGCAGCAGCAGCAGGACAATGACACAGGACAACAGCGACAACAACAACAACAAACACACAGAAACGATTTTGATTTTGGGTAAGTTTCCCTTTCCCTCTTGCCCCTCCTCAGCCACATCTCGCATACCCTTTGCCAATTGCTGTGAAAATCGTTTCGTTTTGTTGAGCCACTTTTTTTTGTCAAGGGAATTGGCCACAAGAAATACTCCCAATTTGGCTATTGCATAAGCCAATGAAGCCGGACACTCTAAGACATCATGCCCCACTTAATTGTTGTTATATATATAAATAAATAAATAGATATTTAAATAGATACAATTATCTAGCTGAGCCACACACAAAGATCTGTTCTGGTCTAAAATAATCAATTAATTTTTTGTTTACCAGCTTTAAAGCGCTGCTGCTTTTTTTATATTAATTTTTTACTTTTGGGCATTCACTTTAATTAGTTGTTGTGGCATCTTTGGCCAAAATAAAAATGTAACCAAATGAAACCCGTTAACCGGCATGCGGTAAACAACGAGGCGACGCGTGGCATGCGTTGCCGGATGGCGCGGGGCGGTGCGGGGCGTTTGCGCGGTTTGTGTGGCAAGTTTGGACCAAACAATAACCGAGGCAAGCCGAAGATGTTTTGACGGCTTCAAAATTGAACTGTTAAGCGACAAAAAAAAGCACTAAATTGTACCACACTTGACATGGATTAGCCGTAATTATATTTGGTATATAATTTTTGAAATATATTTATTTTTGTAACATTTATTTTGTTGCTGTATTTTTTGCTTTTTTGGTTGTTGTTGTTGATTTTATCACACACAGCGCGCTCAGTTTCTTACAGGCTCGTTACATCCTGCCAAATCCCGAAATTGTACTAAATACGTACAAAACTTTTACGATTGGCCAAGGCTCAATGCCAGCAGCTGCGAACAGCTCGCGCTTGTGTGTGTGTCTGTGTGGCAGCGTGTGTTGCGGCCGACAGGAAACGACGAGCGTCGCTCGTGGCGCTCGTGAGCGTTTAACGACGAGCGGCTGAGTGGTGAGTTTCGTGCCAGCAACGAAGTGCAAATGGCACGAAGCCAAATCAGCTCAATAAAGCTAACTAAGTAAAGAGCGAGTGAGACAAGGATTCAAATAAAGCTACTCAGTGAGTGCAGAGAGAGAGCACTCAATTAATGCAAAGAGCAGCATATAATGGAGCCAACTAAGCAGCTCAATGCAGCAGTGCACTAAAAACTTAAGAGAGCGCACAGCACAGTAAAAAATGAGTTGAGTTCAAAAATGAGTCAATGTAACTCAGTGCCTAAGCGAGTCAATGCAATGAAAAAAACTGATTACTTAATAGAGACTCAAATGTAAGAGTAATAAAAATTTACAATACATTTTTGAATGTAATAAAAAAAATTAATTTGTAACAAAATTATGTATAACGATTTAAATATTACTAAAATTATATATGTATTTATTTACAAAAATAATTATAACATTAAAAGTGTATATGAAATCACAATTCAGTTAGGCCGCTCAAAGAGCATAACTAGCAGATAAATTGAGTTAAAAATGTAGCTCAAAGTTAAGTAAGCTAACGTAATTTAACTCATACATAAACTCACTGCATCAAAAGAGAAACTCAAGACTAGACTCAAGCACCAAACTCAACTCAAATGCAAGAAGAGTAAATTGTAAGTGCAAGAGTGCAAGGGCAGCGCTTAAGCTGTTGGTAGGTCACTCAAAACTGAACTCAAATGCAGTTAAGAGCAAGAAACTGCACCAAGCAGACCCAAAACTCAACTCACTTATAAGCAGAGTAATCCTAAAGCACAATTTCTCTTTGAGTTGATTGTGCAAGACAGGCAGAGTGTAGAGCTCAGTTGACAGCCAGCTAAAAAACTGAGCTCAACTCAATGTCTCTTTCGGCAAGCGAGTGAAAGTAAGTGCTAATTCAACACACCACAGATTTCAAATCAAAACTCAACTTGACTCAGCGCCTCGTAAAAGCTTTCGGCAAACGAAGTGCATACATTCGGCTCGTCGTTTATTTGGTGACGTTCGTGCGTGGGTGAATTACCGAAGCTGTTCAATTCACACGCTGGCATAGCCAAGCGTCGTCAGTCTTCAGTGGAGCACCGTGCTGTGTGCTAAAAGCGGCAGGTGCAAAATACAGACAAGCAGCGTTGACATTGCTGCTGCTGCGCCAGCTAATTGTGTTGCATACTTTTTGGCGCGCGTCGAGCTAAAGCTGAAGCTGAAGGCTGAGGCTGAGGCTGAGTGAATGTGAAATGTGACAGAAACAGTGACAGTTGAACAGTTGCAAACAACGACAGCGAAAGCAAAGCCAAAACAGACGCTACAATTCACTGCTGTAGTTGCGGTCCTTGTCAGTGTGTGAGTGTGTGTTTTAGTCCTGTTTGCTTGGCCCCAGGAGACAGTTAACATAATAAAAATGAACGTGTGCGGCATTCTGTTGCTTATTTAGCCAAGTTTTTGCAGCTGCCTTGGTTTTGCTTAATGCTAATAACACAAAGATGCAACAAAACATACCCAAATATATTTATATATATATATATACAGATAGGACGAACAGTTAGTAGAAACAATATTGCAAATGTGTGTGCGGCACAAGGCGAAAGCAGTTGGCAAAAGTGTCGTAAATCGTTTAGACGGCAAACGTGGCAAGCGCCCAGGACACGGACACAGGACGCAGGACATACTCACAGATCCCTTGCCAGGACGATATGTAAACGACAATGCCAGCGTGGGAAAAAAAACACACACACACACACACAAACAAACAAATAAATACATATATAAATGAAAGAAACTGGGAATGGAACAAACGCCACAGGATGCTGCCTTCTGATAGCGACTGCTCCTTTGCACACAGTTCATGTGAGTATAAATATCCTGTGACCCCAACACAAACCCATTCGACCCCCCCCTTTCCCACCCATGAATGAACTTCATAACGATTTCTGGTTTATATTTTTTTTCGCGCGCATTTTTATGAGGTTTTAACGTAAATTCGAATGTTTGAATTAGGCAGTCAGAGAGTGCTAAGATTTGAGTCCCTGGGTCCTTGCCACCGTCGGAGGCGTGATAAATTTTTATGTGTACTTGCGCGCCCCCAAAAATACACACACATAGTGAGATTGTTGGGGTGTGCCGACCTATAAAGCCAACGGCCATGAGGCCAATTAAAGTGCGAGTGCAGAAATCAAACTGATTAATTCGCCAGTTTGAATGTTATACATGAACTATTCATGTACATATATATATATATATATATATATACAGAATGACATTTTTAGTATCCATTGCTGTTGGACAAATGATTTGGTGGCTTTTATTTTTGATTTATCGCTGACATTAAAGTGACAGAAAATTCATGTTAAATCTGCCAATAAAAACAAGTTCGAGTTCAAGTCCAGCACATTAATTTTATTACAAATTTCATCATTTTTACGTGCTTTTTAAATATTTCATGAGAAAACTTCAATGTTTTTAAAAGAATACTTTTGTTTGGTTAATTGTGACCATAAAAAACAAACTGCATTTAATTAATGTTTGCACTAAAGCTAGTAAATTATTTTTGGTTTGTTGACATATTTTTTATGATTAAAATATGAAGCCAGCAAAAAAACATATTTTGGTTGTAAAATTAATAAATGTAAAATGAAAATTATAATAAAAATATGTTAGCTGAAGCTGTAGAAATTCAGGAAATCATAAAATGGACATGATGTCCATATAATTTTGATATGGCTAAGTGATATTTTCATCAAGTAAAGTCCTTGCAATGATTGTGTTTATAAAGAGAAAAATTAAATAAAAAAGATGAGAACAAATGTGATTTCCAGTTTTTAATTCAAATGGTTTTTTCTGTCTTTTCAACACTTTTGCATTTCCATTTATTGTTCATAACAACTGGGTAAATTCAGTTTCCATTCGATTTGCAAAAACTCAACATTATTTTTTATTTTATATATATATATATAATTTCAGATTCTCATGAATAAATTAATTGTTCCCCGGCAGAAAAATGAAACAGTCACGTTTCATGTTTTCGACTCTGTTTAGAAGTAAAAAAAATTCAAATGCGAAATTGTTACATGAATTTCGATTGAATTTGCCAGAAAAAAAAAACGAAAACAGCAAAAACATTTAAATGGGAATATCGATAAAATACAATTTGAAAAAAGGAAATATAATTGGATAATATGTTTATGTTCATAATACAATTAAAAATGCAACAAAATCTGCCTGACTTTTACATGGCCAATGTAAAGTAAAATTGTGCACTGAAAAACAGTTTGCAGAGAATATTTTATTTGACACAATTCTAATAATATGAAATATTTTATTGCATTTATTTTTTTTCAGATGCCTAAAGTGCAGAAGCTGAAGTTAAGAAAATCAACAATGAAAATTTATTTCAAATTCTGAAAGGCCGATAGGATTCCTGCAATATTCATTTACAACAAACATAAAGGTAAGCATTTTTAGGCCATAAGAAAATAATAAGTATAAAATAAATTTTGAAGCGTTTTTAAATTTTTTATATTACGAAATTGCAGTAAGCAACTTATTAAATGATTTATTTTATATTTTGTAATATAGTCAATAATTTGCTTTATTTAATTAGTTAATAATAAAATCATTATTATAATATTATTCAAACAATCAATATTCTATACAACGAAAACATTCAAATAAGCAGAAAAAAATAATTTAGATTTTACATTTTCTTCAAAATTATTATTTTTTATATTATATATAATTTATTATGACATTTATTATGTAAATTTATTTTTCAGTAATTTTAAGTTTTTTAATTTATGTTTTTATTTATTGTTAACAGTGAAATAAATAATTCAAATATAAAAACAATACATTCATTTTAACTAAACTAAACTGAATATAAATGAGGTTTTACAAAACATAGCCAAATGCGAAAAACTCATTTATTCGTTTTGTGTATACATAATATATTCAAGGGAAGCAAGTACATCATAAAGGCAACTGCTAACCAAATCTATCCATCATGGTTAGTAGTCATAAAATGGCCAGGTTAAGCACCCTTTAAACCAAACCAGCAGGTTCTCATAGTTGGCCAAACTGTTTGGGGTAAAATCACAAGCAAAAAGAAAAACACAGAAAAAATACAAGGGAAGATGTAAATAGCTTTTTACGATTTTGTTGTTCCATTAAATTTGGCCGCATTATGTCTGCATTTTTATGTGTTTAATCCTTATTAACTGGCCGGCTCGAACGAACGCTCTTTGTTTCTGTAACTGTACAAACTGACACTTTGTGACAATAATGAAAACTTTAGCACAACAAGCAGCGAGAAGGAAAACAAATATAAATTCGCCGGGTTAAGTCGTAAAAATCTGTAAACTGCGTAGTCAACGCAACAAGCAAATGCACTCAAAATAAAAAAAAAAATTAAATAAAATAAAACAAGAGCGTTGCAGCAAACAAATCTATAAAAAAAATGCGACAGCAAAACGTGTCAAAAAAGATAAGCAGCAGCAAAAAAAAAAAAAAAAAGAAAAGGAAAAACAGCAACGCAACAAATGCTGCCACCAAATGTGTCCCTTGCATTTTGCTGCTGCAGCTTTATGAGCTGCATGGAGTTTACAAGAGGGCGGCTGGGCGTAGTTGCAGTGTCATAAAAGCATGTGGCACGTCGCTTTGGCCATTTGATGTTAGTATTAATTTGCTGAGGTAACTTGCCCGCATGCCAACAGAATAGGAACATAGCCAAAGAACAGGGGGGGACAGGGGGGAGCAGAAAAAACAGCAGCTTCTGCAGGCTCATTATGCATGCTCGTCGGCACGTTGTGCTTTGATGCACACACACTCACACACACACACACACACACACACACACGCACACTCAGAGCTGGAGACAAGGACTTGCTGGGGAAGTTTTAGCAATTTCATTTTCAATTGACTGCCGACCAGGACACGCAGCCAGTGTTGGCTAACCATCGGCAATTGAGCGCATGAATCGCCTCAAGAAAGCAGCCAACAAAAAAAAAAAAAAAACTGCTTAAACATGCAATTACGAGCTCAACTAGTCAATCGAATATTAGAACTAGCAGTAGTTTTTTAAATTAAGCAAAAACCACTTTAATATAGAGTATATTAAACTTTATAAATATTTTTAAAAACTGTGCACATAAATCAAGTTTCAATTATGCCAAAAAAAAAATCTAAATTTATCTTGGCAATAAAAATATTTATCACTTTTTTTGATGGCTATAAAATTAATATACGCTTGGCAAAAACCACAATCATTAATTTTAATATTCATATTAACGTAAATTAATGTTTTCTATGGTTTTAAAATTTGGAGAAGCACTTTAAATTTTTAATTTATATTTTTAATTATATATATACTGAATGTGGTAAAATTGTAATTGTAATTTTGAATTTATATTTACTAATATAAAATGTATATATAATTTTTAACTATGTAATTTCCATAAGAACGTTACGTATCTGAAAAGTACACTTTTGCTAGAGCTCACTGTAGTTGCTGACAAAAGAATCCTTTGGTTTCACATTGTGTTTCCTTTTTGCTGAGGCTACTTATTGTATTTCAAGTGTGTGACTGTGAGTGTGTGTGGGTGTGTGACTGTGTGTGTGTGTGCCTTTGCCCAGATATTGCTATATCTTCAACATTTTACAACATATCAGAGAGATAGAAAGATGGTTTAGGTGCCGAAGTTGTGCTGAATTGGGGGGGAGGGGTGCCCCGATTGCAAAGTTTTCTGCGAAATTACGCAGCACAGACACGCACAATTCATTTGCAAATAGAACAGTTTAATTTGTTGCCTTTTGTGCTCAGCTGATATCCTTCTTTTGGCACATGTCCGGGTCCCAAAGAAAAGTTACAAATGAAAAAGGCAAATGGGGAAAGGGGAAAGCGGAAAGGAAGCCGGCTGGTTTAGTAGTGGTTTGCCCGCATTTAACTAACCAAGTCGCACAAAGGCAACGACGAGATTATTATATGAACGAACAGAGAGGATTGCATTACAGCTGCCGAAATGAAGGCGATGCCCATAAAACAGAAAACCATTCAATAGTCACACACACACACAGCCACACACACACACAACCACACACAGATACAGTAATTACGAGTTGCAGCCCCGCTTGGCCAGTTTGCCCCTTAGAACTGTTTGCTAAGCAATTCCAATTCCATCCAAGTTTAGGCACTTGAAAGCCAGCCTCAATTCGTTGGTAGCATTGGCAAGTAAACTTCCTTCCAAACGCATAATGGCCAAATCATACGTTCAGCAGTGATTTGATTTGTGGTCCTAAAGAACTGGCAGCACACTTGACAAATGAGCATGCGAACGGATAAACTGAAAGAGTTGACCCAACAACAGCGGAAATTCGATATATGCGATATGCGAAATGTGCTTAACGCCATTTTGCTGTGGCTTATTGCCCACAACTTTTCCAAACGGATTTTGATTTATCGATGCATCGTTCAGCTTAGGGAACATATTTTTATTTTATTTTTTTAGTACATAAGAGATTTTGCCAAGGAAACATAATAGCGTATGACATATGTTGACGACTTAAGTTCAACTTAAAAAGTTCAAATGATTGAGCTAACAACTTGGCTCTGGCCTGCTAGCCAAGTGTGCAGTTTAAAATTTATAAGCGTGAAATTCGCTTGTGAAACTATAAAAGACAGCAACTTTTAAATAGCTGAAGTGAAAGATTTTAGAACTAGAATTATTAGTTGAGAAGTATACTAAAAACTGAGATTTTAGCTAGTAAAACTAAATATTTAAATCAGAATTGCACACTTCATAACAGAAAATGTATTAGCCAAAAAAAATGCAATATTGTAGGGAAACTTAATTCTTGAATTGCCTAAATTCCCACAGTAAAAATAAATAAAAATTAAAAAAAAAATCCTTATTTCAAGTGATTTCTTAGCTTCCCAGCTGCAAAGAAGTTTTTTTTATTATTTAATTTGATGCCATTATTAATTCAATTTGGCCAACTCAACATGTATTTGAATACATCGATTTGATAATAATTTTTAGCTAAAAGAAACTGTATAAGATACATTCTTGTTGCAACGGATTATCATGATTTTCATCGCATAAATGTTTTTGTAGTTATAAAAAGCATTTTATTTTTTATATACCTGCAACATTATTGTTTTATATATTCATCTTGATTTATTAATCCACTGCATATCTTTATATACTACATGATTATGTCAAGTCTTTTTTAAGTAATAATTCAAGCAGAAAGTGTTTTTTACGCTACTCACGTTATTAAATATCGCCATAATTTTCCAGCTTTTTTGTTCTTTTCTTGTTGTTGTCATCAAAGTCTGCTGCAGTTTATGCGATTCGAGTGGCGCTCATCAAGCTACAAGAGAAACATAAAAATATATATATTTGATTAGTCTTAAGCCTTGCTCAATAAAAATATAAACTTCTGGCTAACAATAAATTTCGTTTTTATTCTTCTTTTTTACAGAAAATGACTGTGGACCTGAGAAGCTCTTTCTAACGTTGGAAAAACCTTCCAAACACATTGTAATTTATTTCGTTTAAAAATAATATAAAATAAAAATGTTTGTATGTGCCGCAACAATAAATATAAAAATATTGCTATAAATAAACCAATTTTTCATAAAAACTGTCAGTCAATAAAATATGAAAAAAAAGGAGGGCGGGCAGTTTAGAGAACTGGATAAGCCTGTGGTCGGGCCGTGCTGCGTCATTTATGGGCACAAAATGATTGTTATTATACCTTCTTATGATTATTATTATTGTTATCAAAGCCAATGTCAAGAAAACCGCCGGAGTCGAAAGGCCCACACAGCGGGCAACGGCAGAGCCCAGCAGCCGGAAACGGCGTCAACCAAGAAACGTGCCAGGCATCAGGACGCCCATCTCCCCACCAAAGAGCTGCCCCAGCTACCGCCCCAGCCCGTGGCATTAAGTTACCTACACACACACACACACACACTCGACTTTGTCTGCACTGTTGTTGTGTGTCGTGTACAAAAATTTATGTTTTGTTTGTTTATGCAGTGCTTTGTGAACTGTTTCTGTTCCCCTGACATTTTGGCCATATTCCTGCACCACCTGCACATACGCATCGCAGTAGCTCATGCAAATTTATACACCTGCCTTGGACGCCATAATAAATATTCACCAAAAATATCTCATTTCAGCGCCTTTTGTCTACCTGCTTTTCGCTGGCTTGTCACGTGTCGGCATCATTACCGCACGTAGCGACGTTATTTATACAAAATGTATATCGTTTATAGCGAAAACCAACCCCCCCTACGACTCGCCCCCCATTTCCAATTCAACAGCCCCGCAAAAGAACAAAATAAATATAGAATAAATGTTTGTGTATTGCATGCACTGCAATTATTTATGTAGCAGCGAATATTTAATACACTTCTAAACATAATTGTTAAATTGATTAACAGAATAAAAAATAAATCAAAATATAATTGTTAAATTGAACTTAAGACATAATAAAAACTTCATTAATAAAATAAAAAATGTAATTGATGAGATATGAAATAAAAATGTGAAATATACAAATAATTGAAACTGTTGTTTTTTTTATATATTATTTTGTTTTATAACATTTTTAATTTGGAATTTCCTAAGATAATGGATAAAAGATAGAAAATTCGAGTCGGATAAAATTATATAATAAAAACTATCAATATTTTCTTAGACAAAATTAGAGTACCTAACTGTAGGTGTATTAAAATAAAAAAAGGAAAATAAGAGAATGCAAATCATAAAGCTGTTTATTATATTTCCCTACTATTTCTTTTTTTTTTGCTCTAAGCAATTTTGCTAATTGTTCAATACCATATGCGAAGCTATTGCCGCTTGAAAGCTTTGTCGCTTCCCGAGCAACTCCTTTGGGGCATGCAATTTACGACACATGTGCACGGCCGAGTAAACCCAGAAACTAGGCAACCGAACATGACCAAAATGTCGGAGTAGAAACAGCAGCAGCAGTTGAGAGCGTTCAGTTAATTTGTTGACAACTTAGTTACCACAACACTGAAAGGGGGGGGGGGGGGGGGGCAACACACAACCCCATCACACAAACTCCTTAGGGGCTACAAGACACAGTCTGTGCTGAGCAGCATCTCTAACAGAGGAGAAGCAATTGACCAATGTGGACAACTTAAGGCCAAAACAGCGCGCAATTGTAATTAGTGAGTATAGTAATAGTTTCAAAGGGGTGGGTAGAGAAGAGAGGGTAGGGATTCGGAAGCACAGTCGTTGCAAAGTTGTTGGTATAGTCTTTAATGGAAATAGAGTTAGCCAAAAGGCATTTACATACTAACATATATATATATATATATATATATATATATATATATATATATATATTTACTTATATTTGCATATATATTTGCTGCGTGTTGCATGAATTTCCTCAGTAAAATGGAAAAAGTTAAAATAATCTAAACAAAAAATAAACCAAATGATGTTGGAAGTTTGTGCTACATTTTTTAATAAATTGAAGAGATTTAATTAATTTAAGAATAAATAAAAATTAAATAATAAGCTTAATTAACAAGTATAAATGGTCAAGTGGAGACTCGACTAGGAAATATACCAAATGCAACTGTTATTTCTACACCCGATCAAAAATAAATTAGATACTTTATGCGATCGAAGAAGATGCTTCCCTCTGCCTGTCTATGTAAGTATCTCATTTAAGTTTAGCTATAAATATATATGTGCATACATTAACATCAATCTCTGACTATAACTCTATCTTAATAGTATCTATATCCATTCAATCGCTCTAAATATCTTTAAGGCATATCTGCATCTACTGTGGCAGCAACCATAAACGCAACTTCCTGTTGATAACAAGCACATCATTAAGTAGACAACAAAAAAAAATCTGACATCAAGCTGCCAGCCAACAACTCATCATTTGGCAACAATTTTGTGGCATGTCCTCAGGCCTGTACAATCTGAAGCCAAACATATAACTTCAAATTCGCAATGATTTGATTATCAACTGGCCAGCAGAACTCAACCAACCGAGTTAAATAAAATAATATTGATGTTCGCCAATTCGTTTGTTATAAATACAATTTAGAGTTCAATTTTCAGTTGATTTCGCTGCTGCTTTTGCTATTTTCGCTGTCGAGATGTCAAATTTCAGCGTCAACTAATTGGGTTTCGTTGACGCTCGTCAAAGGAAGCAAACAACCAAAAAAAAAAAAAAAATAATAAATAAATAAAAAAAAGAAAGAAAGAAGAAAAAATAAAAGAAATACAGAAAAACCAATATTGCCAGCAGGTGGGGAGGATAAATGTGCAAGAGAAAAAAGATTAAATTTCCTTGTTACGGCTTATGGCTGAGCTGATAAAATGAAAAAAGCGACAAAAATGAAAATAAATATTGAATTATCGAAATATAATACATAAGTATATATATATATATATATATATATGTGTGTGTGTGCACGCGCTAAGAACGTATCTCAGCATTGAGATGTCAGAATGGAATTCCATATGGATGTTTATATTTACTTATAAAAGGGTTTCTTCTGCTTTTTTTTTTGGCAAAATTCTCATTTAAAATGCAGCTGACAATTTGCGTTCGGCAGCTGAATTCATACAATTTTCATAAAAGCCGCTCAAAATGCGTTGATGTATTGAAAAAACAGACAGCTTTGTGCTTCACAGCATCTTGAGTTTTTTTTTAGAGTGCTCTGAATATCTCTGAATAACGCTTTTACTTAGACAATTTGCTAAATCATATTTATTTTGTTTGTTATTCATATGAATAATATTTGTTCTCATGAATTTTAATATTTGGATAATCACATATTTTAAAGCAAAAAAGAATTTATTATTGCAATTTTTGGTTGACTGTCAGATTTGAAGCGAAATCGTTTTCGAGAACAGCCGTGTTCTGTATTTAATTCCCTTATTTTCGCGCTCCGCTCAGCGTATTGTCAGCGCAAATATTTGTTTGTTTGTCTTTTGACGTAAGACGCTTGCACCCCACCAACCGCACAAGATACACAGTAACATTCCGGCCCGCCTCCACTCCACTCCACACAAGTCACTGTTGCCAGGGCTTGCTCAGCGGGGGGGTGGCTGACTAGGGCTTATTTCCTTTTACGAGTTTTCGCTCTGGACCCGATTTGAGCGCAGGCAATATTTTGCATGTTTGCATACAAAATATCATATTTGCTGAGATTGTTTCATTAAAAAAAAAAAACATAAATAGACAGGTGGTGCAGGTGGTATTTGGTGGTGTTGCCTAGAGGCAGCAGCAGCAGCAGCAAAGCAACTACCATTGGGTATGTTAGTACGTGTTTAGCTTTAGCACCTATACACAAACACACACAGACACACATAAACACACACACACACATGCCACATATTACCAAATAGAATGGTAAGTGCCGCACTGAGAAAATTGGTTTTGCTACGCACCATGCCAACCAAAAATATATAATATCTGTGAACGCACAAGGCTAACAAAAAAAAAACTGTTTTCGACTAGTTGTGTATGCCAAACAGGTGAGCCGCTGTTGTGGCCATAAAAGTGTGTTGTGTTTGCGTTTCCCCCAATTTCGTATTGAAAAGACATAAAGCCTAAAAGCAGCCAAAAGAGTTTCTTCATAAAAAGAATCCCAACAGCAAGCAAAGCTATAAAACTCTAGGCTAAAAATATGACAGATATAATATAAAATCTGCATATGCTATAGATATATATATAAAAGTTTTCGACATTGCTTTATGTATTTTATTTTATAAAGAACATATTTGGCCACTTTTGTTCAAACTAAAATTAAAAAAAAATAATAATAAAAATGTTCCACGCTATTAGCAATATTAACTGTAAAGAAGTTGTGTCAACTTGTTTATTTTTGCAAAAGCATCTGCTTGGTAATTTATCCCAAAGTTCTGGCAACAAAAACATAGATAGAGATTTAAAACTTTTACCTTACGGCCATCCACATTGTGACATAAAACACGGAATAAACATTAACTTTCCATTTGAGTCAAGCTGTCAACAGTCCACTAGCTGTCCAAAAAACAATCCCCTCCCCCCCAATTCTCTATTCATGGACTTTGACTGCACTTTGTATCCTTTTCCCTATCCCGCTCGCACACACACAAAAAACACACACACACACACACATACACGGCAGAGTTACTCAATTATTTCGTTGACATTAAGCACATCAAAATACAAATAGATGACACCCAGCTATGGCAACACTGGTAACACAAACAACAACAACAACAAAAAAAGGGACCACAATGAGTTCTTATAATGGTTTACTTTCCCCCCTTGGCCAACGAACAGGCAGCGATTTGTCTGCAAATACCTTTTTTGCCTAGGCCAAAAGAAGACCCGTTTTTATCGCAGATTAAGTGCGACATCGTCATCTAAAGTCCACCTTCCACCTTCTACCCTCTACCCTTTATCTACAGCCAGCCCATCGTCCAGTGGTTTCATCGTATGCCTTAGTTAGACCGAGTATTGTGCTGAAATGTGCTTACAGCACATTAATTTCTTGCACCTGGCATTAAGATAATTGTCGGCCTTTGTTTAGGATACAAGATACAAGATAATCGACTTAGTTCCCTCGCCACTCAAAAAAAAAACCAGATGGAGTAGAAGATAGCACATCCTATCGAAATAAAATGAATGTTTCGTGCTGCTCTTTAAGCCTAACAAGTTAGTAGCACAAAAAATGTAAACTTTTTCTAAATTTTTACTTTAGATGGCTTAAATACTTTCCAGATCTGATTGTGTCTGCGAAAATGGGAACAGAAATTTGCTTATATCTATAAATAAATGCACAGGTTTTCTACTTTCAAATGTCATAATTTTTATTTAAGGTTCAGAAGTTTAAGGCTATTTTATAAGTCATCTATTTAAACGTTTATCAAGCATTTGCCAGCTTAAACTCTGCAAATCAAAAATCATCCGCTATAAGTAAGGAAAACTACGTGCCACAAGTAAAAAATAAATCTTTCTAAACACGTTAAGGCCACAAAGCACTTGGTGAAGTTACTTTGCGGCACTTAATCTCGTTGTAAGCCAACATTAAACGGCTTCCAAGTATTATAAATCAAAACACAAAAATTACACATGCTGTCAACAGCTTAAATGCATTGCGTAGAAATTAATCAAAAAATCAGAAGAGCACAGAGAAAAAAAAAAAAAATGAAAGACGAGAAGAGCAGAGAAAAAAAGCGCAAATTCCATAAAATTAAATCAACTTTTAATGACATTGAGTTGGCTGGCATGGAGGAGGCCAAAAAGGGGAGGGGGGGCAGCTATAGGGCAAGCAGTCACTTTGAACTCGACTGAAGTAATAAAAATCATCCCCACACACACACACACACACACAAACACATGAGCAAGTCAAAGGCAATTGCTTGTAATTTAATAACAAAATAATAGGAAGCAATGACTTAAAAAAGAGGAACATAAAAAAAAAAGTAAAGCAAACAGGAAAAGCAAGGTGGAAAACAAAGGCAGAGGACACAGGAGCAACGAGTGTAGTCATAAAATGTAATCATAAATTATATGCCACCAAACCATTTGGAATTTGTGCTCGATTGCAGTTCACTTTCCCACAGCTAGAACAAAGTGCGTTGCGAGCCAAAGTCTATTTTTTTTTTTTGTAGGCGTGGCTGTGTTGTCAACACGCTGCCAATTTTTCTTCTTCTTCTTCTTCTACTACTGCTGGTTGAAAAATACTCAACGCCTAAAAGCCGCTTAGTAATTGCTTATGAAATATGCAAAGGCGTAACCGCCGCCTTGGACCATCCTACACTGCTGTTCAGTTAAACAACACCCCCCCTCCCCCCCTCCACACACACACACACCACGAAAGTGTATCCTCAACTCAGAAGCACGCACCCTTTTAGCCGGAAATCTTCATTGGCTTTTGCGGTTGGCCTGCACAGTGGGCCTAGCCTAGCATGACATTGCCACTTAGCGGCTACATTAATGGCAGCGCCAAATGGCTCTCTCTCTCTCTCGCTCTCGCTCTCTTTTTCAGTTGTGCCCATCCTCCACTCCAATGGCACTCACTCCCTCTCACTCGCATACTTGCTTGCAAACTGAGCGTGTAACGACAAATAAACTAATACAAACGAAGCGGCATAAAAACCGTACTTTTCTGCTGCGC
This sequence comes from Drosophila dives, assembly GCA_035042365.1. Classification (NCBI taxonomy): domain Eukaryota; kingdom Metazoa; phylum Arthropoda; class Insecta; order Diptera; family Drosophilidae; genus Drosophila; species Drosophila dives. Next base: position 440,127 of record JAWNLJ010000415.1, on the reverse strand, counting down.
TTGAAGATGTTACATTATGTCTGCATATGTACACTAAACCTCCCCCTCCCCCTCCTCCTCCCCACTCCCCTGTCTACCGTCGCATCGCCCAATCATCTAGCTGTAACATGAATATTTAATGCTGACATGTACAAAGTACACAGTATATGAAGATATTTGTACAGTTAGACATGTGCATGTCTGTATATATTTATACAAGTTCCGAAAAAAAAAAAATTACATCTGAGTTAGACAAATGACAAGAAATATTGCATATGTAACCTGAAAGTTGCCCGTTTCATAGATAATTTGTTGCCTTGTCCTTGGCTGGCAGAATAACTGAAGTTCAGCAGGATTTCTGTTAGTATCTATTGCGGCAACATTTTCATTTGAATACATTCGAATACCATATTTGCAGGCATTATGCATGTATAAATAATATTTAAGGTAAAGTTTTTTTGTTTCATTTCATTTCATTTTTTTGTAATAACAATGTAATTTTCTCCCAAGAGAATTCTAAATCAATTTACTTGTTATGCATGTAAATGTAAAATAAAAATAGAAATAAAAACGATTGTTTGCACATAATAAATATTTAATTGCGCAAATAATAAATAAACTACGTTGGAGGTATAAAATAAAATACAAAACCGATCGAAATAAAATTATTCAAAATTGAACAAAGTAAAAATGCATAAAGAAGTCTAATTTTATTTTATTAATACAATTTTTGAAAGAGTAAAGGCTAAAACAGGAGTATTTTATTTTCACAATAAATTGTTTGAATAAAATACTAAACTAACTTTGTGTTACTTACAGAATTTGCAACGAACTGTGCAATTTTAAAAGACTAAGCTATTTTTACCAGCTTCACTTCATTAGTTAAGGGCCGAGCAATTAAATAATGGCGAAAACCAATTTTAATCGAAAAACAAACAGCTAATCAACTTCAAATACACTCGTCATTAGCGGTAAGCACTTGAGTTATTTTTTTCGTAATAATCCCAAAAGTAAGTAAAGAAAATATAAGTGAAATACAAATAATAAACCAGCTACCAGCGTTAAGCTCTGTGTGAAATCCCTTGACACTCGATTATGAGTCCAAAGCCAAACGAAAACTGCAAAGCCTTAATGTTCAAATCATTTAAACGCGCAACACACCCACGGAGCCACCCAACCGCGCAGCAGGAAGCAGGCACCCTCATCTTTTCAACAAACTCACACACACACACAAATACACATTTACACAGTGAAAATAACAAAACAATTTAACGCTTTAATGATAATGATGTATGAACAACTAAAGACAACAACCAAAAGTTGTTGCACGTTTGTTGTTGTTGTAGCGGCTGTTAGAAATGTTGTTGTTGTAGTTCCTGCTTCTGTTATTGTTGTTGATGATGGCTTAAATATGAGCGGGCAGGGGGAGGAGAGGAGGGACGTCACGTCGCGGGACATCAACAATGGCAAACGCTTAACAAGCTAATGTGCTTTTAATGGTCCCAGTGTCCAGCTGATTATATCGTATAGCACAAAAGGTAGACCGGGTAAACATATGCGGGGGGTTGGGGGATAAGGGGAATGTAAAAGGCAAGCCCAAGTAAAATACACAAATAATTAAAATTAATTATCTTGCAATTAGTTTACGATTTACTCATTAGGCAAGGCAATCGCGCACACAAAAGTATGCAACACACATGTGGCAAAGCCAAATGATCTGCTTAATCATCATCATGATGATGAAGTTTGGAGGTGGGTTCTAAAACAATATAATTATGATATTATTGCGTCTAGCATTTCAATTGACTTGTTTGTTTGATTTATGTGCAACTTTACAAGGCAAATACGCAAACACACAAACAGTGTCCCCCACACAATAACACACATATGGGATAATTTGTCATTTATTACGCATACGCCGTGTGGACTTTGGCATTTAAACAACGTGAAGTTTTTGGGTCAGCGTTCGTTTTATTGACATTTAACATAGTCGTGAATATTTTGACCCCCCCGCAATGATTTATTTATGAGGCCCCCCTCTCTCTCTCTCTAAGGAATCGACCCAGCATCGGTTAGCCAACATTCAGCATTTCGTTGCTTAATTGCCAAAGTTTCAACTTGCTCAGTTTTTAATTTGCATGGCAAAATTCCGAAAATTATCAAGAATATTCTCAATTGTGTGAATATTAAACTTGAAAATACTCTGTAAACTTAATTAATAATTGATAAAAAATGTGGCTAACTAGAACAAATCAAAGCCGTCTGAACTGTAAAAAAGTTTGTTAGAATCTACTGGGAATTAGACACATTTTTAGATGCTTATCTATTATTTAAATAGATGCCCTTGTTCAAGCACTTCAAGCCCGCCTGCAGGGTGCTAAATATTGTAAAATTGTGAAAATTATATGAAAATTGCTGGCTAAAAAGCCAATCCTCTCCACGTCTCGCAGTGCACTGCTGTGTCTTGGGGTCCTGCGCCTGTGCGAATGTTGGCAGGGAAAGTACTTAACTGTCTGCTTATTATTAAAAGCCAGCTTAAGTGGCAGAGTCAAGCTAATTGAATTAACTTTTCAACCCCGTTGCGTGGTGCGTGAAAAAGGCTAAAATAATATACAAACAACAACGGCAAGCAAAATGCAAAACAAGTTGCGCTAATGTTGATAAAGTGCCGCCTCAACTCAAAGAGATTTTAAAATACTTTTCGTTTTCCTTTTTTTCCAATCTAAAAAAGAATTGAGCAAAATCTTGATAAGTTCCGGTTTGCAAAGACTTGGCAAATTACCTTAAAAAGGCTTTTATTGAACCAGTAATTAAATTTACATATAAATATATAAATGTATTATGATTAATTAAGTAATTAGGCGCCCAAAATTTATTTCGTGCTTAATCGATTCCCAATTCCTTAAATAATCTCTTAAAATTGCTTAATTGGATTTAAAAACAGACCACAAATTGTGAAATTGGTTAATTAATTATTGAGAACGCAACAATATTTACTAGAATAATTGCAATTATTTGTACTTTAATTGATTTAATTACCAGAAATAACTAAGACAAATTAATAACTTCCTCAGCTTTAGAACTGTTTGAGCCTTTCTTACACAGTACTTTAAAGGCAATAAATACTGTACCAACAGCAGTTGTATGCATTAAATTACCGGAAATGTTAAAGACATTTCATATAAATAATGCATCTTTTTGTTTATAACTTTAACTGTTTAAAAATGTTTTTTAGCCTTTGTAATCCTAGGAAGGCTGCTAAATTACCTCTGCATAGCTAAATAAGAACCTTTTTTCGAATACAACCCACCAATATTGTATCATCAAAGGTGGTTTTTTTAGTGGTTTAATGTTCGCTGGCCAAGTGGCTTATAGCATCCACAATGCTCAGAGTTGTGTAGCGCTGAGAGAAGGGTTTTCAGTTGCTGGTGCGGGGGTGCTGGGGTACTGGCCAACAGAATGCTGGCTATCGGTTTACGCGCTATGCTTCGTTAAGTGCATTTTGAATATTTAATGTTGTGCTCTCTTCACAACTTGCACAAAGCGTTGGACGCTTGGCGTGGTTGGGCAGTGGGTGTACATCTAAATGGGATATCAGACAGTGTTGCAAGGTGACTCCAAGCACTCGACTTAGCGGGAAACGTTGCTTGATTAATTCGCTATATTAAAAAAAGCATACGGTTACAAAATGAGCACCAGTTTGCTTTCATTTTTATATATATTTTTGACAGACTCAGCTGCTGCTGCTGATGCTGGCAACAGAAATAATCAACACAAATTACGCGCAACGCATAAATACGGCAGGATACGAGTTTCTTTCCTGTATACCCTTTGCCCCATCCCACATTCACAGGGCAATTAATTTTTAATCTTCGCTAAGCATTGCAACAAATTGTGAACTAACCAAGCAAAAGCAAGCAAAGCGTTTTGCGTATGTTTCTCACCCACATATTTATCTTAATTTTATGTAGGTTTTATTTTTTCCCATATACCCTGTATGTTGTAAAAATAGATGAGAAAGTGTTTAGCATTTAGTTAGGACAATTTATGTGACAGTCCAAACAAGTTATTTACGAATTCTCAGTTCCTCAAAATACATATTTTTATTATCTGATAAATATTTAACACTTTTATAGCTATAAAATTGAACAACAAGAAACTGTATTGCAATTTAGTAGTTTTACAGGGTATACTTTAGTTGAGCTTTCTGTAATAGTTTTGTTTCTTTTTTTCTTCAGATTGTTGGGTTTCTTTTTCATGATTTGCAAAAGTGCCAACAGCAGTGTAAAGGATCTTAGCCCAAGCCAACGGGATTAATAAAAGGATTACGCAGCGGAAAATGCCAGCTGCGATGTTGCCGGCTTCAACTTGGCAGTGGAGCTGCCAATGCGGATGCGAATGCGGCCGACGATGTAGATGTAGATGCTGCTAATGGCAATTTGTAGCACCAGCCAGATGGGGAGACTGGGAGTGGAAGAGATAGAGAGAGAGAGGGGTGAGAGGCTGTTGCGTGGGCGGGGGCACTTGCAGCAAAAGGGCTAATTGCGTTTCGACTTGGCATCGGCTCTACGCCCGCAATCTGCCACGCTGCAGTTTTTTGGTGGTAAAAATGAGTGGGGGGGGGGAGGAGGACCAGCTCTGGCAGCACTTTGTATGCATGGTCATATATTAAAAATAATCCATTCGATATCTGTTTTAATACTTCAAATTTATTGCAGACGTTTACAGCAGCAACAACTGAAACAAACAACAAAAACAAAAACCACAACACAACAACAACTCACTGTCATTTTGAAGGGCTTTTAGCTTGATATTTTATTGCTTAAAGGATATGCTGGGCATCAACAACGAGGGTGTTCCAAAAAGTAAATCAAATGTGTTTAACACTTGCATTTATAGAATCACTAGAATTAGTTTCAAATTTTATCTAGCATTTAAATTAGATTGGCTAATTTAATTTAATATAATTTTTTCATTATTTGTACAAATGTGAAATATTCAGTTTAGAGCTAATCAGAAATCAGCAAACAAATAATTGTTTAGTAACGTACTTTTTAAAATTTAAATATGTCATTCACTGGATACACGTCTAAATTTTTCCTTATGTTTTTTAATATATTTATAAATTGAAATATACAAATAAACCAAATAAAATACATAAAATTATATAAAAATAGCATATAAATACTTTAAATACTGCATTAAAAAATATACTTAAATTGGAACTAGTGTAAAAATAATTATAAAAATTAAAACAATAAAAATAATTTAAAAACAAAAATCATCAAAAATATAATTCACTTCATAGAAAATTCATGCTCATCGTCGTATTTCAGTGTCGACCCTCGCATAATGTGTTTCTGCCATTGTTTTTTATATACATTGGCCATTTTAATAATAACATTTGTCTTCGGCTGCGGTTTTTTATGGGTAACAACGCTGATTTGCTTACAATTGACATGGTGGTGGGGAATCATATGAGTTATGCTTTAACTCCGAGTGGGCTTTGCGAGTTGCGTATTGGCCCAGTGGAATGTTCTCTGGCAGAGATAAGCCGCACTCAATCAGCATAAAAGTGCGCTTTGAACAGCAATGGGGGGGACGTGCCGGGGCAGATTAAGCCAAAGGCAAAGCTAAAGCAGCTGCCGTTAATCAGAAACTGCAACAGCAACAATAAAAATAGAAACAACAGCAAAACCAACAAAAAAAAACAGCAACATCTATGGGGAACATCAGAGAATTCTTAATTTGGACTTTCTTTCACACGCACGCATTTAATTAAAGTAAAAGCTTTGGTTCTCCACCATTCCTCTTTTTATTTAGTTACTCATTTTTTACCGACTTGAACACCAAAAAAAACTTGTTTAAAAAAATGTGGCCATCAAGGGATGCGTCCGTCCGTCCGTCTGTCGTCTGTTGCAGTAACAACAACGTGCAATTTATATGCGTAACATTTTTATTTTCCCACTTTCAGCGCTTGCATGCGGCATGCGGCTTGCGGCATGGCTAAGATGCATTTAACACATTAGTTTAAGCTGAAAGGCAAATTCGAGAACTTCACACAATATCAGAGAATATAAGTGACAACTATGGAGATTATGGCTATTTGAGTAAAAATTTTATTTTCTAAGGGGTGTGCGTTTCTAGGGGTATTTGTTATGGACATTTGAGTGGAAATAGTATTTGCCAAAGGGGCTCCTATTTAATATAAGATTGTTGCATTTGCTATGGGATTTTATGGCAAAAGTGGAGAGTCCATAAAAGCATTAAAAGCAAGCTGTGTAGCACAAAAATGCTAGGGGTTGAAATTATGCGTAGACTCTTATAAGAGGGTATAAGACGGTACCATACAAATTTGTCTTATACCTATATACTTTATAATATTAGACTCTGTAGTACACTAGGGCACTTCGTATACCAGTATACCTTTTGATAATATTATACTAAAATATTACAGTTATATACCAAATCACTTTATAATAGTAGTATACCAGGCACTTCATATATCAGTATACCTTTAAATAATATTATACTTAAACATAGTTATCACAGTTATATAGCAAAACACTTTATAATAGTAGAAGCAAAATGATTTCAAAATTTGGAAAATGCTTCAGCACTAAAAGAATATAAATTTTTATAAGGAAGCGTAGAACAAACAAGCTAAGGGTTGAAATCATGAATTAAACTGTTATTTTACGAGGGTAGTGCACAGAATGTTATAACAGTAATATAATAGTATACTAAATAGTATTACACTCTGCAGTATGATGTAAAAGTTTAATTTCATATACTAAAACACTCAATATACCAGTGCTTTAAAAATTGCTATATCAGTTATAAACGAGAAGGCTTTATAATAGTAGACCGTGACTGTAATATGGTCTGTGCGTTACTTAAATAGAATAAAAACTGTTATAACCCACTTTAACTGATATAAGAAACTTTAGTATAACACAAATTAGCCAACATACAACTTGAATATAACAACAAATTGAATAAGCAACGAATATCAGCAGTAGCTTAACTTAAATAACTTTTACTTTATTATTACAGAAATGGTTGTTCTACATATTTGTAACTTTTCGTAATACTTTTACATTCCTGTCTAAGTTTGGGATATTACAGTTTCCCCGAAGCTTTAGCGAAATGAAAGTTTTTTTAAATAGCTTTTCGACCAAAAAAAAAACTCTACACTCTTCCTAAAGCTTTTATAAAGTTGTACAAATCGATAAAGCTATAAACAGAAAGTTTACTGTCGTTTTAGGCTATGGTCACTGTAAAAACATAGAATTGCCATGCTATAAATATAAGTAGAATTTCTAGCTGATAAGCGCAATAACTGAAAGTAGGTCGTAGATAGGAGAATAAAATACAATAGACAACAACTAAAACATAAATGAATTAAACCAGCTTATATAAAAATGACTGGAAATTGAAGATTAATAAGTCACCTATTTAAACTGGGTATATTTTGTAGCGAACTAAACTAATTTTGTGAAAACGAAGCACAATATGTCGTCTTAGCTAGAAAGGGACATAGTATCCTGGGGATGTATGTTTTAAGCTCAGAAGACATTCGTTAAGGAACTATGTTTCATGGAAGGGCTTTATTATCTCTCTATAGGCGTGCTGATAGGCGTGATAGATAATAATTAGAATAATAATAATCATAACAAAAATAAATAAAAAAAATAAATTATAATAATAATCATAATAGTAATATTAACACTAACAAAAACAATAACAATAATCTAATAATAATAACACTAAAAATAATAATAACATTAAACATATCAATAATAATAATATTTTTTCTTATCATATCATTTTTTTCATATCTTATTACTTCTTATTATATCTTATCATATCTTATCATATCTTATCACGTCTAACCATATCTTATCATTTCTTAATAATATAATAAAAATAATATTATCATGTTACACCATATTTAATCTCGTTTTGGATGGCGCAATAATTATTTGCATTTTATAACTGCAATTTAAGCCATTTTATAAACATATATGTATAATTCATTTGCCAATTCTCATGGCAGTTTAGAAGACAATTTGAATCAAACTGAACTGATAGAAAAAACTGAGTAACAAAACAAGTGGAGAAGAGGAGGAAAGAGGAAAAGTCAGCGAAAAGTTTGCCAAAGCTTATCAATATGATGCGCCATAAGTATGCGTATGTCGAATGGGATTATATTTAAGCTCAGTCGTAGGCGCTGGTAAAAGGCCAAGTAAGCCAAGCTATTGAAGCACATTGATAACAAATTGACTAGTCTTGGCCAAGTTAAGTTAAGAGTGTGTGTCATGCTTACGCAGCGTGGGATTTGTATGGCATTTTGAATTATAACTAAAATGATAGGCCGCCACACAGTGACTATGACAATAAAACCAGTGTTGAACGCGCATTTAAGTTTTTTTTGTACACAAACTAAACAAACTAAACCAAACCAAACCGAAAAGCATTCAAAAAAGTTGTGAGTAAGTTGTGTTAGTTGGAGATGTTGCCTGATAAAGTGATAAAGATTAAGGCCACTTAAAGTTAAAAGAACTTGAGAGAGATAAGCTTGAGCGAAATACCCAAAATACGAGTCAAACTTTTTTAAAAAGATTTTGCATATAATCAAGCTTATACAGTTTGAGGTTTAAAGTACATAATTTACATAAGACGCTGATCTGTTTACATTTTTAACACTATATTAATTTTAATTATAAAAATATATAAAGACTATTTCTTAACTTGCAGATTACGTATTTTTTTGCAACTAGGTCATTTTAAGATTTTATTCTGCTCTCAAAGGAAATACCATTAACATATTTTTATTCTACACAAAGCATATCATAAAGATTAAAAATTTGCATTACAATTGCAATCTTGGATAAGATTAAACAAAAATATTTAACAACAATCCATGGACTGACGCAATGAATATTCAAAATGAATAGACAAGTCACTGGAGAATGAAAGCAAACATATATATAAACAAAAGGAATATTCACTTTGACACAAAATTCAAAAGATTTGTGATGATTTCCAGCGCTCCATCTCATGAAACCATTTCGATTTATTTCCCAACTGCTTTGACACACTTATTTATAAATGTAAACTCCCATTCCTTGGGCATATTAAATATAGACTGCGGATTCGATGAAGGCAACACCCCCGCACATAATGACAAAGAAGAAAAAAGGGAAAAGGAAAAAAGGGAGCGTTGCTGACCCTAGTCAAGCACGGACTGAGTGACTGACTGCCACCCTTATTATGTGGACTAAATGCATCCATATGTGACTCAAAGGAGCTGTTCAAAATCGAGTCACAAAAATTGCTAGACGACCCAGGCAACGAGGCAACTAATTAAAAGACATCCAACCCATCCTGCACACTGCACCCTCTCTTTCTCGCTCTATGTTTGACATTGTGGAAAAGCGAATAGTCATTTTGGGTAGGAAATGAGGAAATAAGGAACGCTGGCAAAAACCTTATTATTGATTTCGGCACCGACTCGAGGCAATTTCCATAAGGAAATATCTGACTTTTGACAGGCCCATTTTGCACTCCCAGTCTCCTTCATAATAATTGCCAACTAATGAGACAGCCGATGGGTGGTGTTTCTTAAACGAATTTTAATTTTCAACAGCTTGGGTGGAGGAAGAGTCTAACAAAACGCTTTTAAAAACTTTCAACTGATAAAATAGTTTAAGGCGACAGTTTGCAAAAGTTTTGCTCCTTATTCTTCTTGTTCTCATTCTACTTTCGGGATGGAGGCAATTAACTGGCCGCACATAAAAATGATAACAACAGGGGATGGGCATGAGCCAGGGGGGGTGTTTAGGTGTTAGTTGAACACCCAATAAAGTTTAGACAAAAGAAAGCAACAGCAACAAAAACAAAAGAAAGTACACTGGTCGCTCGATAAGTAGAACACATTGGACTTAGACGTGGCTTCAATTTGCAAATAATTTAATTTATTTGTTCTAAGGATGCTAAATATAACAACAAAAAAAAAACAATTTAATTAAATTATTTTACAAACGTAAGAGAAAAAAAGTAATTATAAAATCAGGAAGAAAGATAAAAATGTGTTCAATAAATCGATTTTTAATTGAAATAGAATTAAAAATACCAATTTGTGGTAAGTTCGCATCTGTGAACATTTTAATTAAAATTTTAAATTAAAAGGTTTTTTGTAGGTATTCAATAAAAGTACATACAAATCGAAGAGAAAATGGAAAAAGCAACATTAAAATGAATAATTCATATTTTTGGACATGTCTAAACTGAGAGCGTTTTAATTACCAAGCGGCGACTGTTGAACTAAGCTTTTAAGGGCATTGCAATTTGGGTCAAACCAAAAGGATAATGCGGTTCGCGGCTTACTCAAAGATGGAAACACAAACACTAATGCAAAGCACACACACAAGCACACACAAACACACACAAAGACGCAGTGAGGCACACGCACAGAGAGATAGCAAGTACCGCTAAGTTATAAAACTTTTGTTTGCAGCGTTGTTTCTGCTTCTTCTTTTTCGTCAGCTGCCGCTGCCGCTGCTGCTGCAGTTTTCGGTTATTGTGGTTACCACAATGTGGGCAGAGGATGGGTGGAGAGAGGTAATCGCGTTGAGAGGACAGAGTCCAATTAGAATGCACTGTTGCTTCAACTTTCGACTATAGCGCGCGCTGTTAACATGTTGTTGTTGTCGCAGTTGTTGTTTTTGTTGCCGTAAAACATAAACTGGCTGCCTTCAGGCCCGCCTACGCAGCCGCTGGACCCGTTCAACGACAGCAGCAACAACAACAAACACAACAACAATGTCAATTGGTCGGCCACACATGGTAAGCTGCGCTGCTGTCGCTGACGCTACCGTTAGCAGAGCAACGCTGCCTAATTGTTAAAATGCACAATTGGAGTCAAAAATAATTACGAGCAAATCGATTTTTTTTAAATTCACATCACATTACACACACACACACAAGCGCACATTCAGAGCGTAAAAAAAACAAGTGAAAAATGCCGACTGCTTTAGTCGCAACATAACATTTATCAATGGACTGCACATTCGTTGTTTTTTATTATGATTGTGCAAATATTTTTGGTAAACTTACTTGCACATAAAATTTACGCAGAAAACTCGCACTTTTTACTAGTTTCGCAGCAGCGCGAACACGACGCGTTGTTGTTGCCGTCTTGGCTTTGGCGATAAATGTTAATGTTAGTTTATCATCAGCACATCAACTCAAAATGGCACTGTTAAGCGCTGTGCATTACTCAAAATGGCAATGTTAAGTTCTACAACCAGGGCTGACCCATCAGCCAGCTGCTGCTAAATATTGTTTAAAATAAAATTAAAATTGCCCGAGCTGGTTTTGTTTAAGTTAAAGAATGCGTTTATCCAGTTTCTATTAAGTTAACTGGTTTAAATAAGTTATTGCGCAGCTGTTTGTCTGCATTGATTGCTGTATTTGCGGCGTTTTTATTGACTTGCTGCTCGCTTGAGTTTTGATTTTGGTTATTTGATTCAGTTGCTTATTTGTGGGTTTTTACTTTTTTGTTTATAACTTTTAAGCACTTGAGCACTTACGGCCCGGCTTTATTTTGTGAAGCCTTTCGACAATTGCACTCACTGCATGTGCGTTAATTATACTCTCTTCAATGCACTTTGTTTTCATTGGCAAGAAATCGATTTTTTTTTTACTTTTTTTTTTTTGCTGCTCGCAATTAAAGAGATTTAAATTTGTTTTTTGTTTGTTTTATGTTTTAAACACTTTATTGAATGCACAATGGCGCACAAAGCACAGCGCAATTTACACAGGTTTTAGCCATGCATCGTATTGCGGTTTTTAATTAGTGTTTTAATGCATTTACTCAGAAATCTAGGCAAACAAATTCTTCCCCACTCAGAGTAGACACGAGGAGAAGCGCACGCTGTCAACTGAACTAAATTCCTCCATAAAGGATATATTGGCCATTTACGCGCAACCCCCAACAAACAGCCATACACAATACACAAGAGGGTGACTCCAACCAATCCGCACATGCGCCTTGCTCAAACTTCCTAAAAAGTATTCAAAAAAAATATATATGCGCGCCAAACAAAAAAAATAGCTGCATTTAGTACGAAAAGATCTGTGGGGCAATCGCTGTTTCCACCTGCTCCTCCGGCTGTCGGCTTGCGAGGATTGTTGCACTGCCATCGGTGGCAAGCAGCTGCTGCTGTGCCGCTTGCAACGGCGGCTTCATTATGTGATTGTAAATGTTGTCGATGGTGGGAATAATGCCAATTGCTGCTGCTGCTGTTGCGCCGGCCACCGTTGAAGATTGCAGCGAGCTGCTGGCATCGGATTTAATTAGCGCTTTGGGCTTCTTGCCAAAGGCAAAGCATCCACTCTGCTTTGTAGCCACCGGCGATAAGTTGTCCTTGTTCTTTGTGCTGCAAAAGTGAAATCAATAAAAGTTTATAAATTGGGGTTTACAGCAGAGAAAAGGAAGAGAACTCTTTAAAATACTCTTGCCAAAAAATATACAATTTAAAAAGCTAAAGCAGTTTTTCAAATAATAATTTTCCATCGATTTTAAATATTTTAATGCTTCAAAGCAATTTGAATTAATTTCAAAAGCCAAAGTTCTCAAATAGATAAATTGAAAAATTACTGCTACCAATTTCTATTTACTTTTTAGTATTCATGCGTTTCAAAAATAGAAATTAAAATTAAAAGAATTTTTGATATATAAAAAATTTGTAAAAGAAAATTTCTATTATTTTCCAATTTAAAAAAACGTATTCCTATTTCTATTTAATATTTAGAATTCTATTTGAAGTATAATTAATAAAAAGTATGCAAGTATAAAAAAAATAAATTTAAAATCATTTGTCATGTTTAAAAAATTATAATAAATATAATAAATTAAACGCAAAAATGATTGAAATTTACAAATTTAAAAAGTGCCGATTCCCATTTCTGTATACTATTTTGCAAGGGTTTTGAAAATACTCCACTACTCGTAACCAACTTATAAATATAAAGAATTAAATTTAAATATTTTAAAATAAATACGCACAATGCTTTCAGCGCATCCAGTTTGGGTATATTGCGATTGTAGGCTTTGGCGCCGCCAGCAGCTTCCTGGGCGGCGAGCTCCTCGGGATGCGATTTCTTTTTGTGCGTGCGACAATTGGAGCCGTTGGCAAAGGTGCGATCACAAAAGTCGCAGGAATACGGTTTTAGTCCGGTGTGCAGGATGAGATGATTCTTGAGGGCTTTCGCCCGCTTGAATTCTCTGCCGCAATAGTCGCACTTGTGCTGCATCTGATCCGTGTGCACCAGCCGATGGCGGTTTAGAGTGGGTCGCGAATTCAGTTGCATGCCGCACTCGGGACAGATGTACTTGTGCGGATCGTGCGTCTCCTTGTGATGCTTGAGACGGCTCAAGCTCTTGAAGCACTTCTTGCATACATCGCACTCGTACGGAGCATAATCCGTGTGGCTCAACAGGTGCTCCTTGAGCGCATTCAGCGAATGCACACCGACGCCGCACTGCTCACAGATGACAGGACGCGGTCGCTCCTCCTGGTGCATATACTGGGCATGCGACTGCGCTGAGGCGTTCGTTGTAAACTTCTTGCCGCAACTGGTGCAGGGATACATCTTTCGCTTGGGCATGGGCAGATGCTGTTGCAAGTGCCGCTGCAGCTGGTAGCGGGAGCGAAATTGTTTCTCGCACTGTTCGCAGCATAGCAGCTTGATGTCCTCCGTGCTCTTCTTGTCATGGTACTGGCGCATATGCCGCTGCAGAGTCTGGGACAGAGCATAGGCACGTGGACACTCGCTGCACTGATGCGCTTTGCTGCGTTCCTTGGATTTGGGCTTTATGCTGGAGAAATTGCTGTCCCCATTGCTGTTCTCGTTGCTGTCCGGGTTGCTGTATGCATCGCATAGATTTAACAAGAGCTCAGTGCCCGCATTCTCGTAATCAAGCTGCTCATCTGCTGTTTCCGCTTCTTCCTCCTCCTCCTCTTCCTCTTCATTATCTAACTCCTGTTGCTCAGCAACTTCTGCTTCAGCTGTCGCCGCTTCAGTTGTGGGCTGCTCTTCGTTTTTGCCTGCCGGCGTGAGCGGATTTTCCAGCTCCAACACCGTCTCATCCTGCTCATTCAGTTTGGGCTTCTCTTCCACATAATGCACCTCGGTAAGCGTCTCTGGCTCTGGCTGCTCAGGCATCTGTTGCTCCTCCTCGAGCAGTCCAAATCTGCCGCGCAATTCCTGAACACTAATTGCATCCTGCTTGGGCGTGCTTTGCAATATGCAATACAGTTTCTGCACACGCGTTATGCGCTCCGAGAAGTTTACAAGCGAGGTGACGAGCGTTAAGCATTCGCTGCATATCATTTCGGGCAGCTCCTCGCCGCGTGTTATCTGCAAAACAACGCATATTTATCTACAATCAAAGGCAATTCCTCCACATCCCGATTTACTTACATTCACCCAGAAATATTTGCCAATGGCCGTGGCCAGTGCCATGTCGGCAATGGGCGCACTTGCCGCAACTTCACGGGTATCCCGCTCGCCAACTGACGCTGAGTGTTCGTTTTTTAGGAATACATTTATGTTGCCTTGAAGATCATCCTTGGCGCAGAGGCGACACCAAAGGTGCCAATCGCTGACGCTTTCAATTTCGTTTTCTATCTCAATTGGAGCAGTCATTGCAGTTTGTGGCAATTTATGTGTGTGTAGCAGCGTTTACATATTTAATTAAGATCTTAAGCATTATTCACTAATATTTAAACAATTTTCTAATTGGGAAAATGCCAACAAAAATAACAAAATGATTATTTCAACAGCTGTTGGCCTATAATCTAAATATCGATAGCATGCTTAAAACGATAAGCGAGTGTAGAGATAAGTATCGAAAACAAGTCGTCACGAAACAATTCGCAAAGTATACTCATTTCGGTATCGATTGATTGTTTACATTGTTGGAATTCGAGTGGTATTGAAACTTCATTTACTCTATTATTCTGTATTAACTATTCCGTTAATTTTTTAAAGCAAAAGCAAACATCTGATAAAATAGCACACATTTTGAGCTTGTTTTCCTACAAACGGTAAATGCCAAACACCCGACTGACAATCATTTAATCTATTTTCATACTACGTATCAACAAATTGTGTTTTGATTTATTTAGTTGATAAGGCGAGTTGCCATCATGTTTGAGGCACGATTGAGCAGCACAACGCTGCTAAAGAAGATTGTGGATGCCTTGAAGGAGATTCTCAACCAGAGTACCCTCGATTGCAGTGATTCCGGCATACAGGTAAGCGCAGCAGAATACATTTCTCACTCGCGATAATCCCAAGGTGATCCAATTGCAGCTGCAAGCGATGGACAATTCTCATGTGTCCCTGGTGGCAATGTCGTTGGGGAGCGAGTGCTTTGAGCGTTTTCGCTGTAACCGAAACGTGTCGCTCGGACTAGATCTAAAGTCGCTGACGAAGGTGCTGAAGTGCGCCAGTGGCGATGATGCCGTCACAATCAGTGCCGCCGACAAGGCGGACAAGCTGCAGCTAAGCTTCGAGTCGGCGGGCAAGGAGCGCACCGCCGACTACGAGCTGCGTCTGCTTAATCTGGAGCAGGAGCATCTGGCCATCCCCGACACAGATTACGCCTGCGTCGTTGTCATGCCGTCCACGGAATTCGCACGCATCTGTCGCGATTTGGCCACGTTCAGTGAGTCCGTTGTGATCGCCTGCAGTAAGGATGGCATCAAGTTCTCCGCCAGCGGCGAACTGGGCTCCGCCAACATAAAGCTCAGCCAAACGAGCAACGGAGATGTCAGCCTGCAGGTGGAGGAGCCCGTTACACTCTCCTTTGCCGGGCGCTACTTGATTAGTTTCACCAGGGCCACGCCCCTCGCGGATAGGGTGAAGATTGGTCTGGCGGCCGATGTGCCGCTCCTGGTGGAATACCCCATAGAGGATTACGGCTATATTCGCTATTATCTCGCGCCCAAAGTGGATGACCCCGATTGAGTGCAATTTGTAATTATATGTGCAATATTTCTTTTATTTATCTATATTCGTAATATAAATTTTAAAAAATTGTGAATGATTTGCGCTCATCACTAACTGTTATCGAATGTCCATAGCCATGCCGATACAGTGTGGCGGTCGTCGATAGGTCCAGTGTAGTCAGCTGTTTCCCACAACGTTTGGCCTGCATTTCAGTACAAAATTGTAATCAATAATTATTAGGTAATAAGTTGAATTAAACAATGCTGAAATATCTGAGACGACCGCTGCTAACGTTGCACCAATATGCTGCACGTTCGCTAAGCAGCGCGAAAACAACCACAGCAAACACTGATACTGGAGGCGCATTAATTGAGGTCAACAAGGCGCTAAATGGTTGGGAGGCCAAACTGAAGGACGCCGGCGTCCAGGATACGGATTTCAATCTCAAATGCATTGTGTCGCATGTGCTGAATCGCAAATTCGTGAGTAACAAAAGAATTCACATTTACTTAATTTAATTAAATGCCGTCTCTTTAGAATACTGTGCCGGATGATTTTTCCAAGCTGAAGTTTAATTCGACTCAGCTGGCGGACTTTGAGCGGTTTCTGGAGGCACGCTGCGCCCGCATGCCGCTGCAGCACATCATTGGCGAATGGGATTTCATGGATATAACACTGAAGACAGCGCCCACTGTGTTCATACCACGTCCCGAAACCGAGGAGTTTGTACGTCTCGTCATCGACAACTACAAGCGGGCGGAGCACGTGAATATGCTGGAAGTTGGCTGTGGCTCCGGCGCCATGTCGCTGTCGATGCTGCACGCCCTACCCCAGGTGCAGGCGACGGCCATTGAGCGCAGCAAGGCGGCAACCGCTTTGGCCTGGGAAAACGCCAAGCTGCTGGGACTGCAACAGCGCTTCGAGGTCCACAATCACACCATGGAGACGGACAAATATATGCCGGAGTCGCTGCAGGACAAGCGGTACGATTTAATCATCTCCAATCCGCCCTATGTGAAGACGGATGAGTTTCAGTATCTGCATCCCGAAGTCGTCGTGTAAGTCTAGTCACAATACAGTAGTCACTCGCTAACTAGAACTGTTGGAGAATGGGAATCTTCATTTCTCATTTATTAACGTTTCAAATCAAAATAGACAAAAAATCCGCAAATAGAAATTTAAATTTGAATTGCAAAAAAAAAACCTTTCCAGTTTCCAAGTGATGACTGTAGCAACATAGTTTTATATGCTCCATTTTTATAACTCTCTTTTTCCCTTTACAGCTATGAGAACCTTAATGCTTTGGATGGTGGCTCGGATGGTTTGCGTGTGGCTCGATTGGTCTTCGATTTGGCCTGCGTCCACTTACGACCCGGTGGCAAATTGTGGCTGGAACTGGGCAATGAGCATCCGCCGCTGGTAAAGACCATAATGAATCTGCAGTACGAGGGACGACTCAAGTTTATCCAGAGCTATCAGGATCAGTACAAACGCGAACGTTTCGTTGAACTGGAGAAGGTCTAAACTGAGAGGGAGTTGAACCGTTTCATCAATCGACTCATTTGAGACATGATTAATGCAATTATAATTAGTCGCAAAATGCATTTATCTGTGATTTGACCTGACCCCACACACTTCCACTTGCAACTGCCACAGAGGCTTAAATCCACATGCAACATAAGCTATCCCTACTTATATATATATATATATATAATTGACCTATTACATTCGACTATTTTGCTACTGGCGAATGCAAAACAAATTCAGCGGCCTCAAAGGGAATTTGGAATTAATGCACTTAATTTCATTGGCTGCCATAAATCATATTAATTAGTTACAAAATAAATCCTTTATAATTACAACAACAATAACTATTATTAAATCCGTAGTGCACAGTGGCTCAAAATGTAAAAACATGATTTATGAATTATTAATTTAAAATTTAACGAGAGGAAATTATTATATAATAATAATTGTGATGAGAAGATATATTTTATATCAAGTGAAAGAGTGAAGTAACAATGATTTTATAATTAATAGCTTGAATCTGTCCACAATCTTAGCAAGTGTTTTTATATATGAAATTTGTGCAATAGTAAAAAATAAAAAATATCCTGTTTAATAGAAAAAATAAAAAAACATTTATTACTAGTCGAAAATATAATATTTCCAATAATAAAATCAACTTGACTCATTATTTAAACAATTTCATTAGCATGGAAATTTCTGTACGCCTAGTTCCACTGTGCAATACACTTGAGCATTGCATTGGTTTTATTTTTTTCTCGTTATTTAACCGTTATCAATTGGGACAGCTGTTGGTCGGCTCTAAAATATTCGACAGTCATTAACAATCGACGCATTTAACACGGGAACATTGTCACAACTGACAAAGGCCGATGGCGGGGGCAAAATGTGGACTAATACTTTTTGTTCATTTTAGTAGAGCAAGAGAGAAAGAGAGAGAGGTGGCTGAGTGTGGGTGGGAGGGGTAACGTGCGCACATGTTGAGCGTGCTGCTGCAGTAGTCTGGGCACACTTGTCGCTCATTAATAAAAGTTTGCCAAGCAGCCAAGCAACGTTAGATTTGCAGGTATAGAGACATTGACCAGCAGCAGCAGTAGCAGCAGCCAAAGCTGAAGCTGAAACCGAAGCTCAAGCAGTAGCCTGAGCATCCCACGCTGCTAGCACCGCTGCTCTGCTCAACTGTAAACATTCCAGTGAGCGCAGCTTTCACTCAAATCAATCTTGAGCCACAGCATACACATGAGATGAGAGCGAATGGGACGAGGACAGAGAGAGAGAGAGCGACATGGAGAGAGATACGATGCGAAGCGCTGTGCGCCGAGTGAGTTTTGTTTTCGGGATTGGAAGCTTCGCCTTTTGTGGCTAGCTGGCTGGCTGCACGGCTTTGCTGCCTCTGCTCCGGTCCATGGTCGTGTGAAAAGCTGCGTTGAGCGCATTAAGTCGTTAGGGTACAACCAGATAGGACGCACTTTCTCGCAGCTGACGCGTTTGCCTAGGCGTTCGTCAAGCGTCCCAACTGCGCCCAACAGTTTGTGCAAAAACTGACAAAAAAGAAAACAACTAAAAACCAAAAAAAAACAAAATAAAAATAAATAAATAAATTTTATTAAATACAAATCTATTTATTCATTTAAAATTAAGAGTCGCGCGTTTGAAGTGCATGCAATAGAAAAACAAAAAGCGTACAGATTTTAGAAAAAAGATAAAATTAAAATACGTGCGTGCTTCGCGACCAAAAACAACAACAACAACAATAAACTTCTCTATTGCCTTTTTGGCGTCTCCCGCGCAAGTGTGTGTCTGTGTGTGTGTGCGTGTCTGTGTGTATGCGTATTTCTGTCTGCGAGTGCCTGCGTCTGCATGCCAGTGTGTGTGTGTGTGTGTAGCAAAACTTCATCTCAAGTGTGTTCACAACAACAATAACAACAACATCAAATGCAAGCATATTTTTTAATTGCTACTCAAAGCATGCGATCAATAAATTTAAACAATTTGCTTGCGTGCGTGCCAATCAACATTTAAGTGAAAACTTAGCAACTTAAAGGTAAACAACAACTGCAAATTACTCTTAACAGTTATCACAAATACCCCCACCTCTAATCCCCCCCTTCACTTTATTTGCCATGCTGCAGTTTTCATTTTGGTGCAACAGCTGAAAAGTATGCTATGATTTTTTCTCTCACACACAAATACATAATTGTTGCGCCTTTCTGAAATTGAGCGTGTGGTGAAAATGTGGTGCACAATTTGTATTATTCATCGAGTAGGCAAAATAATAATTAAAATTTAATTAAAAATAATAAAACCAAAAATATTCCTGAATATTATAAATAATATGAGCACAATCGAACGAATTTGTCTATATTTATTGACCAAAAGTCCCAAATTCTATTTGAGCTTTTATTAAGTTTTGTTTGCAGCAAAATACGAATAATTTGGCTGTGGTTTTAAAATCAAGAATTCTGAATTTTGTGGTTTTTGCTGCCGAATAAATAAAAATCGTTTTATTAGAATCGAAATTATATGAAAAACTTGTTTGTTCTACATATATTAACTCTCAATTGGGACAAATTTAGAGCGGGAGAGAAATAGAGGGGAAGAGAAAGAGAGGAAGAGAGTGAGGATTTTAATTATTTCCCTTTTATGAGACTTAATAGGTTTTGTCAACAATTTATGTTATTTTTCAGCCAAAAATAAATTGTTCGCCTACTCGCATAATTAAAAATTTGCTTATCTTTTGTCAAAACAAAATAAATTGAAACTCTGTTTTCCCTATAGTATTAATAAATATTGAAAAAATGTGTTCTTTGCTCCCGGTCAACTTTGTAATTAGGTTTTTATTCATTTTAGATATTTGTTATTTTAAGCTACAAATAGAAAAACATAAAAATTAAATTTTAGTTTAATATATAAAATTGCGGTGTGTTGTTTAAAATAGTGAAAAAACTCTGATATTGACATTTATTTGTACTTTAACTGTTGCGTTTGTCATTTGGCACAGTTGTCACTCACTCAAACGAACTGTCCAATTGCCCAAAAAAGTGCTTGTCATTTTTTGTGTCTGTTGCTTTTCACACATTATTTTATGTATTTCATCTGTCAAAGCAGCAAAGTGCTGACATTTATTCAATTTATATAATTTTTTTTGTTATTTACTATTTACTATTTATTGAATTCAATTAATTTGTTCAAATTATATTAATTTCGCGCACAAGTAAATAATGCGACCCTTTTACATGTAACATTTTTTTTTATTGTTTTCCAGCTGGCATAATTAAAGCTTAATTATAAATTGTAATTTCATTGTGTCGAGATTTTGATTTTCACACATAAAATGCATTTTTTTTTTGGCCAACTGATTGGGTTTGGGGATTTGGAATTGGATTGCGTTTTGTTCGGTTGCAATTCCACATGCAATTAACTTTTGCACTGCTATCAATCAGTTTGAGACTCATGTGAAAAACTTTCTTACTGGAATCTAAAGCAACCTCACCCAATCCCAGCCAGCCACCTTCTCATTCAATTTGTCCAAGAATAGTAAGGGAAACTTTTGCGCCAACTAACAACTGGCTACTGCGTGTGTGTGGGTGTGTTTGTGTGTGTGTGTGAGCGTGTTCATATTTTCTGTAGCATGTTGAGTGCCAAATTGTGTACACACCCACAGCGACACACACACACACACACACACTTGCCGATTTTCCATCAATCATTTAGCCTGGCTTTGGCCCAGTTTAAAGAGCGCCCAACGACACCTTGAACTGGGCTGAGAATTTGTTCACGCTGTCATTTAATTGGATTTATTGGCATCTAAAACTATCAATAAAAATATTTTTTAAAAAATGCAACCAAGACGTAATATTTCATTGAAGCTGTCAATTCAAATTTATTATATTTTTTATTGTCTGCTGTAAAATATCTCAATAAATTTCGCCATTGTTAGCAATTTAATTAAATTAATAAATTCATGATTTTATTTCCAATTATATTTTGTATTATTTACATTCAACATAATTCAGCATTATTACAAAATGCTTTTATAAATAATTAATTAAATTGAAATGAAAATCAAACAGTTTACAAATCCAGTTAACAATTTATATATATATTTCATTTATGTACATATCAAATCAAATATATAAATATAACTCCAAAAATGCACAATTATTGTTCAATCGTACTGAAAAACGGCCCAAAGGAATACTTATGACAATTTCTTGGAAATTTGGATTTATTTCACTTAGCTGTCTTTTGCTTAAGTAAAATGTATCATTTCTTTTTCAATACTTGTTTTTCTTGTGAAATTCTAGCGAATTTCTGTTGAAATAAATGTGGCTTAAATAAATGTGTTTAATTTAGCTTAAATGTTATTGTTTTTTGTATGACAAATTAACCGTTGAAAGAAATTGTGCTATGTAAAAAGAGTGTAAATAATATAAATAATTTAGTCAGAAGGCTGTAGTCGAGTGATCCCAACTACGAGGCACTCTAAACTCAGCTGGTAAATATATAAAACTAGTTTTATTGCCAATTTACTAGTTGCACACTCAAATTACCAGTCTCGATGAAATTTGTGCAGTTTATCAATAGTAATCAATTTATTCTATTTATTACATTATTAGAAATCTACATATTTAGATATTGGCTCTGATGTCGATTAAATTAAATAAACTTTATATACAAGAACATACATATCCAAATTTCAGGTCTATAGCTCCAACAGTCTCTGAGATCCGCGTGTAATTACAGACAGACAAACGGACATTTTTATACCGACTCTGCTGTTGATCTTAATTAAGAATATATATTTCTGGCTGTTACACAGATTCGCACAAAACCATTTTAACTTTTTCTCTCTCCCTCCATTTTTTTTAATGTGTTTAGGTTAAAAGTTTTAATTGTTGTGTATTTTTTCTACAGACGATATAAAAAAATACTTTCAAGCAAAATGTTTAAAGTAGAATTTTTAGTTTGCCATTCGGCGCTTCTGAATAAAATAATAGTTATTACTTTTAACAATCTATCAAGTATTATTTTTTTTATTGATTATGTCTCCTAATCTAGTTTTATACAATTGATTGCTTTTCACAGATTGCAGCTGTTGTGCAGTGTTTTCATTAGATATTCATTTTTACTACATTCCATCTTAGACTGATGCTGCTCCTGCTGCTCCTGCTCCTGCTCCTGCTGCTCCTGATGATGATGATTCTTCAGCATCTTTTTCAACTATTCCTTGTCACTGTCATCTATCAGTGTCCAGTGTTTAGTGTTCACCTGCTGCCTAACAAACATTTATATATACAAATATATGTGTGTGTGTGTTTGTGTGTGTATTTGGATAGACCTTTAGAGAAGTCTGTAGACCTGCCTCAGTCGTCATTTTGCTTAACCTATCTTCATTGAAATCAGCCCGGTCCGAAATTATTACCAACATTTGCTCACTGTTTGAAGCTAGAGCATTGTTGTTGTTGTTGACTGCCTGCCTGATAAGCGACAGTGTAGACATCATAAAAACTTTTATACACATACATCTATGTCTATGTGTGTTTGGGTGTGTGTGTGTGTGTCTGTGTGTGGGTGTGTGTGTCTGTTGCTAAATGCTAAAACACAAATTGAAAGCACAAAGCACCAATACACATGAAATCGTCTAAATTGCTCCCCTTTATACATACACACACACACACACATATGTATGTATTTATTTGTGTGTGTGTGTGTGTGTGTCTTGGAGAGAGTTGCTCGACTGCCACCACAACCTTCAAAAGCCGCCCTCATATTGAACGCGCGTTCTGCGTTCTGTGTATCCAAAACACTTAAACATAAACACGTTGTCTGTGCGACTACTGACTGAGCGTGCGTGTGTTTCATTGTGTGTGTGTGTGAGTGTATGTATATATATGTGTGTGTGTACGTTCTGTCTTTTTCGTCCTTTTTCTTGCGTCTACGCACAATATGTTTCGTCTTTAACCCAGCCAAAAGCTTTGCCATCCAACTCACTAAAAACCAAAAAAAAAAAACACACAAACCAAAATACAAAAAAAAAAATAGAAATACAAAAAAAAATTAGGAATAAAACTCGCTCAGGACTCGACAAAGTCTCGGTCTGCTTCTGCTGCTGCTGCTGCTCCGGGTGGAAGTTTTAATGTGATTTCTCGTATTAATTTCGACATCGTCATCGTTCCGTTTTTGTGGCACTGCTGCTCAGCGCTGCCTTGTCTCTGCCTCGTCTCTGCCTCAGTCTCTGCCTCAGTCTCTGCTCTGCTCTGCTCTTGGCATTTTCTATTTTCCTTACGCACTTTTATTGCGCTCGTCTCTATTTGATTTTAACAACGTCGCCGGCATGGAATTTCTGTTGAGCTCTGCGTTTTCGTATTCGCTTTAACCTTTTTTTCTTCTCGTTTGCCCTTTCTCATCTGCCAACCTTCAACTCGCTCTACTCTACACTTCACCTACCCGCTTTCTCTCTCTCCCTCTCCCCCTCTCTCTATGTTTCCCTCTTACTAACTTTAGTACTCAAGTTTCTGCTTACTCGTTTATGTTCATCATATGAAACGCGACTTTGTTGCACTAAACGTAAGTTGGCGATTTACAACTCATTTTTTTTTTTTTATTTTTGGCTACCCACAACATCAGTGGGCCAAAGACTTGATAGCAGTCACGCACACGCACACACACACACACGCACACTTACTATCTTTGAGCTTTATAGTTGGTTCAGATACCTCGACTCAAAGGATCAACAACAAAAAAGTATTTCAACAGTGAAGCTGATGCGATTTTAAGCCAAACAGCAAAAGGGATTTGCTATGCACCTGTTTGTGGCACACTCCTCAAATTACTCGCTTTATGTTGCACTTTCTGTCGAAACTTCGCAAGAATTTATTAATGTTGCAGACAGAGACAAATAGTCAAAGAAATCACGTTTCCTTGACATATAAATTAAGAAAAATAAAATAGAATTAAAAAAAAAAATATATAATTTTGTTTGGTAAAGTTTATTTCAATAGTCTTGTTTTAATTCATTATTTTTAAGTATTGTTTAAAATTTATATATTTTTCTTATATTATTTATATACATATTTATTTCAATTATCATACTTTAATTATTGTTTTTATTTCAATTCTCATAGAACAGTCTAGAATTTTATCTCAAGCAATCTTTTTTCTCGTTTTCAACTTCGCAACTTTGTTTTTAAAGTCAAATTCTTTATTTTTACGATCTTAACTTCAACTAAACCCTACTGAGAATGGTTTAAGCTACTTTGTATAACTTTCATGCAACGTTTTTATGGCATTTAATATTCTTAAATCAAAAACTTGGCAAATTGTAAAAGTTCTGCTATCATCAATGGTTGTTGCATGCTCGTGTCGCAAGGCAGCTGGCTGGCGAGGCAGCAACAGCTGCAGTGGCTGTTGTGTTGGTTGCTGCAACATGTGGCAATGTACAGCCAAACAAATCATACAGCTCAGGCAGCTCAAGTTCGCATCCATCGTTGTTGTTGCTAATGTTGCCACACTCGACGTCTGCCGCAGCACAGTTGTTGTTGTTGTTGCTGTTGTTATGGCCAAAATGGGCAGTGACGAGGCAGTTTGCCTGTTACATGCCACACGTCTGTAATTTTGTAAAAAAAAAACTTTTTAATTGCTCGTTATGTTTGATTAGCATGCCGCAAAGCGTTGCACGCTTGGTTAACAGATTTTCATCATAGATCAAAAGCGGTTTCTAATCAGCAGCCAAGGAAAAAATACAAGCAAACAAGTTGCAAATATTTTTTTTTTTCTCTTCTATTGTTGCTTCTGCCTATTAGTGTGTGTGTGTGTGTGCGTATGTGTGTAAGTGAGTGCTGGAATTAGAGCACATAACACACATACACACCCACATACACACAGCTACAACAACAACAACAAGAAGAAAATAAGGTTGCCTCACTCATTTTTCGATATCATGCGCCAGCCATAAAACACTTAAGGGACAATTTTTGCAGGCGTGCGCAGATTTATGACAATTGCCAGCCAAGGGTTAATTAAATAGAATTTCTAAACTCAAGCTGAATGAATGTGTTTTAAGCAAATGATACACAAAATTGCTTATACATAAATATTTCTAGTATGTGTCGCAGACATTTTATGTTAAAGCTTTTTGGGGCATTGGACTGGCCCGCCCTCCCCGCCATCTCTTCGCCATGCTTCTTCGCAACTCACTTTCTCTTCACTCCTCAGAAAAAAAGGTACACAGGACATGGATGACTGGTTGGTTGTTATCCTGACTGGCTACAGTTTGCAACAATTGGCAGTCTTAGTTCTCGTTGTCGCCGTCGCCGTCGCTCGTCATTCGCTTCCAACTGTAAACAGTTCGGTTCGTCGTCTGAGAATAGAGCACTGAGCGCTGTGAGAGCTGCTCAGCCTTTCCAAGCGCTCCAAATAAGTTTTTCACTCAAACTCAAGCAGCAAAAAAAAAATATGATAACCACTCAGCTCTCGCAATTGCACTCAAATTTTACATCAATGGACGCTGAGTTCTCTGAACTGATAACAGACAGAAAAAAAAACTCTCACACACATACATACATGCCGAGGCATACACAGATTGAGCTGTTTAAAAAACTGTTCAAATCAGGATGAGTAAACACGATGAAAAAAAAAACCAGTCAAGTGATAACATGAATTGAGTTTAAGGCAAGAGTCTTGAGACACCCTCTAAGCAGTTCTTAAGTTGCAATCTAGTCCAAGACTTATAAAAGGAAAACGAAGGCATAGAAAAATCTTTCTTTAAAGGTAAAAAATGTTAATTTATGTAGGGCTATAAAAAGACATAGAATAGTTAATAAATGTTGTACTTAGCTATTAATGAAATTAGCTTAATATTTTTTTAATTGCTCGAAAGAGATGCATGGATTAGCTTAGCTTTGTAAAAGATGGAAGTATTTTTTAGAATTTATTGTATCTTTAGAAGTGAATATAAGTTTTTTGCAACGTAATAGATATAATACTAAATTTTTTGAGGCAGACTAAACTAAGTTTCTTTCTACATCATAGAAACTAGGCAGTTCTTGGGTTTGTTGGCAAAAAGTTTCGATTTACTTGTTTTGGTTAACAGGTTTCGATTTACTTATTTCGATATACCCTTTCCACTAGTGGTGTGAAGGGTATCAATAAGCGTAACAGCGCGGAAAACGTTTGATAACACCGCTAACATAAAAGTATACTACACAAAGCAAAGTCAGTTGTGGCAATGCACTCTGTGTGTAATTTTGTGTGCTGTGTGTCCTGTGGGTCCTGTGCCCCGTTGTTGAACCATAAAGCAAAGCAACAGAACGGGGCAGTTGAGTAGGCAAGACAATGAAATTGTCATAAATAACAACGCTCTTTATCAACACTAACAACAGCAACAACAACAACAACAACAGCAATATTAATAATAGCAACAACAACAACAACGAGCACAGAAATGACCAACCAGTTTTTTCCTTTCTTTTCTTTCCGGTTTGCTTCTTCTTTTTTTTGTCTTTTGTGGTTACCTCTTTTTATGTTTGTGGTCAGTGGCTCAACTCTTGTATTTTGTGTGTCATTTTTATGTCTTAAAGGGTATCAGAATTTTATCTGCTTGGGAATAGGCCACATTGCGTACTTGTTCTAGTTTCAGCGTAAGCCCCTTTAATTTGTCTCTCGATTATCCTTAGAGCTCTTTTTATTTTATTTATCAGCTTTCAGGACTGAAAGTAAATTTCCCTGTATTCTTAGCAAAATATATAAAATAATTACTATAAATCTCAAATAAGCCAAACTTTTCATCATCTTAAATAGTATTTAAAATTTGGCAAATATTATTATTATTTATAGGGTATTTCCTGGTCAGCTATAAAACTCCCCTTTTACTTGCGAGTTTTGTGATTCTTTTTTTTGTATTCTTTTTTTTGTTTCGTGGCTTATTCTTATAACGGATATTTCAAATGGCTGCTGCTTAAAATGACTTTTGTTCAACTTTCAGTTCAACTATCAAAATGGGCGTGTACTGGCACTACTTATAGTTATCAACGTCGGGGCGGTGAGGGGTCGAGCATTAAACTAATGTTACAGTTTTTGAGTGTCAACCCTCGAAAACTTTGTCAGCATTTTGTGGCACGTGGTGGGCAAGAGTTTCGGGCGTGACAAACCAAATTGTATATATATTTTTTTTTTCTGTATTGAATTAAATTTAATGGGCTGTGACAGTTTGTGACCATCGCAATTGCAAATGTTTCTAGATATATCCAGTTTCTTGTATGTCTGATCTTGAATTACGCATGGGAAAAGTTAACTGCCTTAATAAATAGGAGTAAATTTATATCAAAGCCACAATTAGTATTTGGTTTTTGAAAAGTTATTAAATAAAAGTTTAAGAGGTTTTTTTTTTTATTTTAACATAAATTGGTTTCCAAATAACCTATCTGTACCAGCTGCAATTAACCCAATTTTTTGCACAATTTAAATTGACTTTCTAGCGTAGAAACAATGCAGCTGAACTCAGCCGAAGATGTTTATTTGCCACAAATTGCGTGCTGTGTTGCACAGCAGCATTAGCTTTATTTGTGGCCAACTCTTTTGTTCTTCAGTCAGCAAATTGACAAAGGAATCAATTTCCACAGCTATTATGTTGAGGATAACAAATGTTATCGCATTAGCCGAGAAAAGGGGCTAAAAATAATATTTGACTTTATAGCAGCAATATAGGAAAATTGTTACACTTTTTTTTATTACCACAAAGGAATTTAAAGTCTTGTAATATTCAAATATGTCAAGCCGTGAGAAAAATAGCTGTAATATTATAGCATACTTTTGAGCACATATTTTCTTTCTATATATATTTTTTTATGTTTAAAAATTGCTAGTCATCAAATTAAAATATGAAAACTTGCACTTCACTGCGTATTTGAATATGTATCATTTTACTTTGCATTCGAAATCATAATTTAACCTTTAATCCTTGATATTTGAATAAAATTTGCCTGCTTTATGATTCATAATTATAAAATACTATATATATATATAAATATAAAATACTTTAATACTCATGTGAATTTCTCTTTAAATCTCTTCTTTTAATACCGTTCAGCTGAAATGCAATTATGCGTACAGATTAAATAAAGGTTCATTTTTTTTTGGTATAAAAATTCACACATATAAATACAATATGCAAATACATAAATAAATAGCTCTATATAAAAACGAATCAATAATAAATTAACATGAAGTTAATCGAATAAAAAAAAATTACAAACAATAAACCAAAAAAAAAAAAAGACTCAAACCATAACAAAGTGTTCATAACTATTAAATTAAATGTAGTTAAATCGTAAAACGAAAAAAATTAAAAAATGTTAAAATACAGCTTAAATTGCATCTGAATCTTTGCATCTTTATCTCTCTGTATCTATACACACATAAAACTTCGCTAATAAGTAAAAATGCAAGATAAATTTGGCCCCAGCTTAAAATCAACTAAACCAAATCAATCCAATCAATCAGTTAACCAACCAAGCCAATCAAGCGCCCAATCATCAATTGCAACTGCCATTCAGTCATCCAGCATTAACAACAACAACAAATACAACAACAACAACAACATGAGCAACAACAACAATAACCAAAAATAGCACACACAATAAATGTAAACCAAAAATGGCAACAATAAATCAAGTTTTAAATGTTTTAACGCTAAACGCACTCCATTAAATTCGCAAATAAAACGAGTTTAAATAAAGTTTTAAGGGAAAACAAAAAAAATAAAAATAAAAAAATATCTAAAAAAAAACCCACACAAGCTACTAAATAAACTTTAAATAAATTCTTAATTAATTATGGAACATTACTCAACATTTTTGTTGTGTTTGTTCCATTGTCAAAACGATAAGGCAGCCGCTTGCTTGCAGCTGCAACCACAACAACAACAACGACGACCATTTGGCAAATCAAAATTGCAAGAACAGAGGCAACACCTGCAGCCACAGCAGACACAGCAAAAAAACACGTCAACAACTCATCGCATTTGCTGGGTAAGTAAAAAGCATTTCCACAAAATGCATATTTCTAAAATTTAAACTAAATTTAAAAATAAAATTTCCACCCACTCTGCAATAAAGTTAACTTTCTATTTCAAATCAACAGCCACAACGAATAGCTAAAGTTATTTCTATGGCGTATTTTGAATACTCTTTATTTTTGCATAAAATTTTTAAAGATTGTCTAAAAACTCGTAAAAAATATTTAAAGCTGTTAGAAGTTTTTTTTGGAACTTAATCTACAGCAAATCTGCTTGCCTAGACTTGATGACAAATGCTGAATGCCCCAACTTGTGTCGGATAGGGTGGTGTGTGTGTGTGTTGTCAGACCGACCGTCGACCACCAGTCAAAAAAAAAAATCTCCTCAGCTCTCTTCGCCCGCAGCCAGCAGCACTGAAAAATAAAGTTTAAATGACGTTAAAGCAACTGCAAAACTGTGCAAAGCCAGCAGCAGTCGGCAGTCGTCAGTTGGCAATTGCAGTTTTTCGAATGTTATGAATTTCATATTAGGTACATACGAAAATCCAATAAAAATCACCGAAAGCAATTTTCGTTAGTTGGACACAAAATACAAAAAAAAAAAATATATACGAAGAAAGCAGCAGTTTGGTTTGATGGCGGCCGTTGAGTTTTCACACTAGTCAAACGCAATTCAAATGCCTTTTTCCCCCCCACAAAAATGCTCGACCACTGAATTTTTTCCACTTACGAATCCATATGCCGGATTTGTTGGATTTGTTCGTAATGGTTTTGAGGGGGAGGGAAGAGACGTGCATCGTACGTGCAACGTATTTTTTAGTCGTCTGCGTTGCAGTTCGCCAATTCAAATTCAAATTCAGTTGCTTAATTTGCTTCTAATTCACTTTGATCACAAAAAATGCGACAACCATTTGCATCCCCAAAAACTGCTTTTTCCACTACTTTGCAGTTTAAACGATTTATTGCTGAAATTAATTGCTTTCGTTTTTTTTTTTTGCTTGGCTTTTGTTAAGGTTGAATTTTATTACGGGCAATCGAATAAAAATTGATTTATGACTGAATATCGAACGTTTTCATAAACTCTATATAAATATTAATTTAAAAATTAAATGAATAAAAGTTTACTATTTTTTTCATAAGCAACTTAAACACTATATAAATATTAATTTAATAAATAAAAATTTACTATTATTATAGGGGTTTTTTCAATGGTTTTTACGCATACGATTAAGCTATTTCCGCTATTCAGATTAAAAAAAAAAATAACTGGAATAAACTAGCTTAAAAGGCTCATAGTCAGTCTGTCAAGCCGGCATTTCGGACGTTTGTCATTTTGGCTAAAAAGTTCATTTCCCCAGTTGTCAACAGTTTATAATAGTTTTTGCCTTTGTGCGCTTGGCCCAAACCGAGTGAACCGAAACCGAACCGCTCAAAACTAACCCGAACTGCAGCTTCAGTTAGTAGAGATTGTCGTTTGTTTGATGTTGCTTACTTGTCAGACGACTGTGTGTGTGTTTGTGTGTGTGTGTGCCTGGTTGTGTTTAGTTAACTACTTCTCTCTATCTCTGCCTGCGCCAGTCTCAGTCTCATGGTCTATCTTTCAATTCCTTTCCAACTGGTTTATTTCATTGCAGCACAGCAACTGTCCCAAGCAAATCTGCTTTGCTGATTAAACCTAAATAATGTTCCTTTGCTGTGGCTGTGACTGACCCCACCCGCGTGCCTGCTAGCCCCTCCCCCCGCTCATCCCCAACTGCGGCTTCTTTTGTTTGTCTGGCACTTTAAGAGCCCGGCAGCCGGTGTTTTATAGCCAAAATGCCACAATGTATAATGGCTATGTGATTAGGCTTGCACAGAGCTCATCCCACGTGGGAAATCATTGTGGGTCACTGTAAAGTTAATACTTAACCCGATTTGGGTACCCAATTTGCTTATATTCAAAATTCACTTTTATAAATAATTGAAATAAGCCAAAGCTTTTAATGCATGCAACAATTTTTTCAACACTATTTATTCATTTATGCCCCAGTCCCATTAATTTTAGATAAGTAGTTTTATTAGGAATTTGTTGGGGTTATAAAATATAGCAATATTATTATCTAATTTTATATTATATTTATTAAAAGTTTATTTTATATTTTTATAATTATAAAAAACATAATTATAAAAACATTTCTAATAAATATCACATATAAATCAAGTTGATAATAAAATGATTCTTTTTTTATATATGATTCCTAATTTAAAGAATGTATTAAGTAAGTGATTACTTACAATATTTGAACATTCACAAACCACAAAATAAAAAAAAAAAAAAATACTAAACATCACTATTATAATTAATTTAGATACGTTAAAAAAAAAAACAATAAAAATCATATATAAATCAAGTTGAAAATAAAATGATTCTTTTTTATATATTTAGTATTGTTAGTTTAATCAATTAACTGATCACAATACTTACAACATTTTAAAATTTACATGCCACAAACTCCAAAAAAAAAATACTAAACATTTCTTTTGTCTATATTTTTTGTGGCAAGAGCATTCGCAATTCATCTGTGCACCCTTGTTGCTTCTTCAATTTATTTGCCTTTTGCAAAATCTGAGACAATTTTCAACTTATAAGGGAACCGCCTGCATTTGTGTAATAACACAGTTGAGCTGCCGGTTGCAACCGGCAGTTTCCGTTGCTGTTGCCGTTGCCGTTACCGTTGCCGTTGCCGTTGCCGTTGCCAGTGTTCTGTGTCCTGTGCCCGACCATCCTGCCTCCGCCTGCCGCCGGCCACTTGTTGTTGGACATTTTTTTATAGCCATGGCGTGGGCTTTATTTCCTTTCAGCCCACCCTGATGCTGCACGTAGCACATTTTCAATTTAATTTCTGTCTGCGTGACTCTCTCGTTGTTGTTGTTGCCTGCCCCCGCAGCCCCCCCCGCAGCCAATGCTGCAAACGCGCTTTACCAGCCTGCCCCATTGTTCTTGGCTTTGTTTGCAGTGCCATTTCCTGTGCGCCTACATGAAATTAACTTGTGCATTCGCATATGCATATATGACACTTGCTGCAACATTTGCCGCAACTGCAACTGCACAAAATACCGTTCACAGGCAGCATATAATTTATAAAGAAATTCCTTTGCCATTTTTGGTCGTCACTTTAATTAAAGTGCGCCACGAAATTGTTGATAGATATATATATATATATAGACAGTGAACGATGTGCTGCTGCTATTATAGACAGTATTCAAACCATCATTGACTGACCCAGTTAAGAGGGCGTGCAACTGTAAAGTGCTTGTGGATGGGGCATGTGGGTGGTAGTCGAAGCTCAAAAATAAAAGCATTGACAGTCAATGCACAGTGGTGCCAATGCCAGAATTGTCTTCCGATCAATATATATATATTCGTTGTGAACTGATCAGGGCTTAATGTCGAATTGGCTTAGTTAGATATAGATTTTTGTATACAAAGTCAATGTTGCAACATATGTTGCAACTGAAACCCAAATCTATCCAAATCATCAACTAATTTGCAAGTAAACATTATATATATATTCGATCTGTTATTTTGTTTTCGATAATCAAGTAACAAATTCCTTTAGCTTTTCAATGTTTTGTTTTGTGTTGAAATTTTCGAAAATGCCTGCAGTGGATTTTTGGCTTGTTTTTGCTGCTGCTGTTGTAATTACAAGGCACTTGTTGTTTAGGCTTTGAGCTAACAAAGGCTGAATTGCCGCCAGCCTGATACCCACAGCTAACAGTCCATAGGCCAAAACTTCCCCCCTCCCCACACACACACACACACACACATACAACACCCACTCTTTTGACAGCAGAGCGCAGCAATAACGGTACTTGAAAGCGAGTGCACAAAAGTATGCAGCACTATTAGGCCAAATGACTTTTGACGCTCGACGCTCGCTTGTATTGCAATATTTGCATGTGGTCTGCCATAGTCATGTGCATGTTTCTCTGTGTGTGTGTGTGAGTGTGCGTGTGTGTGTGTGCAGGGGTGGGAGTGTTTATCGGCTTGTTTGGCGCCGTTGACTGCATTTGCCGGCTGCATGCAATTGATGCCAAAGGCCAGCATCGAGGGCATTTCAAATGAATACCGCAGCAATAGAGAAAAATACAGAACGCATTTTTGCCATCGAAAATTTACTATAAATGTTTGCAAGTGCATTTTTCTTCGTTTTTTTTTCTCTATGAAAAAATTTTTGATTAGCTCTGCGAGTGTATTTTATTGCTTTGTGTTAGTGGTTGCTTTAAAAAAATAAAAATCCATTGTGCAAAATGAGTCTTTAGATAACCATTTATATTTTCTTCATGGGAATCTGTATAAATACATATATATATATATATATATATATATATATATATAGCTAAATAAATCAGGTATTAGCTTATTAAATTCCTTGACATGCTACTGTCATCGACACATTTTCTTCAAAGAATGCAAATATATATTCAATATTTAAAATATCCAAATTTTGGCTACAATTTAAAATCAATTTAATTGTAATTATTGATAAAGTTAATCTATTTTTATACGCTAAATTTATAATCAGCATTTTTTGTGCACACAAT
Organism: Drosophila dives; assembly: GCA_035042365.1. NCBI lineage: Eukaryota > Metazoa > Arthropoda > Insecta > Diptera > Drosophilidae > Drosophila > Drosophila dives. Next base: position 405,996 of record JAWNLJ010000415.1, on the reverse strand, counting down.
ATTATGCTAATATATTTTCGTAAGCTTATCATTAATTTTTTAAATATTTACCAATCTGATTGACTTTTATTATCTTAATATAAATAAACTTTTCACACCAAAATTGCAATAGAAAATGCAAGTCAGGCAAGCAAAATCGCCAAAAAAAAAAACACTTTGGTTTGCAATTTTTATGCTCTCTAAAGCAGAAATTCAAACAACTTTGTGAGTGTGTGTGTGTGTGTGCGGCTGTGTGTGCCAAAGGGTTCAATTATGAAGAGCGCCCGTCAGGTGACAAAAAGTAACAAGCCTGCACGGGAAAAGAGGAAGGCAACTAAAAGCCGATCCCTTGGCTGGGACGCGCTATGCAACTAAGCTAAAATGCTTGACAACTGTGCAACATGGTGGCACAAAAACTCGAATATACCAAATGTATAGCGTCCGCCGTATAAAACCTGTGGACGGCTAGCAAAATTGTACTTAACTTTTGGTCCACCTGGGTTTCTCTGTGTGTGTGTGTTTTTTTTTGTCGCGCCTAAGCGGCTGCCACTTTTGTTGGCCAAAGTGGTTTGTGGTCAGGCGGTCGCAGGTGACAAGATGACTGGATAGGAGGAGTCGGGCTTTCAATTTCAAGGCTCATTGTGCTTGACTCTGGCTTCGGCGAACCATTAAATTAACTTTAAAACTTTCCAAAAACCGGTAAAAAAAAACAATTCAAACTAAATTTAAAATTAATTAACCACAACAAGGCTTAAGCAAAATAATAAAAACCAAATATATGTAGGAAAAATAAAGAGAAAGTACGAGAAACATGTAAAAATACGAGAGAGTCGCGGTCATTTCAACTTTCCACCCATTTCGTTTCATTTCCTGCCACATAACTCGTAAAGCCCCTAATTACGCAAACAGCTGACGCAGCCATAGACAAAAAAAATTTAAAAATAAAAAAAAGTAAAGGCGCGGAGAGTGGAAAGAGAAGAATGTCTTATACGACAGAAATTAAATAAAATATATAGCTTTAAATTAATTACGAATCGTTAAGGTGAAACTGAATTAAACTGATTTTTATGATATAGAATGCAAGCGAAACGCAAAACTTTTAATATAAAAATTTTAAATTATTAAATTTTTAAATCGTTTAATATAATATTATATTTCGGTCTGTTGAGCAATCTTGATAACCGAAGTATTTGTCGAAAAAATAAAAAGTGATTTTGCTGTGCGACGCACGTGTAAATTATCGTGGCCTGGCTTGAATGGGCGTCGCCTGAAAACATGCTGCGGTATTTTTCATCTGCCTCCTTGGCACTGGCAACGTAGCACGCAGCCTCGCCGCATGTATTTCAATTACTGCATTTCTCAGTTAACCGCCACATCTCCGCCCCGCCCACACCGCACACACACACATACACACACGCGAACACTGGCGCTGCTGAACCGTCAGTAACGCGTTCGGTTGCCCCGCCCCTTCGCTGCCCGCCCTCGACAGCATATTTTTTTTTATGGATTTTTAATTTGCGCCCGGCATATTTTTTTTTTATTTGTTTTATTTTGTTATTCGAGCACTTTTACGCAAATTCATTGTTTTAATTTACTCAAGTTTGTTGACCGAAAACAAAAACTAATCAATGCGGTCGGAGCAGCATCGAGGGGTGATGGGGGAGTGGCAATGGGCGTGTGGGAGTTCACCCAAGGTGACAAAGCTGAGGCGTTGGTCAGTAATGAGGTCAAAACCTAAAATAGGGTTAAACAGCATACACTTTTTTAATTAAACATTAAGTCTGGTAAACTTTTTTTTGTTGTGGTTTTCTATCTGGCATGGTTCAAAGACTTCGTCCTCTTTTTTTTCGGCATTTGCTTTTGCGGAGTTTTTTCCCTGCAAGCAACCGCAGTCCGCTAAGTTGTGGCCAGAAATATGAACTTCAAAAGGCAAAGCTTCAACTTGTGGATACAGCGAAAAATAAATAAAAAAAAAAAGCGCAAAGCCAAAGGGATAATAGTTAATGAGATACTGTTAAAAGAAGAGTTAATCTTTTTTGTGGTGTTTTGAAAAATATCCAAGTAAGAATATGAATTAAATATGCAGTGCACTATACAAAAAATAAATCAGAGATTGTGGTTTAATTTATGGAAAATATAAGTGTGGCAATATTTTGGTAGGCTGAATTAGGTAAATTCAAATTATACAGATTTATATTTGAGCTAAAACTAAACCATCAAAAATATTGACCGTTTCTATTTTTGTTTATCTTTGCAGGCAACATTACACAACTGAACACAACAACGATATATAACTGAACAAGCAAAACTAAATTAATAAATTTACCAACAACTGCTAATTACGGTTTCTCAAGCTCTTTTACACACACAAAAAAAAGTAGTGCGAATTATGTAAATTTAAAAGCAAAAACAAAAAAAATAAATAACTCTGCCAGCAAAAAAAAAAAGAGCCTGCTAAAAATGCGTGACCGAAAACCGGAAATTAAACTTGCAACAGCCAAAACCTCAAAATAAAATATATAAATAAAAGTAGTGCAAACAAACCGCAGTTGCCAAAAATCTGCAAAAAAACCAAATGTTTGTCAGCAAAACTAATTAAAAGAAGAAGACATAAACAAAAAAAAATCACAGAAAGCGCGTAAAAAACGAATTAAGAAATTCTGCTGGCAAATGCAAGAACAAATTAACAAAAGTCGCTGCGGTCAAAGATAAGTTTTACCGCAAGATCTAAAACAAGATAAGAATAAAGAAAGAAAACAGAAAACAAAAGCGATAAATATACCGCTAGGAAGTAGGCTGCAGTCAGATAAAGAAAAAGAGAGAGAGAGAGAGAGAAGAGAAGATCACAGAACTGACCTTCAGCGCATTTGGGCATTGTGTGAGCTGCAGCTGCGCTGAACTTTGACCCACGCGACGCGTTTGTCTTTTGGCTCAAGTGTTAAACACGGCAAGGCTAGGCTAGGAAAGGCGCAGCCTACTTAGAGGCAGGCGACAGGCAACTGGCAGGCACCCAGTTGTTGCAACACCAACAACTAGTGGACAGCAACAATAGCAACAACAACAGCAACAACAACAACAACAACAACGGTCCAAGCAATTCAACCTAAAAACAACGCCAACAACAAAACCAAGGACATGGACTCGTCGTCGTCGTGCACGCTGTTTGCCGTGTTTATCTTCCTTGTGATAATTAAAGGTGAGTGCTGCCCCCCTTTTGACCCTCTTCTCTCTACTGCCATTTTATCACACTTTTACTCGACACTCACACACACACACATTTTTCCATTTTGCCCCATTCTGTAAGTGTGTGTGTGGTGTGCTTAATGAAAAGCCACGCAAACGTTGCAGCCACCACCTTACCTTAAGTGAATAATTGTAAACATTAATTAATTAATGGAATTAGCTTTCCATACAAATTTAAAATTGAATTTTAAATACAGCTCAGCTCTTTTAACTTAAAGTCCAAGCAAATCTTTGTGTATTACAAATTCCTTTGATGTGATTATAATTTATTTTCAAAATTGAGTCGGGAGATTAAAATGAAAGTTCGTCGATTACAGATTAAAATTGGGAATAATTTTTAAATCGGCTTGTTGTATTTAAATTTATAGCCAAGTTAGTAAAGTTTTCTCCCATAATTAAGAGCTCAATTTCTATATCCGCTTAAGATATCTATTTTCGTACTGAAAATAAACTCCATAAATTCAATTTATCTATATTATAACTGACTAATTTTTGTACAATTCTTTTGTCTTTTGTTATACTAACTTTTTACCACATAAACTTTTTTGCAGAGCTACTTTTGTACAAATCCTCCTCGTGTCACTATCTCTCCGAGATGCACAACTCTCGGAGCTGTGCATAAATCTTCTTGTCACTTTACTAACACGCCACAAATCGCGACTCGAACTGCTGCTCCCAACTCAGAAGCGCCACCAACCCCCCGCACCTTCGCGTGAGGCACTATTTAATTCAATTTCACATTGCATTTTTTCAATTTTCTTTGCCAACATTTTCACGGCGCTTTAAGCAGGCCAAACAGAAAAAGCCACCGACTAAACGGAGCGCAAAATCTAAAAAGCCACACATGTATGTATCATGTGTAATACGTGTATACGTATCTATTATATATATATATATATATATATATAGAGCTATCCATTACATGTATATGGTAGTTATATGGCCATATTCCCACGTAGCTCGCCATAAATTCACATTGTGGCACAAGAGATCGCCCAGAGCCAAAACTTGGCCATATTTTTTAGTTTGCTCAGCTTCGCTCAGCTCGGCAATTGCCAAAGTAGAAAAAAATAATGCGCGGCAATGAGACAATATTCAAGTTGAAATAAAAATAAAAAAAAAAAAAATAGCGAAAACGAGAATAAACTCGTACAATTGTCAGAGTGAGCCCCAGGAGGGCCTACTTCAAATCTACAGCTGCTCCCCAGTGTGCAAGCAACGCACACGCAAGCAAACAAACACTCACACACACATACACACACACATGCACACACACACACACATACACATACACACACACACACACACACTTACCAACGCCTGTGTGTGTTCGTTAAAGTTTTTTTTTTTCAACTTGCATTCAGTCGAGAAGTTTGTTTTTTGTGGCTCGTTGAGTTGGGCTGCAGGGAGTGAGGTGTGGGGTGTGTGTGGTGTGGCAGCGTTCTAACTGAAGTCTCATGTGTTAGCGACTGTTGTCAAAAATAACAAGCAGCGAAGCATGGTTCTCATTTCTCAATACTGAGTGCTCCACTTTCATTGATTCCACCAGTCTGCCACGAAATGCATTAACATCAAGTGCCGTCTAAATGAAACAGTGAAAACATATTCAGAAATGAAATCTGTATTGAAACTGAAATTGATGGAACTTGTGCCAATTACGTACATTTTTGCATTAACACCTGACAACTAACTTTGATTTTAAGTACAAAAAAGTAAAGTTATTTTTAATTTGTTAGATCTCTTTGAACAGATATTTATCAGATATTGCAAATGTATGTCATGTTAATTGGAGCTTTTATAATATTATAAACTCAGTTCTTTTTATAAAAATATATATATTTGTACATATTAAATACTAAACAGCATTGTTGGAAGATCTTACATAATTGTGGATGGGATCTGGCTTGTTAATAAACTCTTTGCCTCAATTTTCGGAACCCTTTCGCTCATCTTATCGACTGTAGTCCATTTTTTATCTACTGCATTGAAGATTTTGAATCACTGTTCAACCGTAACAGTTTTTATACAGTTGGAGAGGGTATAGTAATTTTGTCGTTGGCACGACTTTATAAATAATATAAGTTCTTTAAATATATCACTAGAAGAGTACATACGATACCGTATGTATTTCTGTCCGTTCCTATGCAAACTAGGTCGACAGTTTTAAAGCCGGTTGATAGACAAATTCTAGTGGAAGCAACATTTTTGTTTAACAAGTTGCTCAGTCAAAATTAACTATTTACGTACAATAAAATTGGACTCTTAAAGCATTTAAGTTTTTTAAAATTTTGTATGTTATTATCATATTAGCAGGTTGACTGTGATTTGAAAGGGTATGTAAACTTCGAGATGCCTAAGATAGCCATTCCCTTTTTGCTTCAGTTAGTTTCGCATTTCGATCTTCTTTTAGTTGCAAGAGCAATGACTTGCAACAAGTTACTGGTAACTGACACAGCTGCTGTGCAGTGTAAGCGCTCACTCAAAAGCTCCTTTTTTTTATATGGCTCTTATTGTTTATTACAGTTGCGTGTTTTCTTTTTCACCCTAGACAAGTTTTAGCTAAAGCATCGCAATGGGAGCTAACTGGTAAATCTTTGAGACTCCTCCATCGTTTTACTCTGTTTTTCTTTCTCTCTCTCTCTCTCTGTCTAACTCCCTTTATCACTCTGTATACATCTTTTTCCCTCCTGTCTGCCTCAGACAAAGACTAATGAAGATGGCGTCGCATTCGAATTCACATTTAACTTCGTGGCAGGACGAATATTTTCAATAAGCTTGGCGTAGCTGTAACAAACTGCGCACTGATTGGAAAATCAGCAGTTGAAAATTGCCAAAAGTGAAGAAGCAGAGAGCAGCATGAGCATGCCCCGCAGGGTAACAGCAGAGGGAAAATACAATATTTCAAAGATTTAGCCGAATGTTGTCAACTTGTTGTTGCCAGCCAGTTGGCAAGCGCATAAATTTCATAGCAATTCGAGCGGCTCTGCGCACCTTGAAGTTGTCCCTGAACCAACTGTCAGCTGTGCCATCCCTCCTGGGGCTTTTGGACTATATATATTGCTGGTCATATATTTTGTTTTTAAGGCATTTTATGTATTGTGAAAAATTTAAATGACATAAATTTCTATTGGATTTTCGGAGCTGTGGCCAAAGCCAGGACATTCACAATCTCCTCAACATATTTTGTGCTTTCACTTACGGACGAAATGCTTTTAAGCTAAGGTCTTCACTTGTACAGAGGCGTCCGCTGGGCTTGGTCAACTGATAAACAGATGCAGTTGGCTTAACTGTTAACGGGCAAAGTTTTTCGATTCATTTTAATGACTTTGGCATCAATTAAAATCAAATTTGAAAAAAATTTAAATAAAGTATGGAGGAAAAATAATGTAAATAAAATTCATATTTTATTTATTTTATTTGCATATTATTGATATCATTATTTTAAAGAGTAAAACTCACTTGACAAATTATATGTTTATTCAGGGTTTCACAATATAAATATACAGCCAAAAAATAAACAGCCCCATATAATGTAGATAACAGGCTACTAGTGATTTAGTAATAGGACTGTAAATTAACATCTGTACTTAACATTGGTATCGATATCGATCGATATCAATTGAGAAGAAGTTGTCATTTAGTTTTGACTGCTACAATATTGCAATCTATTTTAATTGCTGCTCGAAAAACTAAAACCCTTTATAAATAATATATACATTATTAAAAATATTCTAGAATATACTTTCTCTGCCTTAGCTAACAATTGATTTCGAGAACCATTTGTCTGTACATAATAATGGTGCAAATTTGAAACCACACAAAAACTTTCTAATCTGGTTGTCTTTAGGGTAGCGTTAGTTGTTTTTGGCTGAACATTGGGCCTGTCAGTGCTGAGTATTCCGCTGCGGCAGTTCGAGCAACTTGCCACCCATTTCCAGCAAAAAGTTTTACACCCCCGTGGGAGATGCCTCTGACGCCTGCAGGTAAAGCGGATAATCCTCTCTGGTGGGACGGACGAGAACTGCGACGACTTCAGCTTCCGCTCGGCGACGCCATCAAATTGCTGTTGCCAAGCGGCAACTGCACGCACAACTTTCAAGGCCGCCAGCGGGCAACCACCCAACTAAACCAAACACCCATCACTGTCAGTCGTAAAGCAAGCTGCACTGTAAGAAAAACAAGTTTTAGTTACGCGCTCTGCACTTCCGTGGCGCCAAAACAATTTGGTGAGGAGCTTCTACATTTTGGATTTCGATTTAGTCCTAACCTTGCTCCAGTCTCTCTAAAGCCGCTGTCTGCCTTTTGAATCAACGTGAAAATGGGAACAGGGAAAGGGGAACGGGGGCACCTGTAGGGCGTTTTCATGAGTCAGCGTTGCCGCCACTAAACTTTACAAATAAGCATTTTTTATACGGCCAATTCCCGACTTTGGCGTGCAACCCACCCCACCAAGTTAACCACTCTCTGCGCTTGTCGCTAGATCGTAAAACAAAAAACTTAGTGCCTGCGCCTAAATAACCGTAAATGGCACTCGTGGGCCGCCCCACATCAACAAAAGAATGAAAGCCGAACTTGATAGGCATAAATTTGCTGTAATTTAACGCATTCAATTACAAAACACAACAAAAAGAAATAAGAACTCGCGAGCGTCTTGCGACTTACTTAAAAATGTCATAAAATGAGAACAAGGAGGAGGCCCATAAATGCCAGTACAATGAGACATGAGACATCCTGCCCACCAGCTATCAATCCCCACTGCAGTTTGGGGCATAGCCGAATAGACAATCATCTTTCAAATATATTTATTAAAACGAACTTGTTAGAAAATGTAATATTTTGAGAAATTTGAGCTTGTCTATGCACGCACTTAACAGTTGCGCTGTTATCTTCCGTTTCAATAATTAATTCAGTTATGTTACAGTTAATTACAGATAAAACTTACTTGCTAAGACTGTTAATTAACATCTGAGTATAAAATATAGCTGTGTACGTAACAGATGGTATCGATATCAAGGTGCGATCACCAGCTTGAAGAGAAAGAATTCAACAGCTGTGAATAAAGTCAAGTGGGTAGAGTTGTTTAAAATAAAAATATTAACTACGAAAACCTACTAAGACAAAAAAGGAGTCTACTGCAAATAGAGGTCGCATAAAAGCGGCATACATTAAATACCAAATTACGAAGCAGACACATTTCGCAGCTGTTTGCCAGCCACTCGATGGATGCGCTAAAAGCTCTGCAAAGCGTTTAAAAATGAAGAGTTGCCGTTGAGGTAAAAAAAAACACACACACACACATACAGACACAAAAAGTAGGAGTGAAAAAGCAAATAATTGTGCCCAAGGCGACTACAAAGCGAATTACAAACAGAGCCCAGCGGCGCGCTCGAACTTGCTTCCCGCTCTCTTCTTCTCCCTCGAACGCTCCATCTCTTGCTCGCGCTGGCGGCCAGGCGGCGCCAGGGCGACTTAATGTATGCAATGCCAGCCTAAATTAATGTAACTGTATATGTATATTTGTGTGAGTGTGTGTGTGTGGGTGTATGTAGACAACCCAATTGACTTACAAGCTACGTTTTCCACCTGCCCGACAAAAAAAAAAAATGAATAAAGCTGAAAAAAAATACAAAAAAACATGCAAATTTCAAGGCACAGTGCGATTTTATGCCTTTGTGTTGTTTTTGTTGTGCGGCGATTTGCATAGGCTCGACGTGGGTGTGTTACAGCGCCCAGGCAACAACGCGGCAATAGCTATAGCTATACAGCTATTCAGTCTCCATGGTGACATTAGCAGCGTGGCGGGTAGATTTTTAGTCGGTCAGGTGAGCGTCGTCGACGAGCCAGCCGGCTCGACCCAATGACTGAGTTTGGCATTGAGTTATATTTTCAACAAAAGTAAAAGAGAAAAAAAAAAAACCAAACCAAATAACTGGAATGGAATGAGCAAAATGTGAGCGCGCTCCAGACGCATCCAGGCATTAAGGTACACCATTTTCAAGGATATGCGGGGATGCGCATGTTTATTCCCGTTTTTCTGGCCACAAAACATTTTTACGCTCAATTCCAGTGAGTCGCATCACGGAGAGCAACAGCAGCCAGCAAATCTCTTTCACTCAAAGCTGCGTGGGTTCATTCAATAGATTTTCGCATATACATGCATATATTTATATATATATGTATAGACATTAATATATGTATATATATATATTTATATATATCTATATGTAGTATACAGTTATTGCTGTGTGTATATGAGCAGCAGCATCAAGTGTGTATTTTGCAGCTGTGTTGAGCTTCTAATTGACAGACAGCTGAATTTTTTATGTGCTTGTTGTCTGCGTTGGCCACTCGAACTCGCACTCTGATTTGGATTTTGATTCGATTTCGGGGCCTTAGCCTGAACATCAGTTTTGGCCAGAATGAAAAGTGAAGTAACCAAGTGGGTTAGAGCTTGCTGGTCAGTTTGAGCACTTTAATTGGGCCAAAACGGGCACCGTTTTAATTAGGAAATATGCAGAGAGCCACACAATAAGCAGCAATAAGCCAAGCCACACAGTGGCAGACAGCTCCTACCGTCCATCAGTCCAAATCCAAGCACAAGCACAATTGTCACGGCGCTCCACAAGCATGTCAAGGATGCTGTCGCCAGCTCGCAAGGAGTGCAGCAGAGGGTCACACATATGTGTGTTGAGGGGTACGGGGGCAATCGGGTCGTACATGGCATGCACTGGCCTCATCTGAGTGTGTGAGTGTGTGTGCGTGTATTTGTGTGTGTGCTTGTGTGTGGCCCACTAACTAAAATCCAAATGGCGTTTTGTCATATCAGCTGCTCGTTAGCCATGTGAAGAGCCAGGCAACACCTGTGCGGTTGTCTAGTAGTTGAACGGCCGCAAAGGGGGCGACGAGGGTTACGGCCAGTACAGGTGGCTGTTCATCTAATCGACATAAATGCGGCGACGATGTCGTCGTCGTCGTCGTCGTCGTCGTCGTCGTTGTCGTCGCCTGACTAAGTGCCAAACAATGAGGAGCAAAAAATGTTGTCGGCTCCAATCCTCTCGAGTGCAATACGTAAGATGAGCTGCAGATAACTAAAAGGCACAAAATAATTATCTCTGTGCTGTTTATTCTGCTTGACTTGTATTAAATTTAAATTAAGGCAACAAGCAGTAAAAACAAACTTTATTAAATGCAACTTCCCACATAAATCAAATAAAAAAAGGAAAAGAAATTTAATAAAAATTTCGATCGCAATCAGTTGGATAAATTTATAAATTGCATTTGTTAACTGACAAGTGAAGTGTAAAAATAAAGGAAAACAGAAAAAAAACGCTGCTATCTAAAAGACTGCTTGTTAAAAGTATTTTTCATTTAAAAATAATATTTATATTGCAAACGTGTTGTTTATCTTTGATGCAATTTATTGAATAATTTTTTTATTTATTTATTTTTTTATTAAGCTATGCCTGAATATTTTGCAGCCATTAGCCATCAAGAGTTACGGATAATATGGAAAGGGAAAAAAATACGTTTGCGAGTATAGTTGCGAGTATATATATATATATATATATATATATATATATATATGTGTATGCTTAAGGGCATATATCAGGCTTTGTTTCATTATTTATGGTGATATTTCTCACTTTCGCTAGCTTATTTTTCAGCTTTGCTCGCTCGCTTTTCCCCCTTCTGCTCGTGTCCATTATCCAAATAGACACACCATACACACACTCCCAAAGGTGTTGTTTCATCTGTGTGTGTGTGTGGTTGTGTGTGTGTGTGTGTGTGTGTGAGAGAAAGTGCGTTTACGATACTCTGCGGCACACCTCGGCCCCTTAATGTATGCAATAAAGCTCAAGTGTAGCCCTGAGCTTGCGCTGCCAGCCAGCCAGCCGGCAGCAGCAGTTACCTGTGTTAACACACACACACACACACACACACACACACACGCACACACAACGCAGTTTGGTAGCTAACCTTCACTTTCGCTGCCTGATACACACTTGCATGTGTGTACGTGCAACTGCAACATTGTAGCACAACAATCGCACTGGCGCCGCTGCTGACTCCACGTTCCTCCCCCGACCCGACGTCTCTCCCTCTCCTTTTTGTAATTACATTTTGTTTTACTCGTGTGTTAAAGTTTGTTTTGTTCGCATCACTGTTCCACACACTGGCAGAGAGTATAAATTTTGTCACAACACGAATAAAGTATTAAAATTGGCATCCATCGACTCCATTGACTATGGAATCTGTCGAAGATTGGCAGTGGAGTCACTATAGACACGGTCACACAACATAGTCAGCTCTTGGGCCAGGGTATGCAACAGTCGGCGTGCCACAAATAGCTGTTGTTTTGTTTTTTTTCTTCGCAGTTGTGTTGTACCGAGTGCCCACGATTTTCCCCAGCATCTAGTCGTAGTGGTTTATGCAAGTGGCACTGTGGGGCATGTTGCAGCGCTTGTGTCCGCTGAGAACATATGAAATTCATGCGTGATTTTTATTGTCGTGTTGGGTGTGCACATAAAATAATGCTTATGCATGGCTTCCCCTTCCCTCCCTCTCTCTCTTTCTCTCTATATCATTTACTTTTTGTGGCAGCAACAAGTTATACAAGTTGCAAGTTTAATGTCATTGAGCATAACACGTACAAGCACCCCTCCCCCTCTCCACCCCCTCTCTCCACACACACACACTCTCACACCCCTCATCTCCGCCTTTTAAAATTGTATACTTTATTGAATTCCTAGCGCTTTATTGTGTGGAAAATTTATCGTTTCAATTATTCAGCTACAGCAGCAATATGTATATGTATATTTTTTTTTTTTTTCAACACGCATGCGATTTTCATCTGATATTCTCTGACTCGTATTTTATGTCGCACAAGTCCCCACCCTCCCCCCCTCCCCCTACAGAACCTTGATTCGAGCTCCAGCCCGAGCTGGCTGAGATCCATACTAACTGCATTGACTTTGACATTTATGGACAAAAGTTGAAGCTCTCAAGCAAACACACACACACACACAGTAACAGACAGACACACACACACACACACACACACACGCAGGTACATACAAGTGCCCAGCGGCGACCCTGGAATATTCAATGCGAATGAGAATCTGAATTCGAATGCGAAATTTTTGTATGTCCCCTGGGCTGACTGTGCGCTTGCCTGTGGCACGTTGCGTATACGAAATTTGCGTGCAACAAATAGCAAACAGGTAAATGATTTAGACAGATGCCAAGTTATGGCAAAAGCAATGCCAATGTGTATATGAGATAACCAATGGCAACTAAAGGTTGCGCCATAAAGGATGATACTACTTATCCCGATTGCCCATAATTGGGTCAATGTGAGCTGATCCAGAAAATTTAGTAGTAAATTAATACAAATTCCAAACTATTTACAAAAATAAAAAAAAGTGTATCTGCTGGATATAAATGCAAATTACTAAATAAATATTTATGGCATGTATTAATTTTTGCAGAGAGAGTTTAAATAGAATTTATTTTGAGCAGAAAGTATTTAAATTGAGATATATCTTTCTTTTCGAGAACTTCTGTTATGTCTTGGCACTAATTACAAATTTCTTTAATTTCAATTGTATTAATTAGTTGCTTGATTTCATTTACAATCCTTGGCCAAAGCATTAATTGAAATTCCATGATTCAGCATAGCAGAAATGTGTAGCTTGGAAATGGGTCAAGGTTAAATTAGGTCAAATAGTGAGTAACTTGTCGAGTTGAATACTTTTCCGAGTTGCCTTCTCAACTCTGTCAGCTTGACTCACCCAATCACTCCATATTTAACCTTCTCTGAGACACCGACACTGATTATTACCCTGCCCTAGTAATAAGTAAATTCATTCTTATAATAATAAAAATGCAAAGCAAAAAAGTGAAAAATTGTAAGCAATTTTTACAAGCAAAAAAATGTTCTGCAAATGCTTACAAGCAAAAGTCTGTTAATTTTAAGCCATGTGCTTAGCTCATTGATTTAGCCATTGCTTTTAACCTTGTCCAGAAATGATGTGTCAAATTACATATTTTATTTTTTAATAAACAAAAGCCATGCTTTTAACGCTTTATAAAATTTAATTTCATGCTATATCGATTTAATCTGCATATCAAATAAATGCATAAGCAAACTTCATCTTTTAAAAGGCTTTCAATTAAAAGATATCTGCACGGCTCATTGAGAACCATTTAATCCCCCAACCTGTGCCAGGAGAGTTATATATACCATAATAAAGGTCGAATACGAGTCCAAACGACGAGCAATCACATTGCCATACACAATCCACTTTTTTTTTTGCTCTTAACGACAATACAATTGTGATTGAGCCAAGCAATAAGCCAGTCCAAAAGCAAAGAAAAAAGGAAAAAAAAACAAACATAAAAAACGTATAATAAACAACTGAAGGAAGAAGGATTGTCTGCCGAAAACACTCGTATGCTCATTCGTAGAATTCATCTTCTTTTGGGTGCTGTCATTGTTGTTGTTGTTGTTGTTGTTGTTGTTGTTGTTGATCTGACCTGCATCAATTTGTTGTCTGTGTGGTTGGCGATAACGGATAGCAAAGGTTTTTCCACCCCATCCACAATTGTTTCATATATGTATAACAAATATAAAAACCAACTAAATTATGCTCACTTCGTCTCCATTTCCTTCCTTTGAGTCACTGTCTCCCTCTCCCTCTCTCTCCCTCTCCCTGCCTCTCTCTCACTCACACTCGACCGCCAACCGAACTGAGGTCAAATGATTGCAATCAAAAAATACGCTTGATTTTTTTATATCCTTGCCAAAAAGCGCACTATCAATATTATGAGATTTCGCGCCCTGCCTCTTTGCCACTGCCACTGCCACAACGCTTGACGATGACTTACATGTGAGAGCAGCGAGTAAGGGAAAATATTGTAAATGTAATATGCTTGTTGGAGCGGGAATTGGCACCGCGCGGCATAGAAGAGCTGAAGGGCGGTCGGTTGATGGGCTTGCAACGTGTGCGGCCGCAACATTTGGACTCGGCGCAGCTTTTCAACGATTTTGCCACACTCAAGTAGATACTCGACGGGTTGCGCCATAAAAAAAAAACCAAGTGTGCTTCAACCTAGCGCTGCTAGACTACAATATCTCCTGTAGCCTATTCAAAACTAAAAAAAAAAAATGTTTGCAAGCAAAAAAAATAAAATAAAAAATTGTTTTTTTTTTTGTACATTTTTTTTATTTGAATATTTTTTACATTTTAGTGGTCTCAATTAATTTAATGACTATTAAAACTACGTGAACATGCCAAAAAAAGTACTTCAAAATATTTTGTTGAGAACTTTTAACAACTGCTAATATGAAAATGTAAATGTCGATTTAATTACGAAAAATGAGAGTTAAAAGTGCAAGTTTGCCAGATATGTGAAAATATCTACTGGTTGCCCAGTTGGCCTTGGATTACGGGGTATACGTGGCGCGGCTTGTGGTATCTGCAGGCATTTTAAAAATTGATTGTAAATACCAGGCAAAGGCGTGGCGGGGGGCGGTGTGCGAAAATATTTCGCGCACGTTGAACCATCAAAAGCAAGCAAGCAGCAAGCGCTGGCTGACTGACACACTGACGCAATGACGAGTTGACGGACTGACAGAAGAAGTGTCTGGCTGCATGTGTGTCAGTGTTTGCTGGTCCCTTTGTGCATGTGTGTGTGTGTGTGTGCGAGTGTTTGTTGGCAATTTCCGCTTCTACATATCCGTTCGTTTTGTCACGTAGTTTATGAATGAATTTAACTGCTGTCGGTTGGACGACGACAGGCAAAGCGACAGCAACAGAGGCAGCGACGCGACAGAGACAGCAACAGCAGCAGCGACGTCAACGTCGGCGTCGACGTCGACGTCACTGTTGATGCTGCTATAAAGCTTGTTGATATGTTTTAATGAGCACTTTTACATGCACACGTTTGAGCATTTGTACCTGTCTGTCTGTGTCTGTGTGTGAGTGTGCTTGTGGCACATACAACACTAAAAAGGACGAGATTGAAAGCTGCCACTGCAACTGAATGTCACACGGCTCACACATTTAAAAGCCATCACAAATTGTTCACTTGGCTGTAATTTTTTTTTTTTTTTTTGCACCGGAGACTTTTTCCATTGAACAAAAGAAAGTTTTTTAATTACATTTTTCATTTCCTGCACACATTACGTATACGCCAAACCGGCGACTACTTAGACAGTTCTCTGTGTCCAATAAAATTGACCAAAAAAATAGCTTATTGCCTGCCCATAGACTGTATGAGCCTTATGTCCTTTAATATATATATGAGACAGACAATTGGGCTGCCTGCATTTTGTGGCCTGTGGCTGCCTCTGCTGCTCCTCAGCACAGTTATCCTTTGTGGCAGGGTGACTAGCTGTGCGACTGGTCGCCAGCTTTGCTCGGTTCTTAAATCGAACCAATGGCTAATCGTATAGCAAAAAAAAAACTAACCGAAAGCAAAACTCTGAGCAACAATGCTGTCAATAACAAGCCAATATGAAACTGTCCACTCAAAGCGTGGGCTAAACAAACAATGCGAGGGTTGCTTAAATAGTTACTCAAATTTGTGGGATAGGAAAGCAAATAGGGCTGCAGGGGAAATATTGCATATTAGCTTAACAATACAGATTATAACAACAAATCGTATTAAATTCTTTATTAACATAATTGTGTTTTATTTAATTTTATTATGGAATATTTTCCTAGAGCACATTCAACAAACTTCTTGATCTACACCAGCGATGTGGCAAACCCTTCAGAATCAACTGCTTGTCTTGAATTGTAGTTAGCCAAAAAGAAAAAAGAAAGCAAAGAAATAGAAACGATGGACAAACTTGTTAGAAGCATGACAAGGCTAAGGGGGATGAGCGGAAGTCAACGTTGCCTTTGGGCCAAGCAGCTTGTTGCCAAGACGACAGCCACACAACGATTTATCTACTGCAAATTTATTGTTGTTGTTGTTTGTTGTTGTTTGTTGTCGTTGTCGTTGTCTTGTTGCTACATATGTCCAGCAGAAGCTAAACTTGGCTCAAAGACGCGTTTAGCTTGATTTTGGGGGATTGTTGCCGCTGGACAACGGAGCTGCAGGCATTTTCCTTATGAGTGTCATGCGTTCAGAAATCTGTGCACATCTTCGTCAGATGGGCGAAAATACTATTTTTGTTTGCAGCCCACACAATAAAATGGGATATAGACAGAATGCTCAATGCATGTCAATTTGTGGTCTTGCCTCGGATTACTGCACTCCCCCCTCGCGTTGTAGATTTATAGCCTGTTTATGGGCAGCAGTGGTTTAGTTTGAGCCCTGTGTCATATTTATGTGATGTAAATGCGGGTGCTGTCAGTACACTGTTAGTAGTCAGTGTGTTTTCCATGCGGGCTTTAGACGGGCTTTTGTAACATGCACTTTGAACCAAATTTGGCGCCCAAGACAAAGTGCAACAGCAGTAAACGACCAAGTTGCCAAATTTATTTGCGTTTATCTTTGTGCCAAAAGTTTTCGGTTAACGTGTTTGGCATTGTCAACAACTTTGTTGTGGGGTGCCACAACTGACACGCCCCCCCGCACCCCACTCTGCCGCAAACCACCCACTTTCCCCCCATTTCTGTTGTGCTGATGCAATTGCAATTGCTTTTTGTTGAGTTTTGCGTTGGTTGCATCTACGAAATTGTTTGTTTTGTTTGGAGCGTGCTGCTTTTGAGTAACTTGTTCTCTGCACTTTTTTCGTATATTTTTTTTAAACCCATTTTTTTTTTTTATTTGTCATGCCTTTTTCATTGGTTTTTGTGTCAGACACACACAATACCCGGCCCACTAGTCAACCTGTCGCCTCATGTGTGCTTGTTTGTATCTGGGTATCAATATTTGACTTGCTGTATTGTAATACTCCTCTACCCAAATGCAAACCGAGGGTTAACCTTATATCCTATAAGAAAGTTCATTTGTATTACAGATTAAATAAACAGTATTACAAAAAAAAAGATAAATCAATTGCTACATATTTATTTGGTATTTATTTGTATATTGGAAGATATTTAAGAGATTTAGAATTGTCTTTTTCGACATTAGAATTTAGGGTGTATAACATTTATTTTTAGTGCAGGGTATTTTCTAGTCGATCTTTGCTTTGACTGCAACATTCTAGATTTTTATCTGTGGTTTTATTTATTTTTTTTGTACAGCGTTAACTCACTATTCAAGTCATGCAATAAATGCGTTTCGAATTTCTTAGGGGTTTCACTTCCAGCCAGCCCATCTTACCATGTTCAATTCAGTTTTGTATTTATTGTATTGACTCTTTTTGTTGTTGTTGTTGTTGTTGTTGTCGTCGTTCGTTGAGCAAACAAAATCCAATTGCATTTAAATAGCATATTTTTGAGGTCTCTTTGCATTTTGTCACTGAATAAATATGCTTGAATCCCAAGACTTTTGCACATATATATATATATGGATATATATATATAAATATATGTATCACAAGTCATTTAATTGATTGAAATTGGTTTTTAGAAGGGATAAATGCAAATTACACATTTGGGCACTTTTGAATCGCTGCCAAGAATTGAAAGGCAAACAAACATAATTAATTCCATTCCAAATTGAAGACAGATATTGACTTAAGTAATGTGCAAATTTCAAAATGGAACTCAGTGCAATTTCCAAGAAATGTAATCAGCCAGATTAAGAAAGGTATTTGGCAAGATTGGAGTAGATAGATTATGTGTGCCAAGCACCAGGCAGATATTTCCATGAAATATGCAACTACTGCAAATAATTGATAAATTAATAATGGTAGCACTTGGGCTAAATCCGGTTAAGATTCATTTCATTTGTTTGTCAACAGGAAAATCTTCGTATTAATAAATGACTTGAATTGTAATTTGTATATATATAATGGCAGTGCAAAACTTCTCTGTAAAATAATCTTAAACATAAATTTTATAGTTATCACTTGAAACATTTGATGACCGCTCATCGAGAGCATTTGCCATTTTAAAATGCAGAAAGAATAGACCAGAAAAAAATGTCATAAAAATCTTTAACAAGGGGCAAAAACATATATTGGAATTTGGAGGTGACCAAAGCTGATAACCATTACGAAAAGCTTAGAGCTATCAACATTCTCAGATAATAGAGCATTTACCATTAGGTAGTGAGGCATGAGCAATTCAACCTATGCTATTGCCAATAAATGTGCCACACACACACACACACACACACACATATACATATATGCTATATGCACTCATTGTACTTGTTTTAATCAGCTTTTCTTTGAATTTTGCTTGCTTACAGGTAAGTACACACATCCGGCTGCTGTCAATTTAAAACTGCTTTTCTCAGGACATAAAAATGGCACAGCGCAAAAACATAAAAAAAACATGCCCGAAATCTCGCAAGTATAAGCTCTACAAGTGCAAGTAAGATACAAAAAAAAATATAATAAATTTACAAGTATACAAAAAAAAGAGGGGAAAATATAACGCAACACTGAATGGCATTTCAAAGTAATAAAAAACCTTGACATAAACCTTACAGATATGAGAAAAAAAGTATGCGCATAAGAGTCTAACAATAACAGAGACAGTGGGGACAGACTGAAGGGGCATCAATGTGGTGGGTGGGAGAGCCAATCTGGCACAACTTTGGTAACAAGTTTTTGTTATTGTTTTCAGTGTGTGCGTGTGTGTGTGCGAGTGCGAGTGTGTGTGACGTTTGGTGTTGTACCCGCCTAGGCAGCTGTCAAAAATCAACGCAAACGTCAACGCTCAAAAGCGACAAAAACACACACCACGTACACATCCACACACACACGCACACGCACACGCATACATACAACAAGGCATTGGACACATTTTGTAAATGTCAAAAAGTAGGCAACATGTTGTGTGCCTGGCTCCCTATTTCAACCTGCCTGCCCAAACCCAACTCTGAGACTGCCCCCTGTTGTATATATTCATACATATATATATATATATATACATATAGTAAGTTTACGCACACACACACACAAATATTGGAAGGTCGAAGGGGCCACGAAAAAAAAGCACATACAAAATTCGAACCTATCAAAATCTTTGTCTCATTTTCAAGCCTCTTGCCAGATGCCAACTATTTTGGCCAAGGCGTTCATTGATTTTTATGGCCAACGCCTTTCAAACGACACCGTCCTACGTTTCAGTTTTCATTAAAGAGTTCCAAGAGCCCAAAATTGCCCCATTCAATACCGAAAGATGACAAATTTTACAAATTTGTTGAGAGTTGCTTTATGACACACAAAGCGGCTTACAAATATTGAGAGACATAGTTAGGAATTTGAAGTTTCAAAACTATTGTAAATGGATTTAAAACTTGCACAACCTGAACAAAATTGAAATTATTTATAATCCAATAGCTTAATGAATTGTGAGGATAAATTAATAATATATATATATATGTATATTATTTATAACATATATATTAACAGTCGCAACTAGTTAGTTTAAAAAAGAAGCATTACAAATTAATTTCTACACAAATTAAACAGTTTTTTGCGCTAAAATTCATTAAAATTATAAATGAAAAAAAATTTTTTTTTTTCAAAAATTTATTATTTTTAAATTTAATAAAAAAAAGCAATTGATAATAAAATTGGCAAGGGCATTCAAAGTTCGTTGGGTAAAACTAAATCGTATCCTTCCGGTATGGTTGACTTTTAGATTATTTGGCTTTTAGTTGATTATAAAAGGGAAAGCACACACACACACACACATATATAAGAGCTCACATATGTGACTCGGGATCGGAACTACAATGGAGCTCATTCCCACATACACACGCACACACACACACACACACATACACACACAGACAAAGGAAATAAGGCAAAAGGAACCGATGAGGCCAAACGGAACTCTGACAAAAGGCTCCAGTGAAAAGCAACTCCTTTCAGTAGCTTCCATTCTTTTCAACATTATTTGTTCTTTGGTTTCTCTCATTCTTCCTGCTTAGTCTTTAAGTTTGCCCCTGGCTTTAGTCCAGTGTTCATTTAAAACTGGATGGGAAAAAAACTCATAAAACTTGAGAGCAGTGGGCATCACAACTGTTCAATTTTACGCACGCACGAGTTTTGCCAGTGAAATCATAAAGAAAATTACATTGGGAAACTATCGGGCAACGAGCCATGGCATTCCGGTTGCTTCATCATGTTCCCTTCTGTGCGCGCTGTGCTTTAAACTTGACACAGTTGCATTCCACGGCCAGGGGAAAGTTAATCATAGCACAAAAACTTTGATTTCATTTAAGCAACTCGTGAAACAAGAGCAACATTTACAACAGGCGCACTTCAATTGTTTGCTTAGGCAAGAGTTTTCCACGGGTTGCCGAATGAGTTGCCGAACGATAAGGATAATCATCGTCCTCCTGTTCATTATGATGATGCTATTGACAGCGGGTGTGCCGGTCGTTGAGTGAATGACGAGTCCTGGATGAGACAGCAAATAATAAGAGTACAAACTCAAAAGATGCTAATTTAAACGAATGAAACTCACAGAATTGTTTTCAAGAGCTTTCTGGAAATACAACAAAAGGGGGGAAACCTATAAATTAAAAATAGTCGGAGCGAGAGCAGTTTAAACAGAATCTTTGTTACAAATTGAAAATAAAGCAGAAAATATATAAATTTTTGTTTATTATCTTTTTTAAAGAAATATATTTGAGTAAATTTATCTTCAGTTGCTGTGAAGTGTTTTAGTTGCACCTCAAGTAAACTTTATTGTGGCTAATGAGCCTGTTATTACAGTAAATTAAAATGAAACAAAAGAAAAAAAATACATTTATTTCAAATGAAAGGGGTGAGAAACTTTTGCTCTTATGACTTAACGAGCAAGGCTAGCAAAAGTGTATTTTTAATGACAGGTGCCTGTTAATTGCAACTAATTAAAATTCAACGCACAATTGTTTGCTTTTGAAAACTTCTTGCACAACTCTCGCTGTGTAGCCGAAAACAAAATTTTGAAAATCATTTTGCCGCAAATGCTTAGGCAACAGTAAAAAGCTGCCATTCGCACACAGTCACCTCTCGCTCGCACTCAATGACACACTCAACGGCTGCTGCTTGCCTGTAGTCGAAAACAAAACAAGCAACAACAACACTAACAACGGTTTTTATATATGTATATGTATAGTTAAAGGCAACGCTGACGTCGACGTTGACATTCTCTGCTACTTCGCTGTCTCAGACACTTGCGTTTTGGAAAGCAGCAGCAGAAGCAGCAGCGACAGCAGCAGCGAAAGCAGCAGCGACAGCGAATTGGGTTAAGCAGCCCGCTGCGTGTGTTTGTATGTGTGTGGGTGTTCGTGTGGTGGTTTGTGCTTACCCCGGCTAACTCAAATTCAATTGTAGCATGTAGCTTTGTGCCCTTGCCAAGTTAAACGATGAAATGAGCATTTGTGCCAAAGTATGTACAACAACGACAGCAACAATAACAGCAGCAACAACAACAAGAACAACTGCACATAACAAAATACACATAAATTATACTTTTGCCTTTCACAGCCGTTACGTTGCGCTACGTTACGTTTGGCGTTGTGTTTTGCGGAATGCTCAAGCGGCTTTTGTTTTAACTTTCATCATCCTTCTCTCTCTCTCTCTCTCGCTTTCCTTTTCGTTTTCTGATTCTTGCCGCTTTTTTTTTTTTTTGCATTTAAATTAATTCTAAATGCCGACAAGCAGTCGTTGTTGTAACATTGTAGTTGTTATTGTCCTTGTTGCTGTTACTACGACATTAATTTTAGCAGCAGCATTGCGAGAGACCAAACAGAAATGTCGCTTTAAAATGACAATTTCGAAATGAGTGAATGAATTAATTTAAATGCTATTTTCTATAGATATCTAATAGATACGCGTTGTAAATTTTACTACTTGAGCATATTTGAAATGTGCTAATTTATTGACTAAAAAGTAACATAATAAATTGCAAGATACTCTTGTCAAGTTTATATTGTGAAAAACATTTTTGATAAACCCCACAATTAATTTATATTTTATTGAAAGTGCCATTTAATTGGCAATAAAAAATCACTTTATTTTGCAGGCAATTAAGTCAATGACTTTTTCCTTGCTGGCATTTTTCTTCTATTTATGTCGACTATTTAATAGCATGTGTTGTTTGTGTTGGCATTTTTACGAGCCACCTGCCATATTTATTTTAAATTTAAGCGAAATACTCGCATGTTTTTATTGTAAAATCGGAGCAAAGTATGTGGGTATATGGATTGCTTTATTGCTTGTTGCATGCCTCACGGAGAATGCCAAATCGTAATTTATTGCCGCAGCAGCGCCAGAAAGTTAATGCGCTCTCCAACAGCAGGGTTCTGGCTCATGCTGAGCAGCATGTTGTAAACAAAAAAAAAATAACTTTGGAAACTGACCCTCATCATAATTGAAATGCGTTAAAAACCAAACGATGCATATATTCTTTTTTAATGAAAACAGACACAAAAACTCTACAACACAATACATACAAAATTGCCGCATCGCCTGGCTGCCATTTGGGGCATGCATTTGGTCAAAACATATTCTATTCAAATCTGAACTAAGCCAATAGATTTCAATTGTATCTGCACTATTGAAATGTGTTTTAGACAAAAATATTCTGTGGCACTGGGAACAATGGGTCAGAGTTTTAAGTCTTTCTTTATATGCAACTTTAACTGATTTTTAAAATTACTTTTCAAAAGATAAAAAAAAAAAATCATGCATTTTGATAAAGATTTTATATTAATTTCGGTGTAAGAAATTCGTTTACGAAATTTTACCATCAATTTTTTTTTATAAGTTTTCTGAGTGAACCAATTTAAATGGGAATAATAATATCGTCTTAATTGAAATCTATCCAAATACATTTTTATATTAGGTCTTGTACTTTAGTGTTATAATTACAAAATGTTGAAAAAAATAGCTTAATTTTAAATGAATACAATTTCCTTTTTCCATAAAAATTGTAAGTCTTTTAGGTATTTTAAAACTAATTCTTAAATTTTACTTGCCGCAATTTTCCAACTAGTCAAAATTAGTTAACTTTTATTATGAACAGGAAATAATGGCTCTATTTATATAAAAGACGCTGCAACAGCTGTGTAAAATTATTATAGTTCTTATAGTTTAGACGGTAATTAGGCTCATAAATTTACTATGTATATAAAATGGGCGGCGTATTGCCAAGGAGTACGCAACGTGCAAAGTACGTGAAATTAAGCTAATTGCCTGCTGAGCTGGCCAAAAGTGGACAACAGAAAAGGCAAAGGCGAAAGCAAAAGCCAAAGTGAAATTTCAGCAATTTTCTTCGCTTATAATGCCAACAATTATTTAACAGTAAATAATTCATAAATATTTTATGACATCCATGTCACAATTTGTAAGCCTGAAACATTTTCGCGCCAACCCCCCCCCTCCAGTCCCAGAAGCCAAAAAACTGTTCATTTAAATTTTAATTGCTTTATAAATGCTAAAAAGTCCTTGAACTTTTGCGTAAGAGTGAAAGTGCTAGCCAACCTTCTGACTCCCCTCTCCTCCCCTTCGGCACCCTGCTATCTGCCAACGTGCTCTTCTACGAGAAATGCTCATAAAGCTGAAATGGTCGACCTGCCCTTGCACCAGCTAGTTTAAAGTATTTTCATATAAAAAGACAAGCAACTAACAAAAAAAAAAATATAATAATAAAATTTTCACGCGCAACTTTTTTGCAAAAAAAAAAAATAAATAAATAAAAAAAAAAAAACCAAAGAGGCAGAAAAGACAAACAGCAACAACAATGAGCAACAGCAGCAGGCTATTTAGTTACAGCTGTAGCCAGTGGCCATTGCACAGGAAGGACGTCGCCCAATCCCCTGTTGCCGCCCTCGGACAAACAATGGATATATAAGCTTTATACAGAACTGCTCTAGTCTGTGTGTGTGTGTGTGTACAATAGCTTATATGGTATGAAGTCCGGTAGGTATACTTGAATATACCTTTTTAAGTGTCTGCAACACTTTCACTCCTTCACCTACCAAATGGACAACGGCAGCAGCAGCCAACATCGAGGGTAACGTTAACGTTGCAAGTAACAATGTATCTCTTGTGCTGCTGCCAACGCCATTTCCGTGCAACACAGTTGTGCCACAAAACAGGGCATCTGACTTACATTTTTTGGTATATCATTCAATATTAATATTATATTATTATTAATACTAATAAAAATGAATATTGGATTAGGCAGATTGGTGGTTCCATTAAATTGCTTATTACCAATAAATTTTTACTTATTTTAATTTTTAAAGTATTTATTTTGGTAATTAAGTGATGAACATAATTTTCTAAAATTGCAAGTCAATATTTTTAATAATTATTTTCATAGAATTTTCGCGTAGTGAATCATAAGCTGTGTGTGTGACCCTACCAAATAAGGAACATTTTAACATTTCGTGCTGTGGTGTGTGAGTGTGTGTGCTTGCGTGTGTGTGCTTTTTTTCTGTTTTCTGTTGCCAGGCCGTTTGTTTTTATTGTAGCCGTTAGAGGCTGCTCTGACTGCTCCGGCTGCTCCTTAGCCTGCCGGCAGTTTTCTTTAATGAATGAACAGTAGACACACACACAGACACCCACACACACACACACGTATTAGCATGCTTGAAAAAGATGTTAGTTGCCATAGCTAAAGTGGCAATTAGAAAGTTGTTAAAAAAAAACAGAAAAAGAACTCGTCTACTTAGACAATTCCTAAGTTAAAAACTCAGTCGAGCCAACCTTCAAGCTGATTTATGCTCCAAATGCATGCAACTACACAAAAATTAGCCTTGACGTTGCATTCACTCAGTTGTGTCAATATTAATTATGTATGTTGCAAGCTCTAAACGAAAAAAAAAAAAAAACAAAATGAAATGAGAATAAAACTTAAGCAAAGCCACAATGCCAAACAAGTAACAAACACTACGAGAAAAGGTCAGTGCGACCACAAAATGAAGTTGGAAGGCCACACGGAGAGTGCTTTAAGAAAGTGCTCAACAGTTCCAATTATTGCAAACGGTTTAGCTCTTCTATTAAAACCGGAGAAAAAGGAAAAAAAAAAACATACAACAATAACCAAAAATGAAGCAAACTGAATGAGAAAGGACAACAACAGGACGATTCGATTACTGGCGCCATTTGCTTAAGAATCTTGAGCTCTTTTTATTGCGTGTGTGTGTGTGTGTGTGTGTGTGTGTGTGTGCTTCTGCTGCTAACCACCCCACTGTCCATCCCCCTGCCCATCTTCAGCAGCTGAGCATCTCTTTTATTATGTGTGCTTTTTATTGTATTACGCTTTTGTTGGTTTTGGCATTGGTTTTTCAACTTCGTTTTACGCTTCAGCGGCATAAATATATAAATTATTAACTATCCACAACTCGAGTATTGGTATTCATATTGTTATTGGTATTCGTATTGGTATGCGTGCTTATAAGTGGGTGTGGGTTATTGTGGCCTTAGCCCTTTTTTGCCTTTAACGCATTGTTCTTGGCTGGCACGTGCACCTTTTCATTTCATTTATCCTTCACCCACACAGGGTATATATAAACAGAGCTGCGAGAATATAGATTAGTTTCTTATTATAGAATACTATTTTTTTTTTTAAATAAATAGTAAAATATTACTTTAAGATTACTAACTAAATTTAACTCTGAATTTATTTGTTAGCCATAGCCAACTTGAAAAGCAGCAAAGGATTCTAAGAATAAATTCGCTTGACAGGGTATCCCTAAGGCGCCAAAGTATTTCCACTTATTTTCAACGTTTTATTTTTTTATTGTTTATTGCTTTATATTATTTTTAGTTATTTGTATGCGTTGCATACACATATGTGTGCGTGTGTGTGTGTGTGTGTGTATGATTTATTATCACACATTTATAGCGCTGACAATTGAATGATATTTTGACGTTAGCAGCAAGTGCGTTTTCCCCCCGTCCCCCCAACGACCAAAGGAGTGCCATGATGGATGAGTCGTGGTTGGGAAACGGTTTCGTTTTAAGGTGATAGTTGGCATTTTTCCCCATTGTTTGCAGCTGCTGAGTGGTGTCATTGACCAAAGAGCCTCGGGCCATAAATGTGCATCCTTGTGTGTCTATGTGCAACATATATATTAATATAAATTTAAGTTCTGCACAACGCTATAAAGTTTATAAACATTGTCGTATTTTTTGACTACGCAACCAGAAGATTCTGGTTTATTGCATGGCATATAAAAAAGTTATTTTACTTTATAGATAACAATTTGTTTAACGGACATTATTAAAAAACCATAAATCTTGGTACTTGTTTCAGTTCGTCACAGTTTTTGATTCGCTTAAGACTAAATCAATATTCTCAGCTGTAGCTTCATATTTTTACGAGGTTTAAGATTATACTTAAAGCTCGATATGTGTCTTTTCTTGTTTAATCAATATTTTCTGATTTTCGCAGAGCAAATGAAAAGAGGGAGAGAAATCTAAAAAGCGCCCGACACTTATCAAAATATGATTAAAAATTCACTTTGTCAGTTTGTGGCATAGAAGTACTTAAGTGTGGAAATTTTCCACATTAAGGCTTAAAGCAAAGTCACATAAAGGTAGAAAGAGAGAGAGAGAGAGAGAGAGAGAGAGTGAGAGAGAGAAAGATAGAGAGAGAGAAAGAGAGCTGGAAAGAGAAATATAAAATGTAACAATTGGGAAACATAAATGTCATTTAAGATAAACGTAAAAATTGCCATTTGATGGTGTCTACTTTAAATTGCAGCCAGGCCAAAAACAAAATAGAAACGGCAAATAAAAATAAAATATTTAGGACAAAAAATATAGCCTAAAAAGAATGAGGCAAAGCAAAGCACTCACCTGACGGCGTTCAAATTTAATTTAATAGACTTTACTTTTAAATTGCTTAAAATTAAACAACAAAAAGTCGGAGCAACTGAAACATTTATTTTATGGTTGTTTTGGAGTAAGTGAATCAACTGGAACTGGAATCAACTGTTTGTGTTAATAACATTTGGGCTTAGTTTTTAGCTAACCAAAACCGCAAATATTAATATTAAAAAAGTGTGAATTAAAAATATAGAATCACACAACAATTAAAAATTAAAAATTGTATAGTTTATGACATTTTTAATTGTTGTAAGGCAAGATAAAAATATTTAAAATCTTGTAGAATTTCTTAGTTGTTCATTTTAGACATACGTGATTTCAAAATGCATTTTAAGGTACTAATTATTTTTTTAAAAATGTAATTCCTTAAGCTGACAGAGTATGAAAGAAATTTAATTTAGTAAACATAAATTCATAATCTATATATATATATATATATATATATATCTTGGATCCATGACTAAGTGAAACTTCAAGCTGCCAGTTGATTAAGACATGTTTCCAAACTGACTGACTGCTGGGTGACTCCTCGTCTGATTCAGACACCTCCATCTGATTTGATGTTTATCCACTAAAAAGTCATCATGGGCATCAGTAGGCGTTATCATTATTATGTTGGAGAACTATATGAAAAATGTTTTATTACAACACGTTGTACATTTACAGCTACAAATGAGACACAGACTGGAAACAGGCTGGCAAACAAACAGTCGTGCGTGTCTGTTTGCTTTTATTCACAACTGCACAGACACACACACAACACACACCACACACACACAACACACACACATGCACAGTAGCACCCACACACACATGCTGAGAGGTGCCAGGACGGGTCCCATTGTGTTGGCCATGCACAAACAGGAAGATTCGTCCGCTGTGCGGACAGACAAATTCGCAGCGAGGTGGGGACCAGAGCAGAGTAGGCATACAAAGTGAGTTATGAAATGTTGACAAGACATTTTATTGTACGCACAGGCACACACACACACCCACACACACACAGGAGCAAATAAATCACATGAGTTCGCCCAGTAGTAGTAGTAAGCTCCAGTTGTAGTTGCACGCGCCACACTCAACGGCAACAGTAAAGTTGTCTTATTATTGCATCAGGGGACCGCAGCAGCAGCTAAAGCAACAACAACAACAACAACAACAACAATGACAGCAGTTGCAAAGGGTTTAATAAATTAATGTGCCTCTGTTGCTATTTGATGTAGAACTACAGCTGTTGCTGTTGTTGTTCATATTGTGTGTAGCTCATAATGCTTGTGGCCTATGTGACGTATGATTAATGCACATTAGTAATGTACATTACGTATACGCAACATGGGTTACTTAAATAATTGGAGTTTTGAATTAAGGCCAAGCTGGACCACATACACTCCACCTGTTAACTGAGCTTTTTAACTAATTAAATTGTTTGGAAAGAAGAATTGCATTTATAATTTAGGATTATTACGAATTTTAATTGATTTTAATTTACAAAAATAATATTTTTCTTGCATTAAAATAACAACTAATAAAAAATATATTTGCAATAAAAATGTATAATTTACAAATTAATTAAAATTTATATAAATCGAATTTTTGCTGCGACTTTGACAGATTTTTGCATTCTATAAAAATAAGATTTTCTTACAACTAAAATCCGGCAAATAAATACTTAAGAGCTAAAAATTTGCTTTATAGATTACAGCAAAAATCTATTTAAGCCGCTGAGAAAACATTTCAATAAGAAAATGGCAGATTTGAATGACACTTGCAAACAGCAATTTAAAGCTATATAATTTATGGTTGTCGTACTTCAAATAAACAGCGAAATGGACGGCTTTCTGAGCCCAAAGAGCAACTGTTATTTTTTTGTTTTTTTGTGAGCTGTTTTATTTATTTTAAGCGAAATGCGCGCTTTGAACGCATTAAAAGACTGAAGCGGCTTTCTCGCTCAGTTTAATTTTGTATGGAATTAAATTAATGGGCGTTCGCCCATTGCAATTCTCGCGGACCGAGACAAGTTCTCATTTGATGTCTGCCCTTTTTTTTCATTCTACTTTTCTGTGAGTCGGCGAGCGAAGCTTGACGCTTGAATCAGACTTCAGTTGGCCAGGGCCAGGGGCGAACTCCGTGGCTGGGCTTACCCCCTGGATAAGACCGTTGCGCTTGGCGCTCTTACAGATTCAAATCCTCGCGCTCGGTTCGCTTCAGAAACCTTGACACATTTACAGCATCCGGTTTTTTTTCTGTGGCAATCATTTTGCTTTCGTTTTGCAATGTTTTCCCATCTGCACTTTGGTGTGTGCGCTTTTTGCGCTGCTTTCAGCGGCTTTGCATAGGCAGCTTCTTTTAATTTAACTTGCTTATAAACAACTTAGGATTGTTCCCTGTCAAAAAGGGCTTTAAACGGTTCTTTATTCTGCCGAAACTTTAAATGGAAATGACCTTCGAGCAGGGCCAAAAAAACATGCGACAAGTGCCGACATAAAACCTCAACACGTCCGCGCCTGTAAATATGCAGCACAAAATTTAACTCTCTCTTTCTTACTCATAAGTGTGAGTGTGCGAGTGTGTGCGTGTGTGTGTGTGTGCGAGTGTGTGTGTGTGTGTGTGTATAACCCTTGGCTGCCGAGTGCCATCAAAGTGTCGACGTCGACGGTGCCTGGAGGCTCTTAAGACATTTGCGGCATCTTGCATGCAACACATACAACACTCTCCCGAGGCGACACACCACATTCATTCAACACATAATTGAAGCCGCATAAAATTGGAGAGCACAAAAAAATGTAGTTGAAAAGTGTTACAAATGACAGCAAAATGTCTATGCGCAGGAGTTGAGTTTTTTTTTTTTTTGGTTTTTTGAAAGCAAGCGTTGCCAGAAGGCATTAAAATCATTGTTAGGTTGAAGGACTCGCAGCTGCCACATAATATGTATGTACGGCCATCAATTAACGGCCAGGCCAAATTTATGTTGACACTAAGACAACGCTAATGTTAAGTGGCAGCCGGCGGCAGACAAGCAGTGAGGCAACAAGCTGCCAACTGAATCAGCTTTAAGAACTGGGCTCCGTTGAAAATCGTTTAAGCCGTAAACACATCAAAATATTTACGAGCCATGCGAAAGCGAGAAATATGAAGGCAATAAAAAGTGGCAGCAAATCGACAAGCTTTCAGGTGTGTGTCCAGAAATAATCTTGTACATATAGACGATATATATTTATATTATATATATATATAAATATATATATATCTGGCCATAAACACTAAAACATAGTCTTCCGGGCAAACAAGGCAATAAACGCACAGATCAATTTCTAATGCTCAATCAACTAAAAATGAGAGCCATAGAAATCGAGAGCTTTGCCAAGCAAAAAAATTGTGATAAAATAAGCTGATTGAAAGCAGCTGCAAAGGCGAAAATAACCAAACCCCAAGGCCCCTCCCCCGCATCCCATGTATGCCAAAGTTAGGGTAAGTGACTCATGCGACCAACCTGTCAATAAAAATAATTATTATCAATAAGTACAAACATAGCATAAAATCTATATAAAAGCATATATGAAGAATTAATTTTTGTTGAAAAT
The DNA here is from genome assembly GCA_035042365.1 of Drosophila dives. Taxonomy (NCBI): domain Eukaryota; kingdom Metazoa; phylum Arthropoda; class Insecta; order Diptera; family Drosophilidae; genus Drosophila; species Drosophila dives. Next base: position 375,282 of record JAWNLJ010000415.1, on the reverse strand, counting down.
AACAAAGAATTATTATTTCAAATTATAAAGTGACAAAACAATGGTAACAATATTTTGAGCAAAATAAGTAAAAAAAAAAATTTAGATAGATACGTATTCAAAATAGATGCAAATATTCAACAAATACTAAAATATTGACGTAAACCCAAATAAACATAAAAATATTGATTTTTCTGTGAATCTAAATGTAAATAAAGGCAGTACCAATTCCGCATATGTATATAAAATATATATATAGACAAATATACATAGAATTTGAGGCATTTGCCAGGTCAGCTACAACTGGAAACTTTGATTTAATGGCAAATTTAGGAGCAGGAAAAGGAGCATTAAAGAAGCGTCCATTCCTATGCCACCAAACTTCTTCTTGTGCTTGGGAATTCTGAGCACATTTGCGGCAAAAAGCAAAAACTTTTGCCCAGGGTCCAAGTTTGTCTAATTATGCGCAGAAATGCCCAGAAGTGACCATAAAAAACAAAAAAAGGTTCTGCCAAACCTTTGAGCCATTAGGCGATGCTGCTGCTTACTGGGCAGCCAGACACGTTAACAAAATGTGCGTGTGGAGCTAACTTTTTAATTACGCTTAATTAAGGCCGAAAGACAATAAAAGCCAAGTTAAGTAAAAAAGCGCAGCTGGCAATAGGCAAAGTATTGGCTGGAATGAACTGAACGGCATGGATTGAGTGGCGATAGATGTGGCAATTGTGGATGCAGCTGTCGGCTCAATGGTTGCTGTCATACAAAACACACACACACACACACACATACGCACACACACACACAACGGTCGAGCCTTGATGGTATCATGAATGCGTCTGCTATAACATCATTAAATTGTTTTCCCTAGCTGCATGTAACTATTGACACAGACTGACAACAACAACAACAACAATTACAACCACAACAACAACAACAACAACAACAGTAATGAAACCAGAAATTGAAAACGTACAACACTCATCTGTGGTTTCCGCTTCATGCGTCGTCCTCTGTTGCATACAGCGTTGCAAGTATTCCACTTTAACTCGGTTAATGTTATTTTGCTCACGAAATTTGTTATTGAATGGAACTTGAAACTGCCACACGCCACACACGACACACCACATGCTGCACATGCCACTCGTGTGTGCTGCTCGCTGTGCAACATGCATTTGAAATTCTAAGCAGAACAAAATGGCATTCAAAAGGCTGTCAAATGTGGCTGAAAAGCAGAGTTTGTGTGGCTAAAACACAATTAGATTTTACGAATGAATCAAAAGTTAATAGACTGAAAAGCAGCGAATTGGATTTGTGAAATTTATGTTATTTTGCCAACTGCATACAAATATTTCCATTATCTTGCAAAGTTTTGTGAGAAAATTATAATATAAATTAGTATGCATGAAAATCAAATTTAAAATTGCAAATTTAAACAACTTTTTCATTGCAAACAACGAAAGTTCAAAAAGTAAATCAACACATTTTGGTGACCTAATTTCAAATAATATAAATTTACTTTTCTTTTAATTTTCCAATCAATGATTAAATTAGAAAATTCAGTTAACATTTATTGTAGCCAGGCAGACATTAATTTCACTTTGTAAATAATTTTAAATAATATAGATTTTCTTTTCTTTTGATTTTCTATTCAATGAACAAATGAGAAAATTCAGTTAAAAATTATTATAGTCATTTTACATTCTAAATAATTTCAAATAACATAGATTTTCTTTTCTTTTCATTTACTAATCAATGAATTTATAGAGTATCAAATGAGAAAATTCGGTTAACATTTATTGTAGTCAATTTTACATTGTAAATAATTAAAAATAATATGAATTTTCTTTTCATTTTCTAATCAATGATTTTAATTGAGGAAATTCAGTTAACATTTATTGTAGTCAATTTTACATTGTAAATAATTTCGAATAATATAAATTTTGTTTTCTTTACATTTTCTAATCAATGATAAAATAAGAAAATTCATTTACCATTTATTGTAGTCAAGCGGACATTAATTTTACATTCTAAATAATTTCAAATAATATAGATTTTCTTTTCTTTTGATTTTCTATTCAATGATCAAATGAGAAAATTCAGTTAAAATTTATTATAGTCATTTTACATTCTAAATAATTTAAAATAATAAAGATTTTCTTTAATTTTCGTTTTCTAATCAATGATTTTATAGAGTATCAAATGGGAAAATTAAGTTAACAAGTTGTAGTCAAGCAGAAATCAATTTTACATTGTAAATAATTTCCAATAATATAAATTTACTTTTCTTTACATTTTCTAATAAATGATTAAATTAGAAAATTCACTTACCATTTATTGTAGTCAAGCAGACATTAATTTTACTTTGTAAATAACTTTAAATAATATATATTTTATTTTCTTTTGATTTTCTATTAAATGATCAAATGAGAAAACTCAGTTAACATTTATTATAGTCATTTTACATTCTAAATAATTTAAAATAAAATAGATTTTCTTTTCTTTTCATTTTCTAATCAATGATTTTGTAGAGTATTAAATGAGAAAATTCAGTTACCATTTATTGCAGTGAAGCAGACATCAATTTTAAATTGTAAATATATACATAGCTTATATAAATATTTTAGCTTCATTTCCAGTGATTCTATTATATGCTGAAGGAATATTTTAAAGCAACAAGATGCAATATATATGTATGTATATGTATATATATTTATATATGTATACATATGTGTTCCATGAGCCATGCGAATGCATTCACCGCATGCTTGGCTGTTTTTCATTATTCATTCAGCTTCTGTTTCTGTTTCTGGTTCTGGTTCTGGTTCGGGTTCGGTTTCTAGCTGTTGCTTGTGTTCCATTGTTATTCTTGTTGTTGTCGGATGGATGCTCAATGGAGCGGATAGTCAGCCAGTCGCATTTTCATGACTTGTCAAATGCAATGGCTGCATTTTTCAGTATCTCAATATCTAAGTAACTCCATGTCTCAATGCATTTGTTGTCAATTGCGCAATTAAAGCGCTGAGTGGCACTACAATTGCGGTCAGCGCTGTGAAGGTCGTTGAGTTTTCTTTAATTAGCAAAAAATATATAATAATATTGGAGGTTCGCGTGCAGGGCAGTTAATAATAATAATCGATAAATGCACACGTTGAACAACCTTTGTGTGGAAACTTTTGCGTATTCGTGGCCAGCATCGCCAAAGGGCACTTCAACAGAGTTCGCCTCAATGGCAACTGCTATTGAAAAAATATATAATAAAAATTCCGTTGCATAGAACGATCCCTTCTCTGTGTGTGTGTCGCTATGCGAATCGATAAGCCAGATGAGCTAAGGGAATGGGACAAGGGAGGGTTCCCAATGCCCCCCTCTGCCTACCTTTCAAAAACTTTAAATGAAAAACTTTAAGTGCTATGTTGAGGAACTCGTGTGTGTGTGTGTGCATGCCACAGGCGTTGCACATTGGTTGAAATTAAGTTTTGTTTAACATGCGTAAACTAAGCCTAAAGTAGATTTTACAAAATTTGAGTAATTTTAAATAGAAATTTTGCATTTAAAGTTAACAAAGTTTCAGTAGGGATTTGGTAAGTGTCAGCGATGCGGAAGTGGTAATAAAAATGATGTGTTTATTTCCTATTTTTTTTTTTTAAATGGAATAAAAATGAAATTTTTATTACGTCTTTTTTTTTTAAGTGGAACCGCTATTAAATTTTCAAAATAACGATAAAATGAATAACATTAAACTGTCAGCTTTTCTCACTTAGCCATTGACATTTTCTAAAAGAATTTCAGTTAATAGCATATGCAAATTTGGATTGTGTTAAGTGGCCACTGTACAATGCCCGAAGGCCTCATGCACACACACACACACACACACACACGCACACACACACACACACACACACATATACACTTCACTAGACACAGCAGAATATGTGTGTTGTAGTAGTAGTTGTTGCTGTGGCAAGTGCCATGCTTCGAGCTGTTTATCAATGCAAATATTTTGCATACGCCACGTTGCACGTTGCACGTAAATTGCAAGTGCACATCCCGTCGACATTGCCTTCTTTGTGCGCTTTCTAAGTCACCTGCCGTTCAGCAAGTAAATACACACGCGACTGCCGCTAAAAGGCCTCAAATAGTATGTGTGTGTGCGTGTGTGTGTGTAGCGTATCACATGCATAATGAAAAACCTGGCATACAGACAGGGCTCTGGCAAAGTTTCACACCATAGCCAGTCCTTATCGCTCCCCTCTTCCCCCCGCATCGCTATCCTTACACGTTGTTAACCTTGTTTGCGTTGGGCATTTTAAATGAAAAGCAAAAGTTTAAAAAGGTAAAGACAAACCCCTGAATTGGCCCTTCTGCGTCTGTGTTTTCGCACTGGCATCAAGAAAATATGCTTGAGTAAAATGAGCAATTAAGGATTATTGCTCGGTTTGCCCATTTAAATTATGAGGCAATAACGGCAAGGTGAAAGCCAACCCAAACACGGCCAAACACAGCAAAAACTTCAAATCGCGCCCGACAGCTGCTAAGCCGCAGGATATATATATATATATGTATGTAGTCCTTGTGGGGCCATGTGTTAATATAGCTATGAAGTGGAAATGGTTGAACGCCAACTTTCGAGTGTGTCTATGTTGTTATTTTATTGTTAAGTGACTTTGAATAAAGACCGGGTTAAGATTGATGGACTCTCGAGGCTTAATAAGTTGTGTTCAAGAGCAAAGTTCAATCAAATCAATAACGCTATTTAGACAGCAAAACAAATATGATTCAAGAGTAAATATAAACTATATATTCTTAACACATTTTCTAAACATTATTATTGACATGGCTAGCATAGATTATACACAGTGCTTGTTACCCCATTTCCAGCGAACTCGTTGTAACACTTTAATCCCTGCTGTGCTTTGCTTTCACCCCTTCTCTGAAAGCATTCAACGCCTTATAATTTTTTTTTATTATTTTTTGAGTAGCTCTCTCAACGGATTCCTTTGCCGCACTTAACACTTAATCGTGCCTCTTACCAGCTACTCGGCTCATTACCATGGCTATGTCAATGGAATTCTGAATGCGACGGGGATTGAGTCGGGCAAATGGATGTGCCAGTCCTAATTACGAGTAGTTCACATATTTCACATGCCATTTCGCAATTAAAATTCTTAATTAAATTAAGTGCACTTGCAACGATTTTCCCCGATTCATGCATTGTTTGCGACTTTTATGCAATTTAATTTAAGTTTATTATTGTGAAAAATTCGCACAAAAAACACAGCAATCAAAAATCCCAAATCGAATTGACAAAAAAAAAAGTGAAGAAAGTTTGTAACGGAAATGCAAACGATTTATTTACCCTGTGCGGCCAAAGAAATGCGTGACGAAAAGTTGAACTTTTGTTAATGAAAATAATACAATTGCAATAAAAAAAAAAAAATAAGGAGCAACAATGACAGACAACAACTGTGAATGCAGTTCATGTGTGAACGTGTTTGCGGCTTACCAGAACTGAACTGCAACTCAGTCAGCAAGGATAAAAGTCCAAAAACTTTGGCGGCCTCCCGCAAACTTATCCCCCTGCTCCGCTCCCCGCTCCACTGTCAGTCTACCCCATGAGACTCCTCGGCGTTTGTTAAATGCAATTAAGCGAGGCGGAAGTAATTTTGCCGGCAGCAGCCGGTTTGACTGACTGACTTGACTGACTGACTGGCTGCTGGCTGGCTGGCTGGCTGACAGAATGAATGCTTGAATGAATGGATTCGTGGATGCTGAATGGTTGGTAACTTGTTCGCATCCAAACTCAGTCATTCGCTGCAATGCCTCCTCTGCCGGAGAACGAATCATTGCACTTGCCGCGACGCGTTAGTCAAAGCCGACAATAAACAAAAGGAAATAACTAAGAAAAAGTTGCAAAATAAAATCGTTTTTAAATATACCCTGGATTAAACTTAATTAAAAAAAAAAAAAAAAAAATTATTTAAACTAAAATCGTACAGTTTTATTTTCACTTGGTTTGTAGTTAAGACTACTTATTCAAATAAAGTTAAATGGATAATTTCTAGAATTTAATTTGCGCCTTTTTTTTAAGAATTTAAATGCAATTCTATGTGGTCTGTTTGATGTCTCTGATAACCCCTGTTTATATACGTATTTTTTTATATTTCTTTTTCTTAATATACGCTTAAGATTAATGCAGTTTTTGGAGCACCTTTTGGATTACGAGGTATTGAAAAAGTTTTGCCTTTTGCGGCTGTGCACATTTTTTATTTAACATCGCCCAAGTTTTAATTTCTTTTTCTTGTCCTGTGCATTGTTTCCGCCTCTTGGCAGCGAATAAGGTGGCCAAGTTGCAAACTGCATCCTGGCTGAGGGCCCAGACTGGGACTGGGACTGAGAACTAGGAACGGAAAACTGAGGCCCACTTTGCCCACTTGGCTCAAGTTTTTGTAGCGGTTTTGTTGCCATTTCCCTTTGTTTTGTTTTGCTTTGGTTTTTCTTTTCTTTTCATTTTTTTTTTTTTTTTTGCGGTGCATGTTAAAGTGGCTTCAGTCAGCTGCAGCCTTTCAATCCGCAGCTGCCACTTCTTCGCTCTTAGCCATTTGTTATGCAGTCGCCGCAGCTGTGAATTTGATTACCGAGTAGCTGTTATAATAGTGCAAGCCATAATTATTGTCAGAGCGTGGCACTTTTAACGTGGCCCACACAAGATTGCACTTTACGGCGCGCACATAAAGTTCCTGGCAAAAACAAACAAACCAAAATATAATAAAAAAAACAAAGAGCAACAACTTGGCAAGCAGCGCGTCAACCATGGCCATATGTTAGCCATGTTTATGCCACTTTGCCATGTTACGGGCCAAACCTATATAAAAGCAGAGCAGCGCAGCGCATACGAGATGCAACTGAAGTTTATGCCAACTCACACGGCATCCGGCCACGCCCCCTCCACTGTGTTTTTTTTTTGCCATTTCTGTTGAAGTTGGCAAGCAGGTAAAACCGTTGTAAGTGATGGCAGTGAAAAGCAATACGGAGTGCCACTAAAGTAAAGCCAATGACAAGCTCCAAAATGGGCGCATGCCTCAAGAATCGATAGATACGTAAAGTGTGAGCTTAACAGGCTTACAACAAGATATGCCACACACACACACACACACACACACACACACATAAGAAAGGGGGTCAGAGTTGTGGCAGTAGCTGGTTAAAGAATTATCGCAAGATAAAAACCAATCTGAGCAGAGCAAAAAAAAAAATCGTTGCAGTAAACGAACAGACTTAAAAGTATATAAATTTCCCAAGTCGTTTACTTTTAGCTTCAAATTTGCATTATTATATAGAAATACCCAATTTCCGACAAATCCATAAACAACATTTTCCAGATTATTTCAAAATATTTGGCACAAAAAAAATGCGAAGTGACCCTAATTTTATTGTTATTTAATAATCATTGTGGAGCTGCAGATGAATGGAACATTTAATTGCCAGTGCTGACAATTACTGCTACGACGCTTGAGGGGGGGAGAAGGGGTGCAACTTTTCGTTGAAACTGAAAAACTAAATCCGGGTTCGAATTTCCCTTGGGAAACAAAAGTTTATCTGACAAATTCATTTCAATTGTTATGCGAGCATTAAAACAATGCGTCAGCTACCACGTCCTCCTCTGTCTCCTCTGTCCTCTGTCCCCTCCCGTCTCCTGTCAACCAAATTCGCGTCCCGTGCTGCATGACAAATGAAACTCGAAAGTTTAATGAACCGCAGAAACAGTCGCAAAACGAAATTTAGCTAAACATAATGAGCCGGACGAGAGAAGTTTGGCGATGGCTCTAACGGATTTTTGGGGCGTGATGGCGTCAATTAAATGTTACCCACAAAATGTACAGCTCAATGCGCTGCGCTGTGCTGTGCTCCCTTCATAGCAATAACACTCATAGTCCACGCAGCAGTTGTCAAAATTAAGTAAATGCGGCACTTCTCATTAATCTCTGTCTCCCTGCAACGGCAGCAGAAACAGCAGCGGCGGGAACAGCACCCATCGCCAGAGGCAGCTGAACGAATGTCCAGCTAGCCAGGCAGCCAGTCAGCCAGCCAGCCAGCGGGGCCAACCAAGCAACCAAACCAACCAGTCAAGAACACAATAAGAATTTTGGTAATAATAACTGGCAATATTCTATGACTGAGCGTCGTGGACTAGGCAATACCCTGTGTTTAATTATATTTTTTGAATGATGAATATTCGCACAATTATCAAATGAAAAATATATTTTGAAGGTGATTTTTTAAGGGAGTCTAAATATTAATATTAATATCCTAAATATGCCAAATATGCTTTTTATATAATCTCGCCTGGCCTTTAACTATTTTTTTTTCTGGAATCCTTTTCAATATTTACTTTAAAATTGCATACCCCATTTGGTACATTTAATGGCTGCAAGCATAAAAATGAAAAATATACTCAAAGTGACAGCAAAAATTTGCTCTTCTTTTTTTTGTTGATTCTGTTTCATATCTTAGTAAAACTAACAACAAAAAAAAACTGAAAGTTGCACAGAACCAAGTGCCATTAGACAGAATGCATCATGTGGCAATGCGCAGAGCGAGCTGCTCCAGAGAGTTAATCATTTTGTTTTAGTATATATGTATATAAATATATATATATTTTTTTTTGTGTGATATATGTTTTTTGTCACATGGAGCAGTGCAAAAAATGTGTGTGGATGCTAAAAACATTATTTATTTAATTAACACAGAATAAGAAGAGTGCCACACACATGAGGACGAAGTTAAATTTGAAATTGAGATATAACCTAAATTTCTATTTATATACAATAGATAATATTTATATTTAGAATTAAATTTCGATTTATATACAATAGATAATATTTATATTTAGAACTAAATTTCTATTTATATACAACAGATAATAATTAATTTTTTCGACTGAGATAATATAATAGCTTGAGATTCCAATAAGATTGCTCTGTCAATTCATAAACATAAACTGCAATTTGTAGTAGGAAAGATTACCTTAAAAGATTAATATTATCTGAAATCCAATGTATATGTGAACAATTTACTTATGCATAATCCTTGAGTATTTCTAATAAATTGAAGATTATGTTGTCAACAAATTGCTTAATAAGTTCATTTCTCAATTATGTAATGTCAGATAGATAATTTATGTATTACAAGTCGTAAATAGCATTTGCTCCCCGATGTGCCTCATTTAATTAGTGGCATGTTGCACAACAGCAAAAGATTATCATAAAATGCAGTTTATCGAATGCACATCAATTAATTAAATGCAGAGCAAGGCAAAGTCAACTTTTGTGTAATGTGGCACATTTACTATTTTACTATTTATATATATATATATATGTATACTACTATACTATATATGTGTTCTACTGACAGGATGTTGTGGACTAAAAAGCCACCTTTCCAAAATAGGTATCTGTAGCAGCAGTCAATGCAGGTTTTGTGAGATCGAGGAGGAGTCTTCAACTCACATCCTAATGGGATGCATCGCCCTTGCCAGGAGAAGATGCAGCATCCTAGGGATGCACGCTGTGAATGTCAAAGACATAGCAGCCCTCGACCCATCAAAGATCCTGATTCGTTCGGTCAGCAACTGTGGTTGATAGAGGAGCTATAAGCTCGGAAGGGGCACAATTGATCAATTAGGTCGCAGTGCACAAAACCCCCAAATAAATAATAAAAAATAATAATAAATAATAATAATAATGTATACTATATTTTACTATATTACTATTTCTGTACGTATAAACAGAAAATAAAGCTGAATTATTTAGACAGCTGTTGAATGCAAAAAAAAAAATATATTCTCACATGCAGCAACTCAAATACATAAATAATGCGCCAGAATCCCAGAAAGCGGCAAAAAACAATCAAGAATTCCCACACGTGCCGGCAATTGAAACTCAATTTAGTCAACAGGGCACAAAACAGCAGCAGCAGGCGACACAGCAACACAACAAAAAAAAGATACAAATATATATATACGTATATATATATATATATATATAGTTTGTACACTCAACTAGGGGCCGACAAAAATGCATTTTGCAATTTTCACGCCAATTGCCGTAAGTGAAATACATACTCAAGTGCAACGAAAGAAGTCTCCAACAACAACAACAACAACAACTCAGTTTCCCAGTTTGACTGTGAATCCTCTGCCTCAGCCTCTGCCACTGCCTCTGCCTCAGTGTCCTTTGGCATTTGGCACTGATTCAGTGTATGTTTTTGGTCCTTACATTCGACTCACGTTTAGCCAATGTGTCGCCAGAGCGTTACAACGACAATCAACCAGCCGCGTCGTTGTTATTGTTGTTGTTGTTGTTTTGGCCCGGCCAACAGCAGCTTGCCCACATTCATAGGCCCCCCCATGTGCGGTTGGCGGGTGGCTGTGTAAAAACGACTGAATGCGCAATTAAATGTGAGTGGCGGGCTTTTGGCTAAAACTTTAAAACAAATGGCCGAAACAGCAACAATTAATGTGAATTTATTTTCGAACTCATTTCGCTGTAATTGCTGTGGATAGCCAAAAAAAAAATCGCTTTAAGGCTTTCGCAAAACGAGGGTTAATCAAAGCAATATGTAAATTATTCAGTTGCTTCTGTCACAAAAATTCTTTAAATATGTACAATAAAGTAAATTAATTATACAATAAATTTTAAATATATATAGACCTCAAAAACCCCCTTTTTCCAGTTCATATAATTTTCTAGATTTTGTGTGCTTTATTTTTGTAATACTTTCATATTAAGAAAAATTTCGATGGCGTAAAATTTTATGGCCAACTTTGAAATCAACCCATTTGTAGCCTGCAATTTAACTGGCATTTTCGGGCGGCTCATTTACAATAAATTTTTGGACGGCCTACACAGTAAAAGGCTTAACATGCCACTGGCCCCCGTCACTCCCCACCACCATTCGCATTGCTGTTATTGTAGGCACATTTCAGCTGCTTTATGAGCGACAATTGTGGCCTGTTTACCCTTATTGCGTCGCCGACTGCCATTTGGCCAACTGTAAATAACTTTTCTTATTTGAACATTTATTGGTGACGTAAACGGCTTGTAGCATTGTTACCAGCCATTTGGCAGGGATATAGGGGATATGGTTAAGAAGAAGAAGGAAGAAGAAGGATGTGCAGTAGGCTCATTGCCAATTTTTACTCGTGTTAATTTCCTGTAACTTAGCATTTGCGAAAAGAAAATAACCAGCCTCCAGACGAAGGATGAAACTGAAGCTGAAGCTCAAAGGATTCGCTTCGAAAGGAAGCTGGGAGGCTCGAAGGCTCAAGGCCCAGTCACGAGGTTCAAGTTGAGTTTACGAGTACTCGTATTTTGTACTCAAACGAGTATGTGTCAGGTTAATGCCACCGGCTGTGAATTGGTATTCAAAAGCTCGTAAAACTCAGTTCGGGGCCGCTCTTATGCCATGTTGCATGCTACATAAAATATGATGAAGGGCACTTAAGCAGGCCGCTGCCGCCACCTCGTCTCGCCACGTCTCGTGTGTTGACATCTATCAAATGTGTGCACAACATGCATACATGAATGAAACACACACTCACACACACACACACACACAGCTAGTGAGTGGGGCGTGGCTAGGCGATGCTCGACAGTTCTTTGTTTTCATAAATATTCAAGCGACCCCAAACCTTTGGCCAGCTAAATCAACGCGATTTGAGTTGCCAATTTATGAGCAGTCAAAAAAATAAATAAAAAAAAACTTTGCTGCATTTGTTTACCTAGTTGTTGCCAACAGTTGATCTGTGTATATTTCAGTTGAATAATATGATTTATAGAATTTATGCAATTGCAGTCTTTGCTGCCTTCTGGTAACATTCCCTGGCAATAATTCAAGTCAACTTTGACAGATTTTGCTGCTGGCATTCCAATTGAAGAAAAAATAGTTGTGAAAGGCGTTAAATTAAATAAAATGACAAACTCAATTCCGAGAAAATATTTTACACAAAGTTGAAATTGTTTTTCTCGGAGCATAATTTGTACATTTTTTTATATCTATTTTTTTCAGTTAAGTAAATCGATTTTTAAAGTGACACATTACTAAAACTAATAACATTTTTCCTTGTACTTAACTGCTTCAGTTAATAACTTTAAATTGACTTTCTTGATATATTCAATTTATCATTGCATTTTTATTAGTTATTTTTACTTAATTTTAAGTTCAATAAGCATTTTTATTACTCGTTAGGCAATTGATAAAATGTTAATAATTGATTAAATTTGTCCTCTGAGTGCTATGAGAAGTGCTGCACTTTTAACAAATTAATTTGTCTTGAATCTCGTATAAATTAAATATTTAAACAATTTTAAAAAAAATCTGCTTGATCAAAAATCCTGCTGCTTAAAAATAACTCCTGTTTTATTTTTACATTGATAAATGTTGTGGCAAATGAGACAACCGTGCAACAGTTCTGGTTTGCAGTGTGACAAATTAAAACAACCACACTCTGTCTCTCTCTCTCTCTCTCTCTCTCTCTGTCTTTCTCTCTCACTCAGTCTTACTCTATTTTCCTCTCGCTCCTTTGCTATTTGACCAGAAAGCATATAAAATGGTTTTGCCAGCGTCATTAATCAAGCTGCAACTCTGCCACAAAACCGCATTCGAGCTCCATTGAATTGGTCAAAACAAAGAAATCAAGAAGAAATATGAAAAAAGCATCAAACTGTCAATAACTGGGGGTAATTACCCAACAGGACAGTCCGAAATTGTTAATGTGTGGCATGCAACAACAGCTTACAGAGTAGGCAAGTTATTTGGACAATTTGTGCGGCTTAGATCAGTGTATAAAAATGTCAAATTAATTTCAAGTGCTTAAATGCACACACACAACAAAAGCACATACAAAAAATGGAGAATTAAGTGCGAGCATTTTTCCGTTGGGAACACACATAAGCTTGGGCGGCAACTAAACTGACAACATGTGGCATGCTCGAGTGACCCCCCAAAAATATGCTATATAATTGTTAACAAGCCCAAGGCTTGACAGCAAGTGGGTGTGACTGTGTGTGTGTGTGTGACTGTGTGACTGTGTGTGTGTGTGTGTGTGTGTGTGACTGTGTGTTGTATGTGCGGTGACGAAAACGATTTCATTCATAAACATTTTTACACAAAATTACGTTTTGCAGCTTTTCTCTTCTTAGGCTAACTACAGAAAACTATGAAGCGGCCATTTTCTCTACATTACTCACATACACACACACACCTCTGTAGAGATGAATGTGTGTGTATAATTTGCGTTGCCTTTTCATAAATAATGAAATGCTCTAGTCGCAGTAGCCTAGTCGCTGTATCTCTGTGCAACTGGCTGTGCAACTTTTGTTTTTCACATCTGGAAAGCTGTATGAGCAATTCACACCAATACAAACAAACTCACACACAACACATACATAAGTACATATGTGTGCGTGCAGAACGGAAAGCAGAACTGCCACACGTCCGTTTATATAAGTGGAATACAAATTTAATCTGTCGGTTTTCTGGGATTTCCTCATTTGTAGCAGATTTGAATCTACCTAAAGCCGCCCCAGACACATTGCCCACAAAGGCATCGGGTCATCAATGGGCGCACATTTGGCTCCTTTTGACCAAAAGCCTGACACAAAAGTTAATGAGTTGCTAACTGGTTGGTCGGGCTGGGCTCAAGGGGTTGAAAGGATTGTTTGGTCAGTTTGGTAAGGGGGTAACTCCCCTCCACTCACACATTTGAGCTGCGTTTGTCTTGTGGAATAGTATTTCAGTTTGGGCTTAATTGATTGTCCCAGCACTAATTTTCCTTGCCAAAAAATACTACTATTTTTTTTGTTAACAAATTTAATGAGTTTCTCGTCTTTCTTTGCATAAAAAATGTTTAAAGATTTATGCAAATATTCTTTTAAATCCTTAATGCACATTTCCAAATCCTGTAATATTTTTTTTTTTTTTTGAGCTGTATATTTATTTATATTCATTAATTTAAAGTTTTCCATTCCAGTTATACGCAACATTTTTGGATATTTAAGTTGAATTCTAACATTTCAAGCTACTCCTTATAATACATATATATTTGTATTTTTCTATATATTCAATTTCCCAGACATCAAGTAAATCAATGGGGATTACAATTTTGATAGGCCTAAAATTGTAGTAACTAATAATTACTTTTGCACTACTTGCAGGCATTATATTCTTATTTTTTGCTTGCCTCCGGCAGAGGAGCAAAGGCAATTCTCGACATTGTTAGCATTTCTTGTCGGCAAGTATCAGGACAATCCACTTAGAGTTGGAGCTCTGGTAGAATTTATAGACCTGCCCGTTGACTTCTAACATATGCATAATTTTTCAAGGGTCTCTGTGGCATAGAAATCATATCATAAAATAAAATCACAAGTGCTTTTAATTTGTCATAGTAAATGCACAGCCCCACAACGAGCAACTTATTCCTCTCCCCCCCCACCCGTGTTCCCCCGTCTCTTCCCCTGCACCCACATTCGCGCACACACACTCGAAGAGGCAGCCACATGCTGCTCGTTACTTAGCGCACATTTAATTTTGTTGCCAATACTCAAGCACACTCAAATACACACACAGATACACACACACACACATACACACATGAGTATAGTGGGTGGCTGGGTAAATTTCCTGATGTTTTTCTGTTGAGTTTTCCGAGACTTTGGCACAAGTTTTTGGCGCGCCATAAAACTATGCGGCAATTTATATGTTTCCATGCTTCAGCGCCTTCCGTTCTCACGCTCATGAATAAATGGGCATGGCACAAAGAGTGGCACAAACTGAGAGAGACAGAGAGAGAGAGAGAGACAGAGTCGGGGCCAACGGCATTGTAGTTATACCAAATGTTAATGATAATGAGCCTCCTTTAACCCCATTTACGAGTGTTTTAGACACATTTGAATCCGAACGATTCAAAGAGCAATTCGTGCAAGTCAAATAATGCGCACTTTATAAGATTAGATTAGTCAAAATTTGTTGTTTGCTTGTTTTTCGAATTTTATGGCCTGGCTTAAGAATAACTAATTTTGCATATAGCTTTTAACATTTTGAACTATTTTTGAACTAGACAAATGGGAACAATTCTCAAAACTCATTAAGTAAATTAATTTTGTATTAAAATAACTCAAGAAGACGCAACAAAGAAGAAATAATTTTGGAACGTTGACAATTTGCTTTGAAATTCTAAAATTTGTATGCTAAACTGATACTTCTGATCCTTTTCAGATAGTTTAATAGTTTTGCTATGAATCCACTCAAAGCCTTACACTTTCTAAAAAAAAACAATCATTGCTTTTTGTAAGGTAAACAAATTTTAGTTGGAAATATGTAAATGGGCGAGACGTTTTCCCCACCAAACACCACGTGTGCGCTTTAAAAGCATGTTGAGCATTTATTTTGTGGCTAAAATGCAGGGAAAAATAATCGCTCTCATTGGTGCTGGAAATTGAATTTGCGAATGTTGTGCCACAAACGCAATAACCGCGAACAAAATCTATGCACGCACACATAGCAAAAACAAACAAGCCAACACGTCTTGCAGGCACAGACACACACACACACACACACACACTGCACACTAGTTCAAAAACGTGTGTAAGCCACAGCACATTTAAAATGCGTAAAGCGTGTGTGCCAAAGGCATGGATTCAGTGGAGATTGGGGGGGGTGTGTTCGAGGGGCAGACAGTCGTCGCCGCCGACGCGAATGCCTAGCTAGTTGTCCTGGCCCTAGTTTGGTTTTAAGCCATATAAATTAGCGGTTAGATTGAGCGTCATAAATCGTGCGATTAATTTTAAAGTGCGCGTGCATCTGCATGTTTATCTAGGACAACGATTTTTACCCACTTTAAAATCTGGCTAAATTAAAAAAAAATAAAAAAAAAAACCGCTGTGACAAGGGAACCAAATATGATGTGGGTTCTGCAGGTGGCTTTTTGTCACAAAAAAAAAGGGCAAGCAACTTCGATCGATATTCTGGATTGTGTATAACAGAAAAATGATTTGAAATAATAAACTTAACTTTAAAGGGATATTGAAAAAAAGAGTGCGATTATATAGTCGAATAATATTTTTTATTAATATGATTAGATAACATGATAAATATAAATTTTTGAATAATTCTTTGTAATTCTTTTATAATATATTTCTAGCAAATCTAAACGTTAGTTTATGAATAATTACAAGACTAAATAAAATTATTCGCATTAGCTACTAAAATATTTGAATACTCTAATAGAATAAAGAAATCATATTTTTGATAGTCGAATAATATTTTATATTAATAGGACTTAATAACATGATAAATATATAAATTTTAAACAAATTATTTGTAATTCCTTTATAATATATTTCTAGAAAATTTAACGTTGGCTTGTGAATACTTAAAATACTAATTAAAATTATTAACGTTATCTACTAAAATATTACTACTCCAATAGAACAAATAAATCATATTTTTAATAGTCGAAAAATATTTTATATTAATAGAATTAAATAACATGATAAATATATAAATTTTAAAAATGATTTGTAATTCCTTCATAAAATTTTTTTAGGAAATTTTTATAATAATATTTTATATTAATAGGATTAAATTTAAAAAATGATTTTTAATTCCTTTCTAGAAAATTTAACGTTAGCTTATGAATAATGAACAGACTGACTACAATTATTAACATTAGCTACTAAAATATATAAATCATATTTTTTTTGACACATAATTAAATACAATGTATTATCATGCAGGCTGTGGCTTGGTGCATCCTCCAAGGCGGTGACATTAATTTGTCTAAGCGATGTCCCCCAAATTTATGTATCTAATTAAAATGGAGAGGCATAAAAAATGAGCTCATGAATGCGCTACAATGCCGAGCAGCTGTGTGTTTAGCACTTCGCCAAACTTCATGTCACATAAATTTTACCTAGTGCCTTATTCCAACTACACTCCCTCACTCCGTAGTCCCTCCTGCTCGCATGTGTATGTTGCGTGCGGGGGCTTCTCGTTGGGGCACGGGCATGGGGATTTGCCTCTCCGGGCAGTCACAAGCTGTTTGTTTATGCGGCAGAGCTGCATTTTTATGTGCTACTACTGCCAGTGTGCCGCCGACAATGGCACCCCCCACTCCATCAATCGCCTCCCTACACTGCACAACACAACAGCGGCAAAGCGCTTCCCGAGAGTCAACATGACTTGACGTTGCATTGCCCAGATCCACATACAATAATATACGCCACACAGTGTCTATAAAGGGATTTAATATGACCGACACTCCTCGACTTTGCAACTTTTCATTCTCTGGAATAATATGGAAAAATATGTTGCAAATGAAAACGTGACCAAGGAAAAATTCTGGGCTTTATTATTTTCAATTATTTGGGGAAAATAATAAACTTAAATAAATGCTTTTTTCTTATTAAATGTATTTATATATTTATACATAAATTTCTAATAAACCAAATAAAACAAGCTTGCAAAAACATTCAGTTTAAATTAAAAAACAGATTAGTGGCAACTGAAACAACATAAAAATTATTCCATTCAACAAGTTCATTAAAATTTATCAAATGCAATTTACTGGCCACTTTATTGATTTGCCGATATGCAAACATTATGATTGTATTAATCAGGAAATCTTTACTACATTTTGGTGTTTTTTAATTTAACAATACTGATTTACCACAGGCTGTATGTACACTGTACACATTGTGCAGGATACAGGACTAAGACTGAGACTGAGACTGAGGAGCGTGCCGGCATTTGCCATTTGGCGCTGGCGTTGCTTTTTAATAAAATTAGCTCCAACATTGGGTGCTTGTTTATGCAGGCAACAGTCGAGCGACCCCAAAGAGCAGCTCTCATGTTGCACAGACCTTTTGGTTGATGTACGCTTTACTCTGTGTGTGTGTGCCTGTGTGTGTGTGTGTGCGTGTGTACTTGGCTGCTTATTATGCATGAATTTCAAATGAAGTCGCGAACGTGACACAAACTCATGACCGCCCCCAAGCTCCCACTTCAACGGACTGAACCAACCGCACCCACTCCGCACCCACACCGCACCACCCTCCTCGAGTATAAAGTTTGTATACAGGGTACGCTGCCTTTTCGCTGTCTGCTAAAACAAAATTTACACATTCACATTACGATATGCATTTAATATGACCGGAATTGTGTAAGTTGGCAGATCGTAGCAATTCTACTTGAATATTATCTGCCAAACGAAATTCTTACCAAAAAAACCAAAAAAAAATTGAAAAACATATAAAACTCTTTGCACGAAATGAGAATTGAGAATAGTAATGGGACTGAAAGTCGTCACATTATGCGTATCTCTATATAAAGCCATAATGAAATTTGTCCAAATGGGCGTTGATTGTTTATAGCTCCTAAGTGGCCCTTCTCAGTGGATGAGCAAGGTCAGATCTCAATTGAGGGAGCATAGAGCTCGAACTGACCTACGAAACTGTCTGCTGAGTTGGCTGTGAATATTATGCAAACGACTGTGGTAAGAAGAGAATATTGAATTAGATTCCTTTCTCTTGTGGTTTCCATAGAAATTATGAAATTATCATATGATTTTGCTATATTTTAAAAGGGATATTTATTAATTTGCTTCTTGGAAGAGCAAAAATGTCAATAGTTACTGAGTACCAAAGTATTACTTTAATAAAACCAACAGAAACATTAGTAAATGTTTAAAAAAAATATATAAAAATATAAGAAACGCAGACCTTAATTTATTACACCAACTAAAGAATTAGTAAATGTTTAAAAAACTTTGAAAAATTATATAGGAAACGCAGATTTTGTTTATCAAACCATTTTGTCAAATTGCACCAAATAATATCAGCAAAACCTCCAAACGACTGCGATAAGAAGAGAATATTGAATTAGATTCCTTTCTCTTGTGGTTTCCATAGAAATTATGAAATTATCATATGATTTTGCTACATTTGAAAAGGGATATTTATTAATTTGCTTCTTGGAAGAGCAAAAATGTCAATTGTTACTGAGTACCAAAGTATTACTTTAATACTCCAACTGAAACATTAGTAAATGTTAAAAAAATTCAGAAAAAAATTTTTAAAATATAAGGAACGCAGACCTTAATTTATTACATTAACTGAAACATAAGTAAATGTTTAAAAAACCTTGAAAAATAATATAAGAAACGCAGATTTTGTTTATCAAGCCATTTTGTCATATTGCAAACACTAATATCAGCAAAACCTCCAATTCCATAGGCACCAAAACATACTACTTACATGCATTATTTAAATAATTTAAATTTTCTAACTACAAGTACAAAAATCAGTTGATAGTTATAAAGTTTTTGATAACATAGGCAATGCAAATTATTAAAATAATAACTTAATAATGTGAAAATGAGGAGCAAAAAAAAACACACACAAATAAAAATAATCTAAGAAACTCTCAAGAAGGGAAGCACTTAAGCTCAAGCAGCGCATAAGGCAGCTTGAGGAGAAGGAACTTGGAGAAGAAAAGCAGGAGCTTAGATGAAGAAGGGAAGAGGTGGAGTGGGGGGGGGGAGAAGCAGCTTGAAGAACAGGCGCACTCAAGTAGCGGCGCACACTTTAAGGAGATATTTTCAACACGCTTTCGCTTCGACAGCGACAACAAAATAGCAACAAGGACAATGGGCGCTAAGCATTTGCAACTTAATTGCAATGTGTGTATTAGTGTGTATGTGTGTGGGCGTGTGTGTATAAATGTGTGGGCGTGACATGTCCTTTACATTATGCATGAGTCGACGACACACGAGCTCGTCATAATCATTTTGTGAGCTGACTGCTTCGCGCTAATTGCAATTAAACAATAATAAGAGACAGCAACAGACTATGTGTGTGTGTGGGAGAGAGAGAGAGAGTGAGTGAGAGAGAAAGAGTTAGATACTCTTGTAAAAATTTGTGAAAAATTTGCTTAGAAAAGTGAAAACGGCACGCAATTACAAGGACTATGAACAACTCGATGCGCATGTCGCGCTTCACGCAGCAAAAAGGCGTTTAATTAAATGTTAACAGTAACAAGCAAAAACAAAAACAACAACAGCAACAACAACAACACAGTAACAACTACAAAGGCTAACAGACAATTTACAAACGCCTTATTGTTATTGTTACTTTGAGTCGCGTTTGTTGTCTTTGCCATTGTCTGCATGTATTTGCATATCATTAAGCAAAGCAATAATAAAAATTGCCCTCTTCCCCACCCACCCCCCACCCTCCCATTCGCACTGAGTGCATTATCAACACTCGTGCCATATGAGCCCCTCAGTGGGGCTGAGGCAAGAGGCCGTATTTAATTGCCAACTGGAATTTACGTTAAATAACACCCAAAGCTGACACCAGAGCCAAAGCCAATTTTCAGCAATTAATACTTTAGATGTGCTTGTGACAATGCAACACAGGTAATTTTTAATTATATAATTATATTTTCCTATGTTGCCAAAAAAACATGTTGTGTGTAGTCAACACGTTGAGACGACGCTTAGAATCGAACTGTTTGCTCTGATGAGCATTTAAAAACCAAAACCAACCAACTAGAAAAACAACAACATTAACAAAAAAAAATGGCAAGCATGTTGTTTAAAATTAAGTATATTTAACTAAATAACTGTATATGTGTCAAAAGATATATGCAAACGTCTACACAGATTTTAAAGAATATACTTTTAAACAGATACTTAAAAATTAACAACAGCTTTCGTCGATTTGGCTTTAATGTGGAAGTGTAAACTAAAATTAATGAACTTTAAATAATTTATAATTCAAGAGTATTCACTTGGAAGTTGCAAATTTGAGTGTAGTCAACACGATGAGACGACATTTAGAATCGAACTGTTTGCTCTGATGAGCATTTTTTTATTTTATACAAAAATCTTAAACCAAAATACATATGTTTATTTTTATTTATATTTATTTATGTTTAATTCTTAAGCTAGCTGAGCTTTGCAGCGTTTTGTAGAGTGACTCTATGTGTGGTCTATTCTTCTTAGAATAGCTGAGCTTTATTCTTCTAAGAATGTGATGTTTATTCCTCTAAGAATTTGATGTCCACTCTTCCAAGAACGTGATGTTCACTCTTCCAAGAATGTAATGTTTATTTATCCAAAAATAGCTGATCTCTAACTGCAGTCTCTATATGACATTCTGTCATTAAAAACTAGCTGAGCCTTGCAGCGTCTCATGTTCATACTTGAACACATGTAATATCTGTAATATATATATATTTCTTTAATCCGATTGCACTGACCTACCAGGATTAGTTTTAGGATTACCTAAACATATTTCTTTGTCAAAAATAAACGCATATTACAAAATTAATTTATAAATCAAAACGAGTAACAAATGCCCAACAACAGCATATAAAATAACAGTCTCAATAATAATCAATTAAATTTGAATACGTTATAAAACTCCTCAAGATGGCTTACTAATCATTCTCAAAGCATAAAGCAGCTTTAATACACCGCCAACAATGGCTGAGATCGCTCAACATTTGCAAGAAACTGCTTTTGGCCTCAGGCCGCAATGGCTGACATAAAGTGAATCTGGTTTAGAATTCTATTGGCGTTTGTTGGCGTTGTTATCACTTAAAAAGCAGTGTCATATAACAGTCAGTAAAACGGCCAAGCCAAATATTTGTGCTGAACACAAAAAAGAAGTAAAAACCCTGTTGGAAACTAGACGAGCTGTGGCAAGGAATAAGAAAGGATAGCGTGCCACATACAACCAGACACACACACACGCACACACACACACACACCAGACACAGTACAGGTGAGAAAATTGACAACTCAATTGCGAAAACTATTTACACGCAATTAGGCAAAATGACAGCACAGAGGCAGCAGCCAGCTCACGGCAAAGTTTGTCAAACTGAAATGGGCGAGGACATAAAAAGAGTGATATAACAAAGGACAATCTCCGGTTGCCTGCTCCGCTGCTGCTGCTGCGTCTACAGTGTAAATATTGACCAGGCCTGAACAAACTGTGGCATCAACGAACCGAGGAAACAGTTGTGGCAGCAGTCCAGCTCGGGCCAACAGCATCTCATTCATAAATGCATTAGGTTGCTGTCAGGTAGTGCAATCGAAGTCATGTTGGCATTAACTGTAAATTATGCAGGCCATGAATTTAACATTGGCTGAGCAAACCACTTGAAACTGGCCAACAAAACCACATACGTAATATGTTCAAGTACTTGTCAAGGTGATTGTAAACGGATTCTGATGAGTTGCATGTCCTTTGAAGGACTCGACTCGACAGCTCCAAAGTTGCCTTCATTGTTAGTGACACTAATTAGTTTATATGCTATAATAAGTATAAGTTTATTGGAAGATTGGCAACACAATGGACTAGATTTGAGATTAAGTAATTCTCATTATATGGGGCCAAAAGCTTAAGGCTTTTGACGTACACTAAAACCCTAAAAATATCGACTAATTGGTTTATGTTTTAATTGATAAACGACTACTGTAAGTAATTACATATGTATGTTTATATATATATGTATGCATATATATACCACATTACACTCGACTTATTTTGTTTTGTGTGGCTTGTGACCCAGTTACGCTCTGCTCAATTTGGCCTTGGGCGACAATTGTACAACTTCTCTAGTCCTGCAGTTGTCCTCGCTCTGCAGTTGACATCTGTTCACTTTGCACACGTTCCCATACACCCACTCTGTGTGTGTGCGTGTGTCTCTCTTGTGTCACCCTTTTGCATGATTTACAACTATTTAACTTCTTTTGGTGTTTTGATCTTTCTTTCTCTCTCATTTTGTTATTTTGTTTTCTCTTGTTTTGTTACCCTTTTGTACCATTTTGTGCTGTGATTTTCCACATTTTTTTCACCTTTTATTGTGAGTGGACTTACGAGTACAAATGCTTTCAGCCCTCGTTTCCCCGTTAAGTCCCCTTTTATTTTCATTTGTTGTTCAAAAATGTATGAGTTAAAATCTACCTGCAAATGGCAGTTGGTACATGACCAAAAGCAAAAAAATTGGCTGACAAAACCCAACATTTCGCAGAGCTTTTTCCACTACAACATTTGAGCTAACTGGTGTGTGTGTTTGTGTGTGTGTGTGTGTGGCAGTGTCTGAGGCATTCTCTGTAAATTGTTAATAATTATTGGGTTGCGCGTTGCATATTTATGGGATTCCTTTCTGAAGTGTAGCCGCAATGCGCAAGAGACATGCCGACACGATCTGTGGCATGAGGCGTATGAGTAATTAATTTGATTGTTAATTTCCATTTAATTGTGCTTGAGCAACGGATAGTTTCGAACGAAGTTTGAAAACTCGAAAATGCGCAAAAAATATATTTTGATGGATTGATAATAGTTTGGCTCTGCACAATTTTGTAAATTGGCAACTCAAAGCTTGATGGATGTAATCGTATTGCACAAGTCAGAAATTGCGCATACGCCTCGTTTTCTTTTTTGATGGCAACACTTTTGCGCAATTAAGTAACTGCCAAAAATTGAGAATGGCAGCACGCTGAATGACTTTTAATAGCTTTCTAATGAGAGCTGTCAATATGTGAGTGTTGGGCATTAGCTGAATTTTGTGTTGAATATGCCATAAACATAAATCAGAGTTGAGCCGCAACTAATTGGCACAAAACATCTTGTTTGGCTGTTCATTGCAGAGAGCTGTCAGGGACCACACGAGAAGCGCTTACTTAATCACCTGCTTTCCACCTACAACACACTGGAGCGACCCGTTGCCAATGAATCGGAGCCACTGGAGGTCAAATTTGGGCTGACGCTGCAGCAAATCATCGATGTGGTAAGTTCAAGCTATATAGATATAGAATAATATGACTACACCCATCAAAATTATGAAGCAGCTACGGCTGCTGCAATAATCAACTAAAGCACAAATTAATGAGCAGGATTCCAAGGCTGTATGGAGTTTTTTTTTTATGTGTAGCCGTCGCGACGGTTTTGAGTATGGTTAGTCTCAAGTATCTCGGGAAAAACTCAATTGCCAACCGCAGAAATTTATGGTTAGCCTTGGTAGCTGACATGTGCCCGTCGTGCAGTCAACTATGAGTATTAATGATATATATGAAAAAAAATAACATGTGAAAAATATTTATAATTAATATTTAACGTAAGATTTGACAAAATTAATTATCAAATGCAAATGCAGAAAATAAAAATAAATGAAGAGAGATTATATATATGCTCATATAGCCGTCGCGACGGTTCCGAGATCTGTGTTATCTCCTTAAACATAAAACTCTCAATAACAGTTATATTTACGAGTTCTTGCGTTTTTTATAGGACGAAAAGAATCAGATTCTGACCACAAATGCGTGGTTAAATTTGGTAAGTGACATGTACCAGCTGTCAAATTAATTCTAGCACCTGTTTGTCTGTCTTAATTATCCAATGTTAGGGTATTTTTTTTTTCCTATCTGTTCTATTTGTTTTCTGTTCTTTTTCTATGATGATGCTATGATTTTTTTTCAAATGAAAAGTGACCAAATTTTAGATAAAAGTAACCACATGCATTTTTTTTCCATTATTATGCTATTCATTTCGAAAGCGCCTTTATCAAATATGTGTTGTCTCGATATGTGTGTGAATAAAATAACAAATATAATATTTAATATTTAAAGACAGTTGAAATTCATTTGCTGTGAAACACTATTACATATTTACAATATTGTTGTTAGTACAAAATCTGCAGATGGCAGTCACTTTAATTAAAAGAAATTGCTAAAAAGTACACATTTAAATAGAATACTAACTAAATTAAAAAAAATGTTACATTAAAAGCTTTCAGGATCAGCATAGTTAATGTCCTGTTAGTTCTCAAATTGGCCCTTAATCTTGTATCTCAGCTCCAAAATTTAAGATTTACGCATTTTCATTTAACCTTAAATTGGAACCTATTTCGTTATAGCCGCATTGCCATTGCTAAATTGGCATAGTGCACTTCAACCAATAGCACAAACAAATAAATCAAAAAAGGCAATGTTGTGTGTAATGATGGACTTGCAGATACTCTGTGTTCAATGATTAGCTCGAACTATAGATTTTTGTATAAAAAACCTAATAATATAAATATTGCTAGCCCTCATTTTAAAATATCTTTGATGTATTAAATTATCCGCCTTTTACTGATACAGAAATTGCCATAAGTCATCATAACTGTTTTATGTCCTTTTTGGGAACAGGATGAAAACGAGCACATAAATCAAATTTATGTACAGCAGCAATTTTTACGCTTTGTTTGTGGCACACCTGAAGTCGGTTCGAGTGATCAAAACCCTTTTCAATAAAATTAATAGCGAGTTTCTCACTCTCATGTTCGAGATTTATGACAGCAACAAATAATTTTCAATTTGGCAAACGGTTTTTTTTTTGACGTTCAGCACCTAAAACTGAAAGCTAAATAATTGCTATGAAATGGCCAAACAACAAGATAATCGTACAACAAAAACCAAAAGCTAATAACAGAAATTTAAAATGAAAACAGCATAATTTTTGCATAAAGCCCTACAAAAAACTTTAACAATTTTATCAATAAAAAACATAATTCTGCGTGACTAGGCATTTTTCGTCGTTGTTTTTGTGTGATTAACATATAGAAATTTAAAAAAAAAAAAATGCTTATAAATCTATAATTTAAATAAATATTTTTTCTCTTTCAAAAATGTTTGCTTTTGTTTTTTGTGTCACATGTTTTGTCAAACAAATTAAATTAACATATTAAAAACGTATTATTAAAAGTGACAGCTTGAGATAAACATGAGCAACCTAATGCTGATGCTAACAAAATGCAATAAATAGAAAATATCATATTTAGAATTTTATTTTTTGTTTAATTTTTGTTTAAATTTAAATCAAATTTAATCAATTTCTGCCAATTATAATAAAAGGCTTGTAATATGATTAGTTAAAGCTTAAATAATTAACCAACATAAACTTAACCAACTTGCGATAACTTTATAACAAAAATTATAAATTAAATTGCCATTAATTTGCCCTATAAACGCTTAGAATCTCAGCAGTTCACATTATTTAGTTGATTGCGCACAGTTTCACAAATGAATAATGAAATAATTATTAAATATTCTGTCGAGTGCTTAAAGTCAGACAAATATCTTAAGTTGAGCGCATTAAACACAGATTAAAGCCAACATTAACAAGCAATTAATAAAAAACTAACTTTTATAAATATTATTGCAAACTATGTGTTAATTTACCTCTTGAATTCTAGAAGATTTTTTTGTGTTTCAACTGCAACCCAAATGTATGTATGTATGTGTGTGTGTATTGTGTGTGTGTGCGTGTCTCTAGAGAATCTCTTACCAATAATGTTTTACTTTTTGCTGGGTACATGTCATTAAACGTTTCCGAACAATTGAATAAAAGCCAAACCAAATACCAAAAACAAATAAAAACTTAAAAACCAAAACCAACCAACTAGAAAAAACAACATTTACAAAAAAAATGGCATGCATGTTGTTTTAAATTAAGTATATTTAACTAAATAACTGTATATGTGTCAAAACATATAGAAATGTCTACACAGATTTTAAAGAATATACTTTTAAACAGATACTTAAAAATTAACAACAGCTTTCGTCGATTTGGCTTTAATGTGAAAGTGTAAACTAAAATTAATGAACTTTAAATAATTTATAGTTCAAGGGTATTCACTTGGATAGTTGCAAATTTGATTCATTATTCACTGCTTCAGATTGATGCATGACAGAAGAACCGCAGAATTTGTTGAAAATGCATACATGTTGCATTAATTTTACAAAAACACGAATGCAACATTATGAATTTTAGCCCTGACATTTTGAACTTTGCCTAGCCACGTTGTCAATTAGACTAATTAGTTTACTAATAATTAATACATACCACACATGCTGCTGATAATATATATATTTATATTTATATATATGCACATGTAATATGCGTATCTCAATTTTTACACTCTAAAAAAGAGTCAATTATGAGAACTATCTATAAAGTTGCATTCGTCGTATATTTTAATTAAATTAATTGCAGGAGCTTAACATTTGCTGCTTAAATTAATAAAAAAAAATATTTACTTTATCTTATATATTTAATATTTATTATATTTATTTTTTTTTTGCTTTGTTTAACCAAATGAATGCTATTTTCGCATTACCCATTATACCCTTTTTCAACCATGTACTAAATTATTCAGAGTTGAACAAAAAGTGCTGTAGGAAACCAGCAAAACAATTGTCGATGGTGTTGCAACGTTCTCAGTAGCTGTCAGGGTTTTTTTTCTTTAATTTTTTGCCGTTGACTTTTTGTTTTTCGTGTTGATGATGATGATGATGATGGTGGTGGACCCTTTAGCATTGATGGCCCCGGCATGTCACTCAGTCAGCTGTGGAAATGCAACCAGACACCAGCACATGCCAAAGTGTCATTGGCGAAATTACCAAGCGTACGTTCCGAGGTGTACGTGAGGCGGTCGTCAACTTTGGAGGCAACCCATCTCCTTAGCACACCATTAAAATGCACATTGTGTGGCCCAGGACCTGGCAGCAGCTGCATCAGATTTTAAGAAATAAAGTCATTAGAATTTTTCGGCTAACACCAGGACTTGTTCCAGCAACCGCCCTCCACTGCTCCATTGCTCTGTGGCATCGTAATTACTTCACAGGTTGCAGCTGCCTCTCAGCCGCACACAAAGCCCGTCAAATGACTGGCTATAGAAAGTTGTCAAAAGGAAACGGGTTGAAGGTTTTGGGGCACCAAGAACAATGCAACATGCACTTTGAGTGTACTTATGCTGCTAATAGCAGCTGGTTAGATTTCAGGCCAGAACAATAAGCCACATCAGTTAATTGAATACTTAAAAAGACGGATATTTCTAAGTAATATTTGGGAATTATTTCAGATTTAATTTTATTCAAAACTTTTGCAGATTATTAATTTATAGCTTTAACTTTCTACAAATATTATCATGTGTTTCTAATTTTACTACAATTATATTAATTTTAATTGTGGTATTTAATTAAAAATTTCTTTTAAAAGTTGTACATTTATAAATCACCTATGCTTAGGAGTTTGTTATGAGCCAAAAGTTTAATAAGTTAAAAATAATTAGGACGTATAACGACAATCACTTATTACACAAAGCTTTTAGCATAATTCCAATTTCATTACTGTGGCCAAAAGCACATGCAACAAATTTTGGCACACGACCAAATTGTGTGCACTTATCACACACTTATTTGTCGCGACATTAACAACAGTTGAGGAGGGGGTGGGGGCGGGGCATAAGGGACACAGATGACAAGGCTAACAAACTTTGTCCTTGAACAAAGAGTATAACCAGCCAAGTTTACTGAAACATTTATCATAACAGTCGCCGGCTATATTATATATATATATATATATAGGTGTTTGGTGCGATCTGGATTCTGGCTACAACAACAGCAAATTGTTTGCTCATTAGAAACTCATTTAAAAACAATTTGGCACGTTAATGCAAAATAAATCTATTAGCTTATGCAGGCAATGACAACGTGCTCAACGACGATTCTACGACAACTTTCACTACAGTTTTGCATAATGGCGGATATGCACATGCCACATATGTACAAGGTACATACAGGTATATACATATATAGTATATATAGTATATAAGTACACGATTAAGCGTAGCAGTTACAAAGCAGCATTTAATGCAAATATCATTTCCTACAAATGATGCCATCAACTTTTTTAAAATGTTGGCCAAGAATAAAAAAAAAAAAGTACTGAAAATGAATGAAGCAAGAAAATATATATATATTAAATTACAGTCAGCGTAAGTTAAATTTTAAAAATTTTATTATACAAAAATAAATTAAAAGATATTTCGTATTTTAATTTGAATAAATACATACAGACATAAAAGCTGAATAGACTTTTCTTATCGTACTGATCAAGTCGTAAATTATACACTGCAAAATGCCAAATGCAATTTTTTTTTGCATATTTTCTGACGAAATACAGATACTCTTTGTAAATGTAGTCGACAAAAAAGGGCACTCCCATAAAAAAATAAAAGGAATATCATTAGTATGCGTCGTTGGCACCGTTGACATTTCTAAGACGCTTGAGGACGACGGCTCCTCTAGCTACTTCTGACTGTATATATATATATATATATATATATATATATATGGATGTGATGGGTAGGAAGGGAGGTGCTGCCTTACATCCTTACGGAAGTGCGCTCAGCAAACAGCCTGTCATAAACATGAAATTTGCACAAAACCGCCATTTTTATAAGGTGTCAACAGCAAATATCACATATCACAAACTCTTACATATATAGACGTTATGGCATTTGATGTCGAAAGGAAGTGTTCCGCATATTGGCTTACCCAAAACGTTAAGTGGCCCACTTCCCCACCCCCACTGCATATCATTACAGGAGCCAGTGTCGAAATATCCTGACTGAATCGACTGCTTTTTACCCACCTTCCATGTATATTTTAATGGCTCAAGTCGTTACTGCAGCTGCTGTCAGGCAGTAACTGGGCCAAAATGTTGCTGTTTTGGGCCACAACGATTTTCCATATTTTTTGTTTTTGTTTTTGTTTTTGTTTCACTGCCAAGTTATTAATGACAGGAGTCAACTCAAGGCTTAAGCTTTCATATGCTGATGTCAGCTCGAGAGGGAGAGAAGCTGAGTAGGGGGACATATGCAAAGGACAAGGGAAAAGGATGGAAATTTAACTTCATCTGCATTACAAACGACAATTGCCTTAACCAACTTGAACTACATATTAAATTTCCATAACAATTTTTGTCAGGTCCGCAGGTCTGTCAGTTTAGCAAAGAATAGGCCAGCATGAAATATCTTTAATTAAAATTTGTATAAAGATAAATGGGTTTTGATATCTACAACGACTAGTTTAAAAGTTTTTATTGCAAAGACATTGCCCACATCTGATAAAGTGCTAAAACAAATTGGCACAATGGACACACACACACACACACAAAGTACAACAGGATTGAATGTCCTTTTTGCCAACCAGCAGCTTAAAATTGAGTATTGGATTTTGCTGGACGCCTCAAGGCCAAGCTTTGTGTGGCCGAACAAAGTTTTGATAGCTTTCCTATTCATTTCGGTCCATTTGATTGGGTCTTTGTGCCGGCGACATGCTAATTATAAAAGCAGTTACTCAATTTCTATGCGAACACCATAAAATGCAACACAAAATTTATAACTTTAACTAACCTGTCATGTCAAAAAAAAAGGCAATTAAAAATACTTAGCACTAAGCCCATTAAAGCCAAATCACGTCAAGTGCAGAGCAAAGGCTTTTTAAAATCCAAAAAAAAAAGCAAAGTCTTACAAAAAACGCCATTAATAAAGACGCTATAAATATAAAATAAAAGAAATACAAAAAAAAAAAAACAAAAAATCTCTTGTAAACTCATAAAACAAATATATATAAAAACTTTCTATTATCACGCTCTGCTCTTTTTAACTTTTGCCCTTAATTCACTTTTATTTTTTTGAATATTGCTTTGTTTTTTGTGTTTATTAATTTATTCATTTATTTTTATGTAAAAAAAAAAAATTTTAAATGCGTTTGTAGGACGAGAAAAATCAACTACTTATAACGAATCTTTGGCTTTCGTTGGTAAGTTTCAACTTAAACTAAAAAGTCATCTAAATATAAAAACCTTAAATATTTAATTATTGTGTTAAATAAATTGTATGCTTTAAATACCATATCATCTAAATAGTACAAAACAAACTTTTTATTAGCTATGCTGATCAGCCATTGAGATATATATATATATATATATTTATTATGTATGGCTATAAAGTTAATCAGGCTGCTGGGCATAGCTAATGGAAGTTTTTGCCTGCTCATAATTTATACACATACACACGGCCCAAAACCTTGGCTAAGAGTTGTAACCAAACAGCACTTAATGTTTTTTAGCAACAACTTCTGTTCTGGTTTCGCAAATACTCAACTTTTCTATGAAACCAACTCTCCAATCTACAACTATTATAACCTTTTTCATCAACTCTGTCTCTCTGTCTATTTCTGGCTCTTCTGAGACCCGACAACTTATTAGCTTGATTGTGTGGCTTAGTACGTGTGTGATAAATTATTTAAAACTCATGCCTTAAATACAAAATGAATTAAATATAAATAGTTAAATCATTGCGCTATATTAAATATTTATATTATTACACATAACTCAAACATAAAATGAACATATTTTAAACTCTTTAGCTAGCTAAAGCATAATGCAGTTTGATTTCCTATTTTATTCTTCTACTATTTAGTTTTAAAATACATTTTTAAGTAGCAACTTTTAACTGCTTTCAAATACTTTCTTAATTTGTTCAGTTTTAGCTTAACGGGGGGAAATTCAGTATTTATTTATAGTTTCTACTATATTTTTTGGCATTTATTAAGAGCAACTAAATAACAACACATAAACAAATTGTGAAACAGAAAAACAAATCTCTTAACAGAAAAAAAAAAAACAGAAGTGAAGTGCATGAATTAAAAATTGCATCATGAAGTAGTCTTAAAAACGTGAAATTTTTTGCATGTCTCGAAAATCATTTCAAATTATTTTATTTATTTATCTATTCTATGCATGTGGGACCTGTGTGTGTGAGAGTAACGCAAAAAATTGTTGCGCGGAAACTATGAAAAAAAAAGTTGAATGATTTTTTCATGTGATCATCAATGCTTATATCCGGCATGGGACTTGTTGAAACAGTCATCAAGCTCTGTCAATTTGCGAAATTAATTAAATTATTTATTTAACACATTGATTGGAGTATGCAAACATCCCCCCGTACACCTTTTATAATGTGCCCGCTCAGCAGCGATTAAGGTAAAAGCGCCGTGGAATATTGCAGACATTACGGCCTGTAATTTGTAGTTTTCGGTTTGGGCCATGGCCAAAACCAACAACAGCGTAAGCAAACATTTGGTTGATTTCACGCATTCCGAATGCCAATTTGATTGATGGCTTATGAGCCATTTATTAACTGACAGTTTGAAATCTAAAATGTGTGTCAATTCGCCGCAACAGATGTAATTTAAATTTTAGACACTGAAGGACAGCCAGCTAAATTACATGACTTAAATGGCAATCGACAATTGGCCAACCGATTAAAATTGCAGTAATAGTTCCTTCAAAATTGGGATTTTGGCACTAAAGTTGTTAACTGCAAATGAAACACTATTAAAACATTTTGGTTTTTGACAGCATGCATAATGATTTAGCACAACGAAGAAGTGGGTCAAGAGAATAGTGATTTAGGACAACAAAATAAATTCTTAGCGGCGATTTAAGTTAAATGGAAACCATATTATATAAAAGTCAGAAAAAAATAAAGAAGTTAATCATATAGTGCAACCGATATTAAGACATAAAACGCGCTCAAGCTGAAGCCAAGATAAAATGAAGAAAAATCCAGTCAAAGACGATCTTTAAATTTTTTACACTGTTAACAATAAGCGTTTTGTATACTTTACTGATTTCCAAATGCTTTGTTGACTGAATTTATCAAAGTGTATTTTATTATACACTATTATTTTATTGCATCAACTTTAATGATTCGCCTTAATTGTCAATGTTGTCACAAATAAATTTGTTCGTGCTGAGATTGTCTACAATCAAATTCTACGTGGCAAAATTGTTTCATTATTCCTGAAACTAATTTGCTATTGCAAAAGTCATGAAAATCTCGCCCGGCTACGCCACAGAATATCGTAATTTGTCATTTGAGAAGGTTGAGGTGGGAAGATTCGGTCATATTTCTGTAGTAGTATCGCCATCTGTTTTTACAACTGTCATAAAACCGCACACAATGGCAGTACTAAAGTATAAAGTTTTGAAAACCGAGCGCTGTTCATCGTATGAGTGCAAATATAATTTAATGCTACGTCATGGCATGTAATTAAATATTTTTATTTTTTGTGATTTAAAAAGGGATTTGTTGCACAGAGGCAGCGAAACAATTGCTTGCTCTAAAAATGCCACAAATGTGTGTGTGTGTAAATTATAAAGCACAGTAGTCTTAGAAGCAGCAGCAGCAGCAGCAGGGGCAGCAACAGAAGCAGCGACAACAAGGGAAAAACTAGAGGGAAACTTGGCGCTTTTATGACAAGAATCTCTTGTAGGCGAGGACGCAAAGCGCAAGCTACGAGCTATGTCTGTGTCTCTGTCTGTGTGGCAGCAACAGAGAACAGCAAACAGTCAACCGCGAAATGACACAAAAGTACTGAGCCGCAGCCTGCTGTTATAGTCCTCGTCCTGGGGCAAAAGATAGAGCGACACAAGACAGGACAGCAGAGCAAGGCCCAGGATCAAGCAAGTCGCGTTCGCATGACAATAGCAAAAACAGCTAGCAAAATGTTGATAAAACTTTTCAAGTGTCTGTGTATGCGAATGTGCCCGTGTGTGTCTGTGTGTGTGTGTGTGTGTCTTTTGTGGGGGCAACTGCAAGGTTCAATTTTGCTGTCAACCTGATATATGTATAAAAAGACTTTATTTTGTATTCTGTTATGTTAATCGCATTCGAACATTAACAGTGGCTTAACATAGCTCTGTTGTGTACAATTTGCATGATTTTTGTGCATGTTCAATTTTCATATGCTTCGTTCGTGTATTGCATTCAAAAATAAACACTTATATTTATCACATCACGTCGCTCTATTATTTATATTATTGTTATGTGATTTTTTATTTTTAACTAGACTGTAACAAATTACATGTATTTAATTGTTACTGAAACATATTATGTATGCAACACAGGAATGGAACGATTACAATTTGCGCTGGAACGAAACAGAATATGGCGGCGTTAAGGATTTACGCATCACTCCCAATAAACTGTGGAAACCCGATGTGCTCATGTACAATAGGTAAGTGCTCCAAGTATCCAGTTAAGGGCCCATGGGTGCATGGGCAACGTCTACAAACTAATTAAATAAATAACGTCCGATAAACCGATAACCGATCAGAATAACAAAATTATCGATTATGCGCTACATTGACAAAGATCTCGCAGTCATCGATCACTGCTATTTAGGTACTCAAACAAATCAGATATTTTTTAATATAGTATAAACTCAATGGTAAGTGTATATATAGAATTCTTATCACAATAGCGAAGTCAGATTATACTGGAAACTGATGAAACTTGTGATAACCGATTAACTATTTTGTATCTAAAGTTAAATATTTTGTTACTCATTATTTGATGCCAATGAAATATATATATTATGTAGCTGATTTTTGCACTTTAGTTGTTAGAACGGAACATTTGTTGCGTTCTTCTTAGTTAGTATTATTAGTCAATAGTCTATAGAATGCTAAGCTATAGACTATATAAGTATTTATGTTTACGTAGATTTTACCAACGGGAGCAATGGAGTTGCAAAAATATGGAATAATTTATTCGTTTGCTATTTATATATTGTAACTTTGTTTTTATTTTTTATAGCTTATTACAAAATTTTTTTTAATACAGAAAAATATATATATTTATCTGTGTTTACTGGGTTGACAGTAAATTTAAATTAGACAGTAAAATCAGAGGCGAATGAATTTCCATTGCTCCTGCACATCGCAAAAATGTTAATGTTATATATCCTTTGTTGTAAATATAGCTGAAATTATTATTCTACTTTGTTTTTATTTATTTTATATACCATATTATATATACATATGTATATCTTATTATATTACATATAAACGTGTCATAATCCAATCGCTATTGTTTGTGTGAGTGTCTATTTTTAAAGGCAATGCCAAAACCTAACCATAATCATATTTTTTGTATTTGTTTAAGTTAGTTCTTTAAATTTGTATTTCAATGTTACCCACTTTTAATTTGCTTTCAATGTTTATGTTGAAACGACTAAATGTTAAACAACAAATACTACATTTTTTTTTTAACTAAATTGTTTAAAAACAAAAAACCAAAAAAAAAAAAAAAATAAAAATTTGTTTACTTCAAATAAGAGTAGTTTACACGCAGTGGTGTTCTAGTGGGACTGTACATTGTCAGCTTGCCGTTGATGTGGGCCTCACTTTGTAATTGGATTCGTAATGCTAACCGAAATACATAATATCTGTAATATCTAATATACATATAACAAAATAACAGCTAAACAGCATATTTAAATCGTTAATCGAAAAAAGTGAGAAACTAAATAATAACAATTCAGACTAAACTCCATGATCTTAAACACTTTGTTTAACCAGAATATTATGCAAGTAGTTTGTTCGTAACAATCGAAAGATCCTAATTGTCATACCTCAACAGTTCATATTACATCATATGGCCTATTCCATATGTACTTAATACATTTCATATATAATTATATATATATATGTATAGTTTATGCATAAGTAGAATACTATATTCTCTCAGTACTTAGTTCAGAAAAAAAATAGACAATAACCAACATAAGAAATTGTTCAACAATATGCTGGTGTAATATTTCTGGTTAGACGTTCAGTACTTGAATTTATTTGGCCATTAAAACGATACAAAATACTTTAAAAAAAAATTATATATAACAAACACGAATTGTTATTTGTTATACTCGTATTTGTTGTAGCTTGTAAAAAAAAAAAAAATATATTCAAAAACCACAAGATATCGATGGCAAAATAGATTTTCAAGTATTGTGCATGAGAAATCAAATCCCTCGTACTAAACAGCAACTAAATAAAAACGCATATATAAATAATACCAATGAAAAAAAAAAAAATAAAAAGCCTAATTCCAAAACCATTCCAACTAAATGTTAAATTCCCCAACAAAAAAATTGACTTTGTTGGCTTAATAAAAATTATTCCCACCATTTCGTTATTTGCTAAACCACATCCCACATAACTACTTACACCACACAAAACAAAATTTAAATATACTCATATTATATTAAAATACTTAAACTAATCTCATATATATTTAAGTCATACATCTTAGTTAAACTAAACAAGAATAAACGTATAAGAGCCGCCTCAAACGCAGCTTTACATTTCATTTCATTAACTAAGGCAAAAATTATACATTGAGCACATTACATTTAAACAATTGCGTGAAAGATTATAAAAGGGTGAAACCTCAAAAAAGTCAATTAAAAATATTCAGCATAACGATACATTTATGTACTTTCTAAAAATTAATAACAAACATTGGCAAATTTTAGCAACTATTTTTGTCTGAGAATATAAATTGGCTCAATAATGTGTATATATTTTTGAAATATAATGAATGGGTTCTGTAAATATTTCTTTTAATTGCTTTGGCTTGCTGTCGAGTACTGAACTGCATTCTATTCTTTTTTACCATTATATATATATAC
Organism: Drosophila dives; assembly: GCA_035042365.1. Taxonomy (NCBI): domain Eukaryota; kingdom Metazoa; phylum Arthropoda; class Insecta; order Diptera; family Drosophilidae; genus Drosophila; species Drosophila dives. Next base: position 338,867 of record JAWNLJ010000415.1, on the reverse strand, counting down.
AAATTTAAATGCTTATACAAATTAAAGACAGATTTTCTGTTAGCCGTTAGCCAAATATTTCTAGTTCATGCCAAACTCTTGCATCTACAAATCGAATAATTGAGTAAAACGTGCTCAATTACTATGCTGCATATCCTTCTTTCAAGCAGTTAGCAATTTCAGCTATTTCTCTTATTTCTTTCGATGGTTCTTTTTTTCCCATATATATATATGTATATATTTTCGACAGCCCACCAAAGATTTGTAAGCAAAAATGTTTATATTCCAATCACGCTTCAAATGCAGACAAACTTTTTTGCCTAATTCACGTATCAATCACTCAACAATAAGTACAAATTTTTGCGCAAAACTTTATTTCCATTTACTTTCACTTAGTCAATGTGCTAAACATACAAACAGTCCTATATATATATATCTATACCCAACTTATAACCAACTGTTCTAATATCTATGTGTATATGTGTGTGTGTATGTGCCTATTGTATGCCTGCGTCTGTGTGTCTAGTTGATTTACTTAATTGCAAAACACCTAAAGGCAAAACCACTAAGTACGTTTTGGCCAAATGCAACAGCATGCATAACATGCCCAAAATAATTCAAAATTTCGAAAATTAATCCGATCGTTGTAAAATTTCAGAAATATTTTAAAACTATTTACAATTAATGGGGTTTATATCTTTATCAAGGTATTTACCACTAAGCTGATAGCACATTTAATTGCTTCGTGTATTTACCCATTTCAATGTTTACAGGGTATTTTCACAATTATCATCATTGGCAGTGTGTGTTTAGTTATCTGTATTTCTGATAATTGCTCAAGAGCCATTAAAATTCCTACACAATACTTACAATTTCATTTTATCATGTTCATTCTTGATATTAACCATAAATGTGTGTTTTAATGTTATCAAAGAAGTTCTTCAGTGCGAGTGTGTATGTATGAGTGTGTATGTGTGTGAGTGTGTGTGTGTGTGTGTGCTTATTAATAACCCTAGTAATCAATTGTTATCATTGTTGATATGTGTGTGCTCTTGTACGTTCTATATAGCTGTGTTTTACTGTGTCTATTGTTATAAATATTTTCATGCTTCTTATGTTAGTCGATATCCAGCCTATAGCTATAACCCATCTATAACCATACACATATATATATATATATCTTTAAATACATATATCTGTTATAAATTGCTATTTTACCATATATGTATGTGTCCAAATAATCGTATGTATGTGTATAGACAATTGCACCTAATGATGCAGGAGCACACAGACTATAATAATTATTTACTAGTATAAGCAATCAGCCTGAATGGAATTGGACAACAGAAATACAATGGTTCCATTAAGGTATAGTAAGTTAGTTTAAGATTAATTGTAAGCTTGGCTTAGTTGCATGTCAGATTAGTTTAAAATGTACTCTTAAACGTAACACAACAAATTCCAAATTGGATTTTGGAATATTTACGTGTGTTGAGCTAATAAAGTATCCATCACAGAAACAAATCTGTGGTTTATGTTCTGAGGCTTATGGCTAGAAAAGACATTTGTTGGTCAATGAGAAGTCAATGCTGAATTTTTATAAAATATATAAAAGCATAAGTAAAAGTGCATAAACTTAAATTTTTGTCAAGGTTTTCGTGTGCACCTCGTACACATTTGTTTCCACACAGCAGGTATCACAAAAATTTACTTTATTACCCTTTTTGCACAGTCAGCTAAAAAACAACTGTGTGGTACAAAGGATTTAGGCCACTAAAGAAGCCAGATGACCTGAAACATTTTAAGCCATAACTTAAATATAAGCAACGGACAAGAAAAAAAAAAATCTCAACTGCAGGCCAAAAGCTACATAAATGACACAAAGTCCCCCAGATTCCAGCAAAGTACTAAAAAACGCGTTTAGCTGCAAGTGAACTTTTGGGGAAATTAACTCAAATGAAGATAAATGTGGCAGATGCACAAATTGTGACTTAAATACACACCTGGCATCTGTTTTAAGTTTATAATTTTTGTGGTATCTCTAATTGTTCTGCAGTGCAGATTACTTTGCGAAACGCTATTTCACGCCTGATTGACGTAAGGATTACGAAATGCGGCTAAAAGCGAACAGCCAAATGGAGTTTTGATGTCCGTAGTCAGTCAGAAACAAAAGGGCTTACAAGCGCGAAGCTCAGATTTCGGGCCAGCTGCAAAAAGCGAAAGTCCACACGTATTGCCTGGCTTAATTTACCCAGCATCCTGTGTTGATTACGCCGATATGGCCATGGAAACCTCGAGAATTTGCTGCTAGCCAGTTGCGAAGGACGGCGCAAGTTCCGTTCCATTGATAGGCATAAGATTCATATTGATTAGCCAAGTAGTTGGGGTGGGGGGGGGGGTATAGCCATGGGGAAATCAGTGTATAGAGTACTATAGATATTGGTGCTATCTAGGGGGCAGTGGGCGTGGCCCAGCACACGCACACCGAGGCTGTCAACTTTATTTACTAATGAACTGGAACGGGGGGGGGGCGATGTCAGGGTCGAGGTAGATGGCAGAGCAGCATAATAAATTTCATGGATATTCTATAAAACAAATTTACGCCAATTTCGCCAAGGCAGTTTTGAAGCTTATCAACAGTTCGAGCACGTTTTGACGTTTTGCTTGAGCAAACGTTTTGTGGAACATATTGGCGAATGACTTTCATTTGGTTTAATTTATTAATTCTCTTTCTTTTCGACTTGCTCCTCTGCTCCTGGCTCCTGGCTCCTGGCTAGCCTAATTTGTATGCGTCGGCAGCGCTGCTAATATGCGGCCATCATTTAGATCAATAGCAAGACGACAAGGCTTATATATACAGATACAGATACAGTTACAGTTACAGTTACAGTTGTAAATTCAGATACACGCGCACACCCACACTCACACATAGCCACATTAAGTATGCATTGACCTTGTGTGTGTGTGTGTGTGTTTTTCGTCCCATCAACGCCTTCTGCCCAATAATCTGACCAGCTTTGAATTTTTGTAATTTTATTTATGCTGATTTCAATGTGCGTTGTACGAATCTTAATCTAAAATATGTTTAATTGAGATACTTCTTTACTAACTGCTGGAATTAAACCGCTGCCAGAAAGTCGTCAAGCGAAAGATCAGCTAGCCGTAAATAAAATACCCTTGCAAACATATAACATTTATTTACATATTTTATTTGTTTTTCAAAAAACATTTCTGATCTCATAACCATAATAACAATCCAAATTTCAGTCTGCTCTGGCTATTTAATGGAACCAGAAAGACCTTTTGCAGAGCTTAACGCACTTCGTAATAAATTCATAATACATTTTTCGAGGCCAGTGTAAAAAAGCTTTCACATTAATTGCAATGTTATCTGGTAACTGCCGTAAACAGATTACAAAGCATGTGCAACTTGATATGGAAGTAAGTGGCAGTGAAAGTGGCAGAGAAATTGGCCTTCACAGGCCCCGCCAAAATGAGATTGACAGCGGTTGTGGCTTAGCCAACCGAAGCGCAGAAATTTCTTGTTTTCTTTCATTCTCTGGTCAAGTCCGAAACAGACCAACATCAATTTTAATAATGCCTGGCAATGATTATATTTATTTGTTTCAGGCGCCAAGGCCAGGCGAGAGGCTGTGGCTATATAATCCAAAGGCTGCCAAATTTTTTACTTTCAAATATTAAAAAGTACGTCCGAATTTGAATGTAAAAAAAAAAAGATTAGGCATGATGATGGCTTTGCATAAACGGATAACTGGGATACATGGAAAACACACTTTGGTATTATTAATCAATTGAATATTGATAAATGAATAAAAGAATAAAAAACCATTTCCAAGTGAACAAATTTATCATTGAACATTTGATTGCTGGCATTTTTTTAATTGAAGAGAATCAGAATGTTCAAATTGTCATTAAACTTTTGATTGCTGGTAATATTTTGAGTAAAATTTTCAATTCAAGACAATTAAAGTGTTTCTGCTTCTACGCAATTAGAAACTTAGTTGGATTCGATTACAATTGCTGGCTTCTTGTGGCTAAGCAGCTAACAATGCCGGGAATGTGGCAACTGTTGCTCCAATTAGTTGAATTGTGGAGGCTTTTATGGTTGTTGCTGTGGAAGCATTTGCACGTCTGATAGAGCTGCCCACAATCTCTCAAGCCTGAATGCGCACCAGCTGGGTAATGCCCATGGGCATGTTCATGCTTAGCCGACATTACAACGGCCGCTAATCGGAACACAAATTCCACTTAAATGCTATAACAATGGCATGTTAGCTGACCACGCCCAAACGCCCACGAACAGGTGCAATGCTCGCCAATTAAATGCACACTTTGACCGCAAAATCACAATCGGCATGATTTAAAGTGTGTGTGTGTTTGAGAGTGTGTGTTGTGTATGTATATATATATATACATATATATGTTGGCTTGTTGCCGCACAAATTGCGTATAAGTCACGTTGACCGCAAAAAGCACGCCAAATGACTGCAAACAGCTTGTAACTCAAAATATCCATGCAAATAGCGTACAAAATGCTTTCACAGCAGTTTTTGAGTACAAATAATAAAAGTAATTGCATTTTATTGCAATACAAGAGATGGAAATACCCATATATATATATATATATATATGTGTGTAGGCCACTTGTGTCTGGCTTCAAACCACAAAATTTTTATGCTGCTGATTTGCATATGCAGACACACAATCTGCAGTTAGATACAGATATTGTATCTAGCAAATTTCATTTTTGCTGGCAGGAAGTGAAGACAGTTGAAATACCGCAAAATAAATATGGTCTAGCCTGGCATTACACAAATGTATGCTATACTTTTTGGAACAGTCATTAAGATGTATCTGACATTTATTGTAAAATCCAAAAATAATTCCTTTGGCACGCACAGAAAACAAATCTCTGAGAATTGGGAATAAATTTACATTGTTTGCATATGTAATTAAATAAATATAAGAACATAAATCGAAAAGAAAATTATTATTAGATTAAGTATTGTGTTTCGTAGCTTATAACTTAGAAAATATTTATAAGTAGTAATATATACGTATACATTTACTATTAGAATAACACGGAACCCACCAACACAAACTTAAAACTTGAACCTAGTATATAGAATCCTAAGCTCTTCTATCCTAGCAACACTAAACAAATCACAACTTCCCTAGATCCCAAGTCTTACAGAGCCAGTTCCAAAAAAAAAAAAAAAACCCCTGTTATTTTAACTAGACAACAAAAATCAATGCGCAAATCAGATGAAACAAAAAACTTATAAAATATTAAATTACAAAAAAACTATCAAAATCAATCAATTAATATAATAAATAAAACCAACTATACCAATTAAAAAAGTAACAAAAAAGAAAAAAAAAAAGAAGTGAAAAATAGAATAATATATAAACAATATTGTACAATAATTTAGCGCGGATGAGGGATTCGATGGCACGTATCACACCAACATTGTGGTCAAACATAACGGCAGTTGTCTGTACGTGCCCCCTGGTATCTTCAAGAGCACATGCAAGATAGACATCACGTGGTTCCCATTTGATGACCAACATTGCGAAATGAAATTCGGTAGTTGGACTTACGATGGAAATCAGGTAAAGTGTTTAGTACACAGTTACAAGTACAATCAAGTACAGTACACAACCATAAGAGCTAACAGTACTCGGTACAGTGCAGTGCAGCAAACATCACCAGATCACATTCACAGAGGTCACAATCACGCTTATTGCTAACACACACACACACACACACACACTAACACAATAAAGAAACTTATACACGCACAAAACACGTGCACATGCACAAAAAGCAGACAGTTCTAAATAGGCAGAATATAAACAGGGATTTGATTACTAAGGATAGCAATTTATAGCGACTGAGGTGCGACCTTAAAAAAAGAAATAAGAAAAAAACAACTCAAGAGTGCGGAAACTCGTTCTGATTTCGTTTATGCTTTCCCAAAATCTATCTCTATCTCAATCTATCTTCAAGTTTATTTTATATCCCTCACGTCGAACAATTCTTTGCGTTTTTGCGAATTACAAAACCAAAACTGTCAAAGAGTGCTCGAGCACTGGAAATGCGGTTCAGTGTGTTGGCTAAAATGTTCAATCAGGCATTGAATATTTTAGGTCAACACTATAGAAACAGTTACTATAACAATAAAATGTGCCTATTGTGTTCTGCCAGCTGTGCATGCTGCATAGTTATCAGCGTTAGCCAACACTGGACAGATCACAATTGGGCTTTCGTAGGAACGGAATCATGTGTGAGACCCTTGAAATTTTTGCCTATATGGCAGCCCTGAAAAATTTCAGTTTCAACTATTTTGCATGTTGGCAGGACAAACCACGCCCAAAAAATAAAATATATCAAATCGAAGAATTTTGGACGTATGTAAAGACTCTTAATGGAAGTCAAACAAAAGATTAAAACAAAAAGGTTTTCAGTAAAGTTTAATTTTATTTCCACGTTTCTTTGCACTAAAAACGCAATTTCAGTACTTAAATCATAAGTATAAAAAGTAAAAAAAAAATAAACAAATCAATTATACAAAATAAAGATCTCTCTTTTGCTCGCTATCTCTTTCGCTCGTACACCTTGAACACATGCTCTTTATGTACATAAATGTTGTTTCAACGTGGCTTTAAGTAAATTCTCAAACTTATTATTAAATCAAACTAAAACTGTTAAATTTCTTTTTCTCCAAAAATTGAAAAAAAAAACCGAAAATAAAACTCAAAACAATTACCAACCAAAAATTCCAAACTTAATCAATAAAATTCGTTTGTCTACAAAATAATATGGCAAACTAATTTTTTTTCAAAACAAAAACTACGAAATGCAAAAAAAATTGTTAAAAAAATAAAACAGTTGGATTTGGTTTTGAATTCCGAAGATGGAGGGGATCTTTCCGATTTCATAACAAATGGCGAGTGGTACTTGCTTGGTTAGTAAAAATCATCATAAACCTAATGTTTATTTCACTAACTGTTTTTTTAAACGTTGTCACGTATAAATGTCTATTAAAATCATTAATCAACCTAATTAACTGTAACTCTAATTATTTTCATTTACCTTATAATTTTGTGTAAATATGAAATATTTTGTAGAAAACTTTAGCTTATCGCTTTATCAAAATTGCTTCATAGAACTTTTTATTTGCGTCCGCTTCAAGTAAATTATAATTTTCGTACAATATATATGTAGATTATTTATGTATATAAAGGCAAAATCAAAATGATTTGTATATATGTGTCAATGTCTCAGTGTCTTTCAACATTGTCCATTCGTATTATACTAATCGTTAATTTTATCGTTCAGCCATGCCCGGAAAGAAGAATACCATAGTCTACCAGTGCTGCCCAGAGCCATATGTCGATATCACCTTTACTATACAAATACGTCGACGTACTTTATATTATTTTTTCAATTTAATTGTGCCATGCGTACTAATATCATCGATGGCCCTGCTGGGCTTCACATTGCCGCCGGATTCGGGCGAAAAATTAACACTGGGTGAGTATGCGAGAAAAAATAAAACCAAATGAAAAACTTTACAACACTGATTGCCCCCCAATGACCAGATATATTTGATAAAAAACCAATTCTTGCAAGTTTTTTCAGCGTGCGGTAAATGTGCTACAAATCAAATTCGATATCGTTCACTTAGTTAGGGCATAATATATATATTTTGGTGAGGTAACGCATCGGTAGCGAAATGAGGCTTAGCTGGATTTAACCATATAACTATTTAACTAAAACTCTTAAACTAAATTCAAAATATACATATATTGAACGCTGCTTTTAAAGATAGTTTAGACTAAAACAAAAAATGCATGTTTTCTTTTTCCAGTATTTCTAAAAATGAAGTAGACTTAAAAATACAATTGAACGAGTGTTGCTTTTTGTTAAAGTTGATTCTAAGTAATTATATTATTTATTACGTAACAGCAACAAAAGGCAATACTCTTTACATGCTAATTAAAAGTTGTAGAACTACAACAAAAACTGTAAAGATCCCTTAAAAGTAAAGACCTATAAAAATAAAATCAAAACCCAACCAATCCAAAAAGAAAAAGCTTTAAACTAAAGACTTAAATGAGTAAACAAAAAAAATTTGCCACAAATATATATTTTTAATAATATTTTTATCTTTGAATTTTATCTTTGAATTTTCAGTCAATTTAGTTTTTAATTTAACTATTTTTTATATACGTATTTATTGTATCTCTTGTTCCAGGCGTAACTATACTACTATCATTAACAGTATTTCTAAACCTTGTTGCTGAGTCAATGCCGACAACGTCGGATGCTGTTCCTCTTATAGGTACACACACACGTTATTTATTTAAATAATTGTTTACCAAAAAAAAAACCTTATCCAAAAATAACAAAAATAATTCAAGAAAAGAATATACCATATCCTAACAAGGCCAGTACGAATCGTAAGATGTGCTGTGCCTAAATGCTGTTTTAGTTATCATTAGTTTTACTACAGTAGTGCAATGAAAACAATACGATAACAAGAAAACCAAACAAAAAAAAAAAAAACAAACTTAAAATCAAATCCGAAACAACAAAAATACCAATTATTTAGATCTTAAATTCTATTACACTTCAAAACTCACACACACACATTGAATGGTATGGAGAATGAAATCTGGTATATACCATCTTATTCTATATGTATGTTTGCAAATAGATAATACTTTATCTTCCGGACTTTTAACTGTGTGCCACATAACAAATATTTCAGTTTCAGCCAGCTAAAACTTCTCTTCCTGCCGGAACTTTTGGATAGACCTTTGCAATAGCCAATACCAAAACTGAACACAAGCAACACACCTCAAAAAAAAAAAAAAAATTCCACATCCAAAATAAAAATGAAACCTTCACTGAACTGTCTAACTATCTCGCTCGCTCTCTCCCTCTGTCTATATCTGTCTAACTAATGTAAAGTATCTTACAAAATACAGCTGCAGCAAGTTTTCCTCATTTTCTTCTCACTCTTTAGCTAGCTGACAATTTTCCAAATATGTTTACTGTTCTTAACTCGTACTTTGATCTAATCCCTAATTTTATTTCTTATCACAATCCTTTGCTCAGCTGTTCGATGTAGTCTAGAAACATTTGCGCGGCAAAAGCTCTGACATAATTGGTATTTGACAACACTGAAACACGCATCGATAACACTCACGAATCACGTACCACGTACCACAAAACACTAACCGGAACCAGAACCAGACATGAACCACATTTCACAATCGAATCGCAACAAGTTTTTTGTTTTCCATTTGCTGTTTATACAAAAAAAAGCGTATGTTAATCCTGTTCCCCAATTAGTTTTATCAGTTCGTGTTGTTTCTGTCGGTTTGTATGTTTTCTAAACGTGTTTGCCGCTTTAGCTGATATTTGTTTTATATACAACATCATTTGTTAAACTTTTCAGTTCCTTCTTTGTTTTTTAGCCTGATAAAATTGAAATTTGGAAATAAATTAAAAACCGTAATTAACTAAACCAAAGCCAAAACGCTCATCATGTATATAAGCTTCTCTAAATGAGTAGTGTATCATACATATTATCATATTGTGCAGATCGCATTTATTGCCTGAACAATTAAATCATCAACTAAATATAAAGCCTAGCAGCCTAAAAAAAAAAGTAGAAAAAAACGCAACTAAACGCAATATTCATATATACTCGTTAAATGTTTATTAAATATAAAGCTAAAATGTATATAGACAAACTATGAAAAAATCCAACGAACAACCTTTTTTCGCTACCAAATATAAAACTAACCAACAAAACAGCCCACAAATAAGCCAAACAGTCAGATCAAATCAATAACAAAATAATAAATTTAGCAAATTATGGTTTCATTTCGACAAAGTTTACAGCTAAGGTCATAAAAACAGAACACTCGCTTAAGGAGCATATAAAAAAAATTATTTTTTAACCTCTAAGGCATGTATAGTTTTTGTATTAAATATAATATTTATTGAGGAATTAAAAGAATTCCAAGAAGCTTTTTTAGAACATAAATTTGCATTGCATATAATTGCAAATAGAATAAAGTGTTCCTATTTTATTGGCCTGCTCTGTGACAGTCGATAACAAAATTTTGAAAATAATACATGGCACTCGCATTTGCCTGTGGGCAAAGACTAAATACAACAAAAACAAGTACAAACAGTAGCTCAGTTCATTTGATAAATTAGACCAGTTCCATTGACAATATGTAAAAATAGTCATATTGATATTTTATGATTTGAAATGCATAAAACAACAACGCATATCAATTATTAAAGCAACAACACGCAAAGTATACATTGGTAAAGGTTTGTATTTGAAGGCCAAATATGAAAAACGAGAAAAATCTTAGCCAAATGTCATTTTGATACTTGGTAAAGTAGAGAGGAACAAACACAGTTAGGCAAATAACCAAAACATATTTCTGTATCTATTTTAAATACACACATACAAAACATCTATATATATATTTACGTAAGAAAAAAACACAAATTTGTATGCATTGTAGATTTTTTTATAGGTATACGAGCATTATACTTATATGCTGTAAACAGCCAGTAGACAAATTTGCCGGAACGAAAAAAAACAGTTTAACGTACACACACACACACACACACACCAAGAACAACTGTAAATAAAACACACTCTTTTGAACTGACGTAAGTACAAACACACAAAAACTGCAACCACAGCCACAAGAATTTAGCAGAAGTCTAAACGACAAGACTAACCTGAAAAAGCGCATGCAACAAACCAGAGGTTAAGAGGTCAAAATATCATTGCTCAACTGAGTCTTAGTCAAACACTAAAAGACACTAACTTACTCATTCACTCAATATCTCACTCTTTCTCTCTCTCTCTCCCTCTATTTCGCAAACTGTCTCGTTTTGGCAAGAACTCTTTGTACTTGCACCATAAGAAAACAATATTTCCCCACACCTCAAAAACTAACCACAAAACACCTCCTAATAAAAATTATCTAAGTAAATATATTTCTCTCTTAAAAACACTATAAAAAAAAAAAACTACCGAAAATATATATACCCTAAAAAAGCTCATACTTATGCATCCGTAAATTCCCGACTTATAAACAGAAGCCCGCAACCCGCTAAATGAACTGAACTAAACTGAAAATAAAAAAAAAAAACAGACTCAGCGCAACATTTGAACTTGCATTTACGCAGATCCATTTGACCAGATGGTAGACTTGCAACTCCACATAATATCGTATCGCTCATCATGCGTTCATATTATGTCATGTATACGAAATATATCTATATATACATACATATATAACCCTATTAAACCTCACCTTCCAACAACGACCCAAGCAGCGCTAAACTAATAAAACCAGATCATTTGCATGCAGTGCGCAACAATTTTTCAAGTATTTCCCACTTGTTCGACATTTAGCCGGGGCCGCACGTAGAAAATTAAATGAACCGCATTTTGTGCACTGCGAACTTTTCGTGGACATGTCAAATTGGCACCCAAAATGGCAAACTCATTGCCAAGACTTGCGCCCTAAGCGAAGGCGTCCTAGTTCGAAGTGCAGTTCAATTTACAATTTTTTTCTCATTTAAGTAACGGCAAAAACTTACCACTTATCACTTGGTAACTTTACTTCTTTGCCACCTCCCTTTCTTGGCGCAATTTAATGGGTTAAAGTTGTTAGGATGTGCACCTTATACACACATTAAGCTTTTGAAAAGTTTAACAAACTACCAAAAAAAAAAGCACAAGAAATGAAAGCATTAATTTACGCAGGATGTTGTGAAAATTTGTACCAAAATGCTTAGTGTCAGTGTCCCAAAGTTAATGAACACCCTAAAAACGGGATACAGGGTTGAAAGGAAGAAAACTTGGAGTAGAACTATAACTGAAAATCTTTTATAAACTTTACTTCTGGGCATAAATAGTGAAAAATTTAATAAGTTAATCACAGATTGTGCTCTAGCCTCCTCTGAATAATTATAAAAAAATTTATCGATCATCTAACAACAAATGTCAAAATAAGATAAGAATTTAAAGTAGTTATTTCTGATAGATCTCCATTTCAGAGATATGTACTCAATTAAGTTCCATTTTGTCTTTTCAAATTTTCACAACATTCAACTTTGAGAAAGCTTACCAACCCAACTATTTGGCATTATTTATATATTGTGTGTATCATTATACATATAACCCCAGACAAACATTTCCACAGATTACGGAATGCTTGAGTTCAGACCCAATTCCATTAATATACCGATGTCCACACCACCCTAATTTTGAGTTTCATGTTGACTTCAAAACATTAACAAAGCATATACTCATTCACTTGCAAGCACACTTCGTTGAGATTCAGGTTGAAATCGAAGCAACCCACTCAAAGTACATAAAAAGAGCGCAAATTTGGTCAGTTAAAAAACGAATAGCAACCACAACGAGAACAACAAATACTTATACTTAACAAAATGCAGTTGCGCATCGAAAAACAACAAATCTACAATATTCAAAAAACTTTCGCTATCTCAAAAACTTGAACACGACTAACTACAACAACAACAACAACAACAACTACAACTACAACAACTTTTGAAATGCCCTTGAATATGTCTGCTTTTTCAGTTTCATTTATGTCACAATAACTACACACATTTTCTGATTTATCATTTCTTGTGTCATTATTTCAATTGTATTTTATCAAACGAAATTCTTTTGTTTCAGGAGTTACAATTCTTCTATCGCTCACAGTGTTTCTCAACCTTGTAGCTGAGACATTGCCCCAAGTATCTGATGCAATCCCCTTGTTAGGTAGCGATTGCATTTAAAAAAAACATAAAAATGCAAATATATATTCAAATTTGTCAAAAAAAAAAAACAAAAAAACAAAAACCAAAAAAATCATTAATTAACAAATTACTTAATATGATTTATATATACGTACATATATATATATATATCTATATATATTCATAAATATTATTGTTATTGTTGTTATATATATATCTATTACTCACACACATTGCTAAATTGTTCGCATATATAATCCTTAATTAAAACCAAAAAAAAAAAAAAACCAAAAACCAAAAACAAATCTTAACTTAAATAAAGTATTAGTCTAACAAAAAACCAAAGTCAACTGAAAGTGCCAAAAGTTGTTAAATGTTATTTGTGTACTTCGTACTATGTTTACTAATTACAACAAGTTTTAAACTACTAACTAACTAAACTAAACCAACTATCTCTCTCTCTCTCTCTATCTCGTTCTAAAATTGAACTTTAAATACTCTATACACATATGATAATGACGTCGTTTCTTAGTTGATCATATTATTATGTTGCTATCTCTCTCTTTTATAAAACACTCCGTCTCTTTCTCTCTCGCTCTTCTCTTCTTCAATATTATCCGTTTTGTCAAAATTCTCGGTAGTCATACCAAAGATTAGTGCTCAGGCGCTGCCTCCCCTTTGCAATAACAAAGAAAATTAGCAACGTCAAATTGAAAAAAAGAATTCCTTTAAATGCTATCGTTATCTACTTACCCACACTTCTAATCTATAAAATCCTAACTCAACTTTCTCTTTAACTTCTTCACTTGTCATTGGAACGCGGCTGAGACATACTATTAACCAATATTCTTCTATATAGTAATTATTAATCAGCACATAACTAATCAAATAAATGCGCCAATGATTCCAGTTCACTTCAATATATATATACTCAAATTTTCTGAATCAAGGTGTTGTTGTTTTTACTTTTAATGATGCAATAGAACTATCGGAACAAGAATTAACTTACCTAAAGTAATTCTCTCAATATATTATATATTAAAACAAATTCTTTATAATTCTTAACCAGAAATATTTTTCTGTCCGTTTCAGATATTTTTTAAAGTATTATATATATATGTATTATTCTAACCATTACTATGACATTAAAAAAACAGTGAAAAACAAATTTAATAATCAAGTTTTTCAGACTTACAAATAATTCCATTCAATACACTGTGTTAATGTATTTATATAATGACTCCTTGAAACACGTTTAAAAGAAGACCCAACAAATTTTAAAAGTAATCATTTAGTTATTCACTTTAAACACTTACCAAAAACCCTGAGCAAATTTTAAGATATCTCAACAATTTTATCATCTAATATATCTGAAACCCCCAACAGGTTATATTGCATTACAAAAATAAACACACCATATGAAAAAAATACTTCTTATAGTAATTATTCTACAAATATATATTCCAACTTCTTAATATATAAACTCTAAATATATTTAATAGAGTACACACCTTATGTACTTATTTCCACTTCACAATTATGTAATTCCTCTTAACCAAAAACTTTAATTACAAAAGATACTTATGAGACAGATTTCAATGCAAGTTAGTTTGGGAAATTACTTGTGATATATAGTGAAATATGTTTTTACAAATAAATGCCGATTATTATCGTCGCTAACGTCGCCGATCGATGAAGATGAAAGAAAGAAAGATATATTATACTTTATGGTATTATTTAACTATTTTTGCTAATAGCTTTGATTTGTAATTGTTTCATATTTGATTTGTCTCACTCGCTCTCACTCACTCATGCCACCTCACCTTGTTTTAGTAACGTTAACTGCATACGCATAGCATCACCATATGATATATATATATATGTACACCCACTGCTCCACAGTTTCACCTTGTTCCACTCGATTCAAAGAGAACGAGTTACAAAAGATTTCACGGCAAAATATACACAGAAAAACCAAACTCCAACAAAATTCATTCGCTAATTTTTAAACTAGATTCCATACAAGTTGATTATATATTTTTTAATGCTATTCTTGCTTTATTTGTACTATCACGCAATCATTGAGCTATTTTCCTATCTTTACACCTTTTTGACCCATTTCTCGGAATGATATTTTTTGCTCGAGAACCTTTTTAACCAATTTTAAATAATAATAATCTACACAATTGTTTGCTGCAATTTATGAAGCACAGGATAAAAAATATCATTTCGTTAAAAATCAAGAGTTCCGTTTGGTTTGTGCAGAATGGGTCAAAAATTTGTACATCTACATTCGCTTGCTGTTCCCTTTTTTTAATTGCTAACCCATCAGATTGGTGCAGGCTTAGAGATCTGCTCCAACTGAATGCACTGCCATAACAAATCGCTATAATACCAAATAAACAATAAACAATCAACAAAACTTAACTAAACAGCCATTGTATGTAATTATAGTATATATATATACTATATACTTACATATTATCACTTGAGCCTAGCAAATGCACCCAAAAGGCATTGCTTACAAAATGCAAAGCATTCCATTACAGAAGCAAAAAAATAAAAAGGTTCAGCCAAAAAATATCATTTAGCATATAGAAGTATTGTCTGACACGAGCTGTAAATAGATCAAAGAAGCACTTTAAAGTTGCTAAAGAATTCTTTTTTTTTAAAAAAAAAGAAAAGTGAACCAGATAGTATTTTACAGATTACAGCTCCTGCCAGCAGACGTCTCCATCTCCTCTTTCTCTGCCTCCCCTCTCTCTTTCCATCTCTCTCCTTATGCTATAGCTATAAAACCAATTGATCCCTAGTAACCTTCACACAACTTTTTGGCAGCTAACCCAAAGCTTAAACCCATGACTACAAAACATATAATACTGCATAAAACGGTCTTCAAACTCCCAAATCTATGGTGTCCTCTGTTATCTAAAATTTTTCTATAAAAACAAAAAATTGTTTTCGAACTGAATATTTGCAGGTGTTACAATTCTGCTGTCACAAACAGTTTTCTCTTTATTGGTCGGCAATGTCATAACAAAGACGAGCGAGGCCGTACCGCTGCTAGGTACTAGTACAAATACACTCTTAACTAATTTAACTGTTATGCTTTATGATTTGAAAAAAAAAAACATACAAAATCAAAATATAATTCCGAGAAATTCTTAGACTTCTTTAAAAACAAAAATACCAACTCTTTTCTCTTTTAGCTGCTAACAAAATAAAAACCAAACGAATGTAGCAAACGAAAGTTATCAAATCTAAAAAATCAGCTGGCTAAAATTAAAAATCAAAAACAAAAAAATATTATATCTTGTACAAAATTTAAAAATTAGCACGACTGCAGTCTGCTCTGCAGTGCGTTTAAAGTAGGTAAAAAAAAAACTGAGCACAAGCTCAAATTAATGACAAGAGCATGAAGTAAAACTCCAAAAGGATAACAGATGCAAATGCAAAATGTTGCTGGCTGCCGTAGCTTAACCCAAACCAACCCAACTACCACCCCAACAACAACAACTATATCAAATGCTTCTTTAGACTTTGGCTGAACCTCTTTTACTAAATATTCTCTTGTTAAATGGAATGCTAAGCAAAAAATAAGTGTAAACAAAAAAGCATCTACAGCGTTTCCATGGGAAACCGTAACTAACAAACACATATGTAGAATTGGCACTCCGAATAGTAAATACCCTTGCAGACTAATTTAATTTTAACTTCAACTTTAGCTTGACCTACAAACAACTGGTGATTGAATATGTGAATAGAAACACGTGAATATTATTTAAATTTTAAACTTTTGAATTGAATGTTTATTAGATTAAAAATTGGCTCGGTTATAACTTTACTCTGACTTTATTCCACATAAATGAAACATAAATTTAAATTCAAATACAAAAAATGTTTGAGATAACTTTTATTATTTTTTTTTTGTCATATTTTCATAGAACTACTGCAAGGATATTTTCTACTCTTAATTTTTTTCTTTAATTATAATACTAGCAAATAACTTCATAAAAGACGCTTCTGAGGGTGCTTTGCTTTAGTTGCTTGCCACAACCTACATTTGAAATCTCCTTCTGAAAACTAATTACATATACAGCACACGTTTGCTAGCTATGCTTTAAGTAATACTATATATATATATACATACAAATATTCTGAATAACTCGAAACGTTCGAAATTCCTCACATCCAAGTATCAAAAGCTGACTAAGTTATTGACTAAATTGTTGTAAATCGTAAGCAGTAAGCGCCTTAAACCAAATATTAAAATTTTTACTTAAAAACCAAATATTAAATAAATACAGTAAGCATACCATAAAAAACCTTCCTTCGATAATCAAATGAAATACATACAAATAAAACTTAAAACATTTAAAACAAAAACAGATAAAATCCAAAAAAAAAAACCTTTTTTGCCAGAGCAATTAAATCAACATAAACTATGATCTTGTAAAAATAAAAGAATGGCTTCTATTTTATTAATGCATGCATTTTTCTTTTGAAATAACCTTGTAATAAATAAATCTTTTGAAGGACAGTCAAGCAGTCAAAATAAATAAATGGGTTTGGATTTGTGAATTATAAACATAATAATAATTTAATAATTGAACCGTTGGTTGCCGCATAGTCCTCATGTTTTTCTAAGAATGTATAATTCACAAAATAATAGTATTTACTATTACTATATTATATTATATAATATTACCATTTATTAAAATCATATCTGAAAAAATCATTTACATTTTAAACATAAAAACATGTTTCCGCAAGCGACCTACTATTTTTTTATAAATACTTATTCGTTTTGACTACTTGACTGACCGACTGATTTATTCGATTTAATTAAATTATGCATGATTAACATATAGTATATAAACCGACATAAATGCATGTTAAAGCATGTTGTAAACGTGAACCGCTTAAAATTGCAAATCGATCGCATGTGTGAATACCCTGTAAAATCATGTAGTATCTAGTGCATGCTGTAAATCACAGCAAATGATAACAATGAATTAAACACAGTAAACTTGATCACTCTCGAATTCTCAAATCTACTATTTGTTATGATTTCAAACTAACTAACAAAATGTTAATGCTATTTTTACTGTACATTATTATTTCGAAAGCTTCTGTTTTTAGTGTTGCGCATATTTGCTTAGGCCTTTTGAATTAAAAACTAATATCGAGAAAATTGTTCTCTTTTTGTTTGTTATTCGCCCATACAAAAAATACCAACAAATTTTAGGTACATATTTCAATTGTATCATGTTCATGGTTGCATCGTCTGTGGTGCTCACGGTTGTGGTGCTCAACTATCATCATCGCACAGCGGATATTCATGAGATGCCACCGTGGGTAAGTGCTAAGAAATCCAACAGCAAATAATGGTACTGTATAATATAATAAAACAAAACAAATTATTTAATTATACGAAAGAACTTTATTTAAAATTCAGTTTTAATCCTAACATTAATTACACAAATACTAATCTGTATATTTTATTTATTAGATAAAATCCGTTTTCCTACAATGGCTGCCCTGGATACTGCGCATGGGTCGACCTGGTCGCAAGATCACGCGCAAATCAATATTATTAAGCAATCGCATGAAAGAGCTGGAATTGAAGGAACGTTCTTCCAAATCATTACTAGCCAATGTCCTCGATATCGATGATGATTTCCGTCATACAATATCTGGCTCACAAACCGCCATCGGTTCGTCGGCGTAAGTATTCAGCTTAAAAAGAAACATTTAATTATTTTTGATAATTTAAAATGATTTAATCGGAAATGCAGTAGCTTTGGCCGACCCACAACGGTGGAGGAGCATCATACTGCAATTGGCTGCAATCACAAAGATTTACACTTAATTCTTAAAGAATTGCAATTTATTACGGCGCGTATGCGCAAAGCTGACGACGAAGCGGAACTAATAAGCGATTGGAAGTTCGCTGCAATGGTTGTGGATAGGTGAGTTACAGAATAAAACGAATGATTAAATAAAAAAAAAATTTAATATATACCAGAGTTGTGTTATTCAAAAATCGTTAACTTAAAATATATATAGACTTTAATATGACATTAATTAATTTCACTCCCACAATATACGTTTTTCAATAAAAATCTTGAATTTCTGCTTAATACCTATTAGCGAATTTAAAGTATTAGAGTAAACTTGAAGTAAAGCCGTTACTCAACTGGTGGAATATTTTGTCAGCAAAATAAAATACTCAATTAATATATATATGACATATTTTAATTAGAAATTATTGCTGCTGGCTCAACGATGGAAATCTTCATGCAACGTGCTGCCAAATAAATCTAGTCAACAACTAACTAGCACAGTGCCCGCAAACAGTGTGGTTACTAAGCGCCTCTCGCGTTGCGTTAAATCAAACAATTAAGCCAACAGTCGCATGGCCACACAACTTCCGGTTGTTTGCATAGCATATGAGCACCCGCACACATTAACACACATATATGCACTTCACGTGGCATTAATTTACAAACATGGCGGCTTGTGACGCCATTTTGTCTTACATATATATGGCTTAAAACAATGTTAGTACAACTAATACTATATCGAATTTCTCTATTTCTACTTCACAGATTTTGTTTAATTGTTTTTACCCTCTTTACGATTATTGCAACGGTAACCGTGCTGCTCTCAGCTCCGCACATAATCGTGCAATAAGACAGCTAAATTTAGACACGTTAAGCTACACACACACACAAAAATTCACAAACACACACACACACATATATATATATATAGTATACCTGAGTATATTGTATATGAAGGAATGCCTAGTTTAAGTTCTTTTTTCAAAACAAAAACTAGCGAAACTGCTTCAGATAAAGAGAAAAAACAAATGGAAAGAAATTGTTAATTACATTTTTAAGTCAAAGTATAAGAAAAATGGAAGCAAATATTAAAATAGTTAAAAAGAAAAATCGACACACAACAAAATTTCGCATATGAAATGGAAACTTTAAATTACACAATTCGTAAGTGTACCAAATATTTTATGAAAGTAAAAATTAAATAAAGAAAAACAAAGCAAAAATTACTGCCGTACAACAAAAAAAACCGAATATATAAGAAGTAAAACCAAATTGTCTAAGTCAAAAGATAAGAAACAAAAAAATTAATAAAAAAAAAAACAAAAACAAAATTACCAAGTAAAGAGCAAAACACAAAACAAATATACAACATTTGCATAGTAATAGCAATAAAAAATACTGAAAGACGTTTCAAAACAGGACAAAAGGGATTTTGCAATTATGTACATGCATATATGCAAATTAGTGGGAATATGTATGTGTATGTACAATGACGAAACTTATCATTTAATTATGCTCTGTTATTTTAATTTATGTATGTAAGCACACACACACACACAGACACAAATAGAGGGAGAAGCGAATACATTATATGTATGTATATAAGAGAGATTGTTCCTATGAGACATTAGATATGTATTTAAAAAGCGCGCACACACACACACACGAAACCAAATCTAAATCACAAGGGACAGCAGCCATTCTATTCATAGGCAAGTATTGCAAATTCTGAAATCGACCTTACGAACCTTTTTCATACATATTTTATTACTAAGTTATTTTTCAACTTGTGTTTACATCACGTGGACCAAAGAAATATATCTTAAGTAAAATTTCTATATTTTCATTAATTAAGCATTTAGAAAGATTTTTATTTATAATTTAGTAATATTTCTTTATGATTTAATAATATTTATTTAAAAACAAAATCTTGCTGAATATATTTTAAAAAAAATTTAAAATTAAAATTTTCATATATATTAGAATATCGAAAAAACCTAGTATATGACATCTATTCTGTTATTACTTAAAATGTGTTTTAAAAAAATTAGTATTCGATGTTTAACAACTTATTGTTTACAACAAATATAGGTTACAACGATTTTTATGAATTTAAATATATTTAAAATACATCTGTGCTATTTTTATTTACTTTATTTAAACAAAATTGGTTTTGATGAGCGTGTGCAAGAGGTGTGTGGTTAGGATAGCATCTAGGTGGGCATAAATGGTAACAAACTGACACATAATAATGGAGATAATTATATATACATATTAATATATAGTACCATATAACTAATTTTTAAAATGCGCATACAAACAAATAAATGAAAACAAACAGAAAAAATACTTTGAGAATATGTTCATTGAACAAGCTGTTTTTAGAAAATTTATTGTTGAAATATTGTAGCAAATTGAGAGAATACTAAAACCGAAAAACAAAAGCAAGTTATAGTCACCAATTAAATGAAATACAAAATTAGTCAAATGAAAACAAACAAAACTAGTAATATGAAAAATGGAAAACCAAATAAAAATAAATAAATAACAGGTGTATATATATTTTATGACACATATATCACCACATATACTCGTGAACATACAGATATATTTTTAATAAAACGGAAACAAGCAAAAACTAAGAACATTTAGCAAATACAGCCAAAATCACAAAAAAAAAAAAACCAAAAAAGAAAGTCAAAACAACCAACCAATAACTACAAAAATCACACAATTTTGTTGGAAATTTTCACAATCTATATATAATTTCAATTCAAACTTTCAATTACACTTTCGTTTTGTATCCTAAAATGAGCCAACAAAATTTTGAATTCTACTGCAAAAGCGAAACAGTGATATTTACGGTAAAACGCTCCCAGATTGTATAACTTTTCAAATACCCACCTACGAAACCTTTTAGCGTACATCTTTTTCTACACACAAAACCAAACAAACACAATGAAAAACCTACCTCCAACCTTGTTAAAATAAAGCACATAAAGAAATTATATCGTGAACACTGCCGAACAACTCGCACATACTCGCTAAATCCCACAGAACTATCTCCAGTCAGTTTTGCTCTATTTCCCTTGACTGTTTTTGAAATTTCTAACAGAATTGTGCCCACATCCCATTTTAATGCCAGACAAAATTACTTACTTCAAGTATCAGCTAGTTAATATCACACAAAAACCAAAATTCTTTGAAATATCCATAAGAGTGCTAAACTAATTATCTGATCAAAAAAAAAAAAAAAAAATTAAGATATGAAGCTTATACGACTATCTCTACAGGGCCCTCGTTTTTGTATGTTTTATTTGAATTTGATATAATGTAATTTATTACTTACGCCAATTATGCGTAATCCTACCGATAACTGCTCTGTCCCCTAAAGGTTGTTTAGAAAACTATTTGAAAACCTATTTTTGTTTCTATTTATACATATTAGTTTTGTTTTTGCTATTCGCGCAATTAGCAATGATATTCAATTGGAATTGGAAGCATATGACCTAGTTTGCGGCTATTTAAGATCGTATTTGATTTTTTTATATAACTAATTTAGTGCTTAACTTCGAGCAACTAGACGCATAATTAGAACTACTATGTACTTATACGTGTATGAATGTCTTTTTGATAAAAAGAAGCTATTTTAAAAAAGCAAAACCATTTTCTACACTCTTTAAAAGATTGAAGTCTACATGTATGTATTATAATACTATAGCATTAAATAGGCGATTTACCAAAAAAAAAAAAAATGAATCTATTACATAAGCGACCTACATTAGGAGAGGGCAACTAAAAAAAAAACGAATTTAACATTATAGCAAAAAAAAGTAATACGTTTAAACGTTTAAACAACACAAAAAAAAAACATCTCACAGTGGCAAATTGTCTAAAAACAATGTTTTATCATTTGCTAAACTAAAAACAAAAACTCTACTTACTAATCCTTCTGATCAGAGTTACACTAAATACTAAAGATAATTAAACAAAATGTTGGCACACACACACACATACACAATACAGACATACAGATTCGTCTTATTCAATAAAAATCAGCTCGAAAAATTTAAGAACTGACATTTCCGTTTTACTTTTGTTTTGTTGCGTGTTTTTGCAACTGAAATCGTTCAAAATAAAAACTAAAGTCTCAATTGCGCTTAAACAAATAATGATCGGTTCACATTTTAAAAGATATATTTAATATTAGCATTTAAATAAATACCAAAACTAGGCTAAAAACTGCAAATGTTGAGCACCAATACTCACCAAAACCAAAACCAAACCAAACGAAAACCGTTAAATAAATCCCAACGCCCTTCAAAAATATCCCTGAAGAAAACCAAAAACTACCAATTCAATTTAAATAGCTAATTGCATAATTAATAATAAATCGTTACCACAAATTGTGTAAACTTCAAAATGACAAAAAGAAACCCAATTTATGCATGTAAAGATAAAAAGAACGCAAAATTAGAAATAAAAATTAAATTAATAAAAAGTCTGTTGTCGATAAGTATTATTGACAGACAAATAACTTTCGTCACATTGACGATAATAATTAATTATAAGCGAAAACGGAATTAAATGATTTAAATAATAAATTAACTTTAAAAATCGAGAGAAATGATTGCGACAAAAATAAAATACAAAAAAACTGAATAAAATTTATTTTGAAAAGAGAAAAAAAGGCGTTTAATATTGTGTTGTGTGTAACTTAGGAGCATCTTAAAATACAATTTGAATTCGGGCAAACTATTCGATTTCTTATCGATATTTTTTCTTAGAAAGACCGACTCATTTTTGGTTATCGTTATTAAATATTGCTGCAGCCCTGGTACAACAGCTGTTCAATCGAAGCCAAGAACCTAAACAATATTTTTAAACAAGCGACAATTGTTGAAAATAAAATGAACATAGACTTGCGGAAATTATGCCGCATTTGTTTTGTTGATAATGCCGAAATAGACATTACGCATCACAAGGTGCTGGCTGCCGGACTAACTAAAGACGCCGACATCGAGGAGGAGCACACAATATGCGAAATAATGCAGGCCATGCTTGTAAGTAAAAATGTGAACAATAATAATGCTCCCATCTCATATGATTTTGAGAAACAGCACATATCGATGGATCTGACTTCAGAGCTGCCCATGATATGCCATGCCTGCCTGGATGAGTGCCTCACCCACTATTCGTACTCCAGTAAGCTAATGATTGCGAATCGACAGCTCCGCCAGCTGTACAACGGGGCTCAGTTGGAGAGGGAGCAGTTAGTAAAGGAGGAAAATCAAGTGGTGGAGCAATATGTGAAGGAGGAGATGCCTGACACTCAGCTGATAGAAGTAACTGGCGACGACGTGAAGCCGCAGCTACATCAGTTAGTGAATCTGTACACAGAAGAGCAGCCAGCGCGTCCCGCACAGCGATTAGCTAACGAAGACTCACTGATAGTATCTGAATTTCTGCCAGCCACCGAGCTTGACGTACACGAGCAATCTGAATTGGAGCAGAATCAGCTGCAATTTCCCAGCTACGAGATGCGCACTTTGGATTATGCAGCCGTCGAGCTGAAGCACGACAATTTGGACGAGTACAACGAAACGAACCGTTTGCTGAACACCGAGCCCAGCGGCAGTCAGGCCATCTACAAGTGCAAATACTGTCCGCTCGCCTACGCCTCCCAGCAATTCCTCAAGACGCATGTGCGTCGCTCGCATGTCTGCAAGTATTGCACTACGGCATTCGTCAAGGTAAAGGAGCTTAATGCCCACATCCGAGACAAGCATGCGAATAGCCATCAGTGTGTCGTCTGCCTGAACAGTTTTAGCACCAGCAGCAATCTGCGCGCCCATCTCAAACGCATGCATGGTGTCCAGCTGCCCGCCCAAGTAGCTCTCCTCAACTATCGACCAGCGCCGCGAGATGATTGCAAAATTGAGCCCAAATAAATTTAATTGTTAGAAAACTCGAATTCAGTTTGATTTAATTGACCAGAACAAATGGGATTTTTCTCTTACTAGTTCGCCCTGCTGCCTGTCCGCGCCCTCAATATACATGGGCGTAAACTCTCTGTACGCAATGCAGACGCGTCTCTCCGACACATCCTCTCGCAGCACAGCATGCTCGAACTGAAAGCGTGCGGGTCCATAAAGCACTATCAGCGAAAGACTGCAAATAATACATAATAATAATAATAATAGATTTGAGTTTATGTTCCTATAAAATTGTAGTTATTAATTATGAAAAACAGTTTATGCTCCACATGAAAGCATTTGACTTACTTTGGCATTGGAATACGCAGCACCTTGCCCTTGTATGTCGCCAGCTGCTGGGGATTTAAGAGTGGCTCCAACAGTTTCTCTTCGTACTGCGGTACCAGATCTAGATTATATTTGCCCGGCTGCTGTTGCTGTTCGTATATATTCAAGGTGAGTACAGCATCACCCAGACAGTTGACCGTAACAACGCGTTCACCCCAAATCCAGCAGTCGTCGACATGTGGATCTATGCTGGCACCTTTGCTGGGATCGTACTCCAGTGAACACTGTTCTATTGTCTGAAAATTACGCAGCAACGGCACCGATTCAAAGCGCGCTTGCACATACTGTGTACTATTGGGGAATCCATCGAAGTTACCCACTTGCAGCCGACGCTTCTTAAAGTTCGTCTTGGGACCGTAGTTTTGTTTGCGTCGACCGCTTTGTGAAATGAGCCAGGGCAAATTGTCCAGATCGGACATAAGCTGTTCTCCCTCGGCGCGTGAGAGGAATTGTTCCTGCACCAATATGCCCGGCAGCGGCAAACTTTCCATCCCATTGTGCTCCGGATGAGCCGCTTGCACCGCCTTCGTATTCCATCCGGCGTAGAGCCTTTCGCATTGGGTGCAATATGACCAGGCGTCTAGTTGTTCAAATTGTTGTTGCAGCGATGGTTTCTCAATTTGAAAGTCCTTCTCACAGGTCAGGCAAGTCCGGACGCCTTTGCAGCCGCAAGGTCGTAACGTATTCATTGTGAAGATAGCTATCCAGAATATTTTAAGTTAGACGGTAAGGCTGGTGAAATCTTAAGGCGCTGTTATTTGCACACATTAAAAATCAGCTGTTCATTTACACAGGTTGGCAGCTCTATCATTTGGCCCATACAAGTTAAAGTTAAAGTTTAAGTTTTGCAGTTCTGTCATATCTAATAACAACTTAATTGTACTTGCCACACCAGATATTGAGTTTTGTATGGAAATACATTACTTTATATGCAATGAATACAATTAGTTCAATTTGATTAGATTTGTTATTATTCCTTTATATTGTGATTTACATGTTGGTATGTCACTTAACGATACTATCGCTCGCACATCCAACTTGCTTTTGTCGTGTGTGAACCCGGCATCACTATTTTGGCGCGTTTTGCTCCTTTCACAGCTTGTGAAATTTGTTTAATAAAAATTACATATTTACACGCTCCAAAATGAATGATTCTTGTAAGTTGTTAATATTTAGAACTTTGCGGCTTGTGTACTAATGTGAATTTCTCTTTTCAAAGTTGGTGATTTCAATGCCACACAAACGGCCACAGCCGGCGCCA
This sequence comes from Drosophila dives, assembly GCA_035042365.1. NCBI lineage: Eukaryota > Metazoa > Arthropoda > Insecta > Diptera > Drosophilidae > Drosophila > Drosophila dives. The sequence goes on along the minus strand of JAWNLJ010000415.1, from coordinate 312,611 downwards.
CAAAGGAATCCTCTGGCGAGGTAAATTAAATTTGAGCAACGATTTTTACAGTCCATAAAACCATGATTATTTTCGCTTCGTTGTGCAGGGCATTATTTCGCTGCTGGTCAAACAGATTCTTGATTCGCCCGAGGGAAATTTCAAAATGTTCGATGTCACATACGCTTTGGTCTGCGCCGTTGGAATTGTGCGCAATATTGAGACGTCATCAACGAAGATTACTTATTCTATAGAGGATCACAGTGGTCGCATCGATGCACACTATTGGCTGGAAGAGGGCGATGCCATCAAGGCGCCCGATGTCATGCTCAATAACTATGTGAAAATCTATGGTTCCGTGCGCTCGCAGGCTGGACAAAAAGTTCTTATGGTCTTTAAGCTGTTAAATGTGCTTGATCCCAACGAGATGTGCACCCACGTCCTGGAAGCACTCCATTCACGCTACAAGGCTGAGGAGTACCATGTAAAGGGTGACGCGGGTACGAGCAACACGCTGATGCCTAATGTGACGTCCAGTCAAAGTAATGCCATTGTCGCGGGTCTGGACAGCAAGCAGCTGGCTGTCTTCCAGGCCATCAAGAGCAACTGCTCCGAGGAGGGGATTCATCGCCGCGAACTAAGCGCAAAGTTCTCGCAAATCAGTCAAGCCGAAATGACGTGAGTTCTCTTTATGAGTTTTATTGATCTATATTTAATGATTTTTATTTTCAGCAATATTTTGGACTTTATGATCTCCGAGGGGCATATTTATTCCAGCATCGATCCAGATCATTTCATATGCACCATGTAGTTATTAAGTATATCTATAATATTCTTGCATTTAAATATATATAAGAGCTAACGAAGTATGTTATTCACGCTACTCTTGATTTGTGCTATAAATTTTGAAGCTGAATTGAAAATGATTTGAATTATTTGATTTATAAACTTTGAGACCATATGGAATGTGTTTTCTTTTAGGCATCACCGTCCAAAAAATATATACATTTATCCCTCATAAGGACAACTCATTCTTCCTAGTCCCAGTATTTGTAAGTCCGCCAGTTAAAATTTTACCCATTAATTAAAACTTGTGTCGAGGGCATCGTTTAAAATGTAGTTCGTTTTTTCATTTAATTTGTGTTTTATTTATTTGCAGTCAAATTCAAAAGTTTTATGTTGAACTCATTGCGCATTTCGAGCTGTTTTGAAAATAGAAACACGTATACAGCTACCCAGCTTAATTTAAATTCCGGATTCGTTAAACATAGGCGGAACTAAATTGTGGTTTCGTAATATGTTATAGGATTAACTTTTATATAAAACCTAATTTTGATATAGTAAGCATAAAAAGAAAAACTCCAAATTTTTTCATTTTTTCATCTTATTTCTCATGAGATTTTTTATTACTTGCGTCCATAAATGCACAATGTGTAATTTTGTTGATTATTTTTTATTAAACTTAATACTTATTCAAGTTAAACCTGTTTTCAATCAAACAAATGCTGCTTGGTGCTCAATACTAATCGTTCTTTATATATATATATATATATATATATATATATAAATCTGTATATGTTAAAGTAGATGTGTTATCTATAAGTCCAGATCTGGCGGATGGTGGTTGCTTCCAATATGGAATATAGTCAAGGCGCCGCATGGTGTGGATGATGAATTTCAATTCTCAATTAAATGGGACGTGGTGCAAATCAGTCTTATGTGCCTACATAGGTGGGCGTGGCAAAGGGTGAAGCTCCAAGCTTAGATCTTGAGGCAGCCACGGTGACTGCCACTGCGGGCGTACACGTCCTCGAAGGCATGGATTAGCTCATCCATACCATGGAGCAGACCCTCCTCCCGATTGCCGGGCGTCCAAGGACTACGATGATTGATGCTCAGCTGTGGCGGTAGTTGGCGCGATTTGGCAAAATCGATTAGCCAAGCGCCCACGCGCTGATCATCATAGACAATGAACATGCTGGAGCCAATAATCTCGTGGCGATTAAAGAATGGCGACTGCTCAATCACCAGACGCATGTGCTTGAGCCGCTTGAGCAGCTCCTTCTGCACGGACCGGCGTGCGGAGAGGAACTGTTCGATGGTCTGTGAGATTTGCCCATTGCTACGGCAAGTCTTAAGATCCTTGAGTGGCTGACGGCCCCGCAGACGCAGTGCCTCGATGCGGAACCCTTTGCTCTGCGATGAGGACAACGATTCACGGAAGAGCATATAACGCAGCTTGGTAATCGCTTGTGCCTCGTGCTCCGCCTGCGTCGGTGCGCTGGCATCCACGGCAATCATCTTCTGATAGAGATCGGGACGCAGCGTCTGGTTGCTAACCTCGGATTCAAGAAATGTGCGACTGCCCAGCTTGATGTCCATCACACAGGGATCCTTGAAGCCGGACAACAGATCCTGCAGCTCAATAAAGTGCTCCGAGTGCATCTCGCGCAGTCCATAAAAGGCGGGCACAATTTGTGAGGTCTTTGGCTCCTGCGAGATCTGGCGATAGGCAAGCACCTCGCTGTCCTCGATGCCAACAATGCGTTTGCGCACAATGCCCGATGTGGTTGGCACAATGCTACAAAGATTAGATAAACTCAGATTAGCAAGGCTACAATTTTATATTCGTTGAGTCTAAATTTCTTACCTTTCGGGATGCCCGGAGAGCTGCATCCAGCCGTGTGGCTTTGATTGCGTCTGTTGTTGTTGCTGCAACAGCAATGGTGTGGCAGGTGCACTCAGTTCCAGAGCATTCTGCAAGAAAGGAATAGAAGAAATGATTAATAAAATATTCTTTCCAAAAGAGATAAATCCCAAGTTGTTTATCTTTTAGACCTGTTTATTACTCGCGAGATAAGTTAAGGCACAGCGGAGCAAATTTAAGGGAAGTGACCATGTGACTAAGCTTGACTTCTCATTAAATTCAGTGTTAATGGATTAATCGCGTCAACTGTGTTGCTAAATATACATTCATGGCTATTTGTTATTCTAGTCACAAGCTACAATTAATCCATCGATTGAATTAAAATGAATAGCTCAAGTTCATGCGCCGATTGTGCATATCACACAGTGTGCAAAAAAACAAGCTGATAAAGAAAATGTTTTTTTTTTCACAAATACGGCGATATCACGTCCCAACGAAAGAGACCCCAAAAAAAAAAGATGGTTTGTTTGTGCTACGGCAACTTGATTTGGCAAACGCACATTCAACGACTTTTTTCATCTATAAAGAATGTCGTTTTTTGAATGGGGGCAGTTCGAAATTATAATTGTCTGGCTGCGATTAAAAATAATTGAATGCAAACAGTTTTAAATGCCAGATCATCGTTTACATTCATTCGAAATGTAAAATTAATGCAGGCAACACGCCAATTGTTCGCTTATTGTCTGAGGCAGCAAGCAGGAAGCGCTTTAGCGTGTGTCGCCTTATGGCCAGTTAATCCCGACCCGATCATCATAAACCGATACTTACAATGGCCAAGAAATTCAGTAGCGACATTCGCTGCTGTGTCGTCGGCATTGACGGCTCCTGCATTCGCTCCTGCTTGGCCGTTTGCAGGCTCAAATAGTTGGCCAACTTATCGCAGTTATCGTAGGGTATCGCTAGGCCCTGTGGATTAGAGCATAGATTTAGATTGACGTCAAAGCACTGCGTGAACTCAAGAAAAGAGTCAAGTAAACACTCAAAGGCAAAAACAAAAACAACCGGAATCGGATATATTCCTCAGAAATTCTACAGTTTCTCAAAATACGGAATTGCTTCTCAATTTTATAACACCCTCAATTATTAATTTCTTTTGGCTGTGAGTCAGTCAAATTTCAAAAGCAAAAAAAAACACTAATAATTATTCAATCAGAATGCAGCAGCAAAGTGCAAAAAGTTATATTTAGTTTACGCTTCTGCCATTGGATCGTATATGGCTTGTGAAGCCATTTATGGGGCTCTCTATCATATTCCAATTTGATCGATGTGTGTGGCACTTCAACGTGCCCCCTAATAAGCCACTTAGTATGCAAAGCTGAATGTATTTAACAACCCAATGTTGTTGTTGTTGTTGTTGTTTTTGTTTCTGTCCATAAATTGATTTATATGCTTAAAAACTGTTTGGGTAGCGCCTTGACTATAACAAATTACGAACCCGAACTCAAAAATGTTTTAATTAATTGAACTAACTGTGGAGCCAATTGTTTATCCTCAGCATCTTTATATACTAGTTGGCTGGCCGTAGTTGCTGGGCTTTATTTCTTATCAGTGTTAACTTCCTCTCTTATCTCTTATCAGTTGCGATAGTACTGCGTCTTTTCATTTAAAGTCAAGCGTCAACTTTGGGGCAATAACATGGCAAGAGTTGCGTTTATTTATTGTTGTTTTGCTTGCTCTTTTTTTACGTAAGTTGATAAATTTGCATATGTGGCACAATTTCATCACGCCTGTCCCCCTTAGTAGGCACAGTGTGCCATCTGTCATTTGTAAATGTTTGAGCTTTTAATGAAATAAAAAAAAGGCATTAACTGGCATCTAGATATCGGTAAATATATACACACACATTATTTATATATGTGAGTATAAGTACTTAGATATAGTCGTAAAGATAACGCCTGTGGGACAGCTTTAGAAGCCTGCAAGTATGACAAGCATGTTATGTGCACAGTGGTACAAGCATTTGAAATTCTTTGTTTAAATAACCAGTATTCCATAGAAACTCATGACTAAATAATTAAATTTGTATAAAAAACCGATTTATTGCTTAAGGGATTAGGCAGGCTGTTTGTTTAGCGCAAGCTGTGGAATGCTCTAATTAAGTTGGCTGCGGTTGCCGGTTTAAGCTGTGGTGTGCGCTTGTTAAGTTGGCTGCGCCTATGCATAATATGAAATAAAACAAAATTTATTCAAATGCTATGCAAATTTGATCTTGCCCCAGTTTATGCTATAGTTGTAATAGTCCCACATAATTAAAAGCCTGGTCAGTATACTTAAACCGGTAAATAACACATCAAATTTAGTTAATGGATGCTTGTTCAAAGCCAATAATATTAAATAATGAAGCAATTAAGCGCTAATCAATCAACGCACGAAATGTGTCTCCATTGTCAAATCGAATGCATATCGAATGATATTAATAGCATATGATATATTCGTACGTCAAAGAAAAAAAATGTATCGAGTTGAATCTGTGTGTTGACCTTTTACAACATATAATAGCTCTGTCAATAAAAAACGGAGTGATAGAATTTAGTAGACGTCTCACACGATTTCGTGATTCATTGACTATTGCAAGGATTACAAATTTGTAGCTTATGCGAACTGCAATTTATTGATAGTTTCTTTTAGTTCTTTTTTTAGTTCTTTTGAGCACGTACCACACCTGCAGAGGCTTAAAAGATATATTTCTGTTACAAGCACAAGTTGAAAATGGGCGGAACAAAATGCCAGACTTATGCGAATGCACTCGTATTATAACATTTTTATAACTTTGTTATTTCAATTGTTTGTTTTGTGTTTGCATGCGCTAGAAAACCTTCAACGAAAAACTTAGTATCCGTTGAAAAGCTTAATTTAAATAAAATAAAATGACAGGCAACCGCAGACGATAATTAGTTCTGACATTTGCTCGAATGCATAATACTACAGTAACAACAATAATAATAACACAAAATTGCGACTAGAAATTACAGCATTTTTCATAACTAATTTTTTCCTCTAATTTTTTATTTATTTATTTACTTTTTTTGTTGTGCTTCAGCGCGCACCGATTTGCACGCGTTTTGAGCTCGGTGTTTTATTTTTAGATTCACGTCTATTTAACTAAGCTACAGTTCAGTTGTATTTATTAATGACTACTTAAGATTTTGTATTACCCCAGACGACCCTGTTAACTTGAAAGCAACCTAACAAATAAAATGTACGAAAGAAATAAAACCGTTTTGTTTTAATAAATTTATGCAAGTGACGTCAAAGCGCTGAGATGATAATTAAACAAATTCAACTCACCAAATTTGGCAAACTTAAACTTTCAGATTAATTTTTTTTGTCTTTCCCCACCCCGCAGTAAGCACTTGACTTATGTTTTACTTTATTATTTTGTGGCAAAGAGGAATCAACAGGTCCCCGTGGAAACTAGTTTTACTGTGTGGAATGGCCGTCGGCCAGTAGTTGTAGGTGACTCAGTTACAGCCTCCTTTTTGTGTTTTGTAGAACACAACCCTGACATTCAAAAACCGGGATAGCAACCGGGTCGATAAGATTGCCAGCCCTCCAAGGCACTGAGTCTGCATAGAGATCAGAGAGAGCAAGAAATCAAGAGAGAGAGAGGCTGGAGGGAGATGAGACATAATTCGCTTGATTTGCATTGACGTCAATGCATTGACCACTCGGAGAAAAGTGGGGTTCGTGTTGAATAGCCCAGATTAAAAAAAAAAATAATTAAATAAGAAACCAGTTATAAGTTCAAAACATAACGCATTGTAGTTACGTTATTTGAAACTAAGCGAAAGAAGATGAGGGCAGACCCACCGGCTAAGTTACGAAATAGGCCATAAAAAACAAACCCAATATGTCATTGATTATAATTATCCACTGATAAAAAATTTATTTATTTTCTTCAAATATTCATGTCAAACTAAAGACACACATCGCCCAGGTCTATGATTAATTCTTTCGCTTGAAAATCAAATGATTCACGTATTGATGCTTCCAAGTCAGACGAAACGCTGTGACTAAGGAAAAGAGAGGGTATTCACAGTGCTAAGGCACTATGAGCAGTACAATAAAGAATTCCCCAGAGCTGCCGCCATGAACTTTACTCCACATTTGCGTTGACAGTCAGCCTTCATTGCAGACAAATTCACAATAAATCAAAAGCCCAAGTACACTTATCAGAAGCCTTGATCCAAGCCGAATTATATAACTGAAATTTGAATGAAATGACTGCTCTATAGTCTGGAACTGATAATAGTTTAACAACTGATGACAGCGTGGGCTGCTGCACTTGACAGTTAAATATTAAATTCGTATGTTTAAGTGCTCAAGAGTACACTGTAAGAATTGGTGGGGTAACTTGAAAGACTTGGCAAAAATAGTTGATATTGTTTGTCGGCACTTGTTTTGCGTAAACCAAGGCCAAATGTCAATAAACGGAGAGTAGTCATTAATACTATGAAAGAATGTTAAATTATTGTGCGAAAACAACAAAAGTGGCACATTGTTGCATTGTAAATATAGAAAGAAAATATTAAGTGACAAGATAAATAACATAAAAGCCATTCAATTGTTTTTAATAAAATGAATTGATTTGTTTTCACACAAGGCATGTGGCTAAATCGGGGAGTCGAACGCAGTGAAGACTCGAAAGCAATAACTATCAGAAGTGGAAATGTCTATATAAATAAGAATATTATCATTAATATCTATTAGACCAATTGAATTTCTCTATCATAATTATTTATAATTTTTCAATATTCTCAATATTGTCAGTCAGTTTCCAATAACCACTGTAAAACACCATGCCTAAGAGCGTCTGTGGCTTGTCTTAATTAGCGTGTTTTTTTATTTATTCATTTTTGCCATATGCAAATTGACGTTACGTGGGTTACTGGAATTCCAATGCAGATACTTTGGAACTTGACGCTTGTTTACATGCCGCATAACTGTTGGGCGCTGAGAAACCCAAAAAAAAAAAAAAACAGTTGTTTCAACATCATACAATTTATCCACGATATATTGCCAGAAATATTTGCCTGGATTAGTCATGAGAAGAGCTGGAGGAAATTATAGGGTGTCTTTTGGTCACTTTCTCTGCTCGCGTTTGCTTTCTACACGGATGTGTTGGCGCTATTGACGCTCAATTGACGTCAGAGCCGTCTTATTATTTAATTTTTTTTGTTGTATTGTTTTGCCTTCCCATGTAAGCTTTCTTTTTGGCCAGGTTACATACCTCAGTATTGTTGTTATTGTTGTTGTTGCTGTTGGTTTTCGGCTGCTCCACATTGGAAGACTTGTTGTTGTTGTTGTTGCTGTTCGCTGAAGTTGCCGTATCCAATGCAATTAGTTTCCAAAGCTGTTTCAGGCCAATGTTGTCGATGCATGAGAAACGCAATTTTTCATGCGACCAGGCCATTCTGCTTGTTGTTGTTGTTCTTGTTGTTTTTTTAGCTGGTTTTTCAACTGTTGTCGTTGTTGTTGTTGCTGTTGGGCGCTGCAACACGGTTGAAGTCATAGTCATTTGTTTTTTTTTTTTTTTTTGCAAGTTAACGTCACTTGATGGTTGTTGTACGGGAGGCTGGAGTAGTTCAACTGGCTCTCGTTTATTAATGCTGCCTTATGCCCAACAGATTTGCATATTTTATTATTCTATTCTCTTTAGACCTATTTGTGTTTCCTTGTCCGTTTTATTAGCACATTGCATTTGCGTTTTATCTTTCTTTCTTTCTTTATGTTTCGCACTGCACTGCCGACAACTTTATTTCGGTTTTGTATTTCTGCGTCTCGTGTTCTGCTTGTTCATTTGCCCGTTGTGAAGTTTTCATAAGAAAAAATGTTTGAATTTAATTGATTTTCTAACGCACACGAGACGTCGTTCAGTTGATCACGCGTACTGCTCTGTGAGGCGACTAACTGGTTTGGCCATATGGCGGTCAGTTTTGTGCTGGAGCTAAAGAGCGCTCGTATGCCCGAAGTAACGCAACGAGTCGAAAACGAATCGAGCACGATCACTCGCTCACAGCGCAACGAAATGAAGCTAATGTGGGAGTGGGCAGCTGCTAGCGGGCGCAGAAGAGAGAACTTTTGTTTCAGTAGGTGCAAAAAGAGAGAAACAGAGAGAGATGAGTAGTGAGCGCATGCGCTCAGCAAACGGCCGTAAAGCGAGAGTGGTAATAGTGAGCGGGTGTAGTGAGGATGACACCAAACAACTAATGGATAGGGCAGAAAGAGAGGTAGCATTTTGATAAGCAAGGGCGGGCGTGTTGCAGTCGATTGATTGTTTTGATTCCTAATGCGAATTATCGAGAACTGGAAACTATTTCTTGCCTCTCCCAAAATGTTTATAGCTGAGAAGGGTGGGGCGCTGTAAAGCAGAAATAAACCAGATATATTATTGCTTCAAATTAATTATGTATAGAAATTATGTATGTATAGAAATATGAATAAACTGCGATGTAAAGAATATGTTAATACCATATAACGCTAGAGCTGATACTTAATAATAATATTTAAGTTGAGCAATATTTAATTCCGCTTTGAAATTGTGATATCAAAACGGCAACTGCTGTAATCGCATAATAGTCCTATGACTTCAACTGAAATAGTTGCATAATATTGTTTTCTTTTCACTATCTGCGTAGTTGAGTAACGTCGCAATTAGATAAGAGATTTCTTCGATCAGATCCCGCGCCATCGCATGGCGCCATCTAAGGTCGGAGTCAGGCATTGAACTGTCTAAGAGTTGTTTTCCAAAATGTTGAACTCCTCTTGGAATTCTTGGACCACATCTGGTGATGATACTCTGCCATCTGCATTGCTAATGGACATATATGCCACTTATATACATACATATGCATACATCATATACATACATATATGTATATGTATAAATGGTATTAGTGCGCAACTTCTTTAGGGGATTATGCAAACAGAACAGCCAAGATCTGCGCCAGTTTCTTGAGCTCTTTCTCTGCACTCTCCACTTGGTTCATGGCCACAAGCGGCACAAGCGAGAGTGCAAAATGCGCATATTTATGGCCTGGAGTCGGGGCCGCAACGTGCGTCAGTCCAGTCCCATGTTGAGTGACATACAAACCCCCAACTCGAGTTTCTCTGCCACCGTCTCTGACTCCATCAGAACGCCTGCAGTTGCATGCTCCACATGGCAACCACATACGTCAGACGGCAATAGACCCATTGTTATGCGAAGCCAATGGCAATGCTAATTTTTACGTCGTCCCAGACTCAAGAACCCTCTCCGAATGCATTGAACTTTACGAATGGACTGCAACGTGGCGTATGAGTAACGCAATAAAACAAATCCCAACAACTACACGTGACCAAAACTAAGTACACTAAATAATTATTACTCAATGCTCAAAACAGCATTTACAAATCTAATTACCGTGCAGCGGGAACTATGAGAAATTGATTAGCCTATGCCCAGTAAATTCGTAATATGGGCATTTCCATGACGCGCAAGTAGTACAAATAAGAAAAACAGATAATGTTGTCCAGTTTTACATATTTATAATTTAAAAAACCCAAGTTCGAAATTTTATAACATTTGCAGTTATTAGCTTAAAATATGTACCAATGCACAGATTTTAAATTAGAATCCTAGCTGCGTAAAAATGAAAAAATGAATAAGAATTCGAAAGAAAATTCTAAAAACTAAATACCATGTCAAGTGTTTTATCGGTAACAGTTATCATTTAAAACTATAATAATCAATACTTTAAATGTTCTTAATGCAAGTTATTCAAAGCTAAATTTATTATTGAAAACGTGATATATTAATTTGTTGGCTCTAAACTTCAAGAATAACAAATAATTAAGACATAATTTCTTTAAAGAAAAAGCTGTTAATCAAGAGAATATAAATTTTGACTAAACAATGAACTGAAACCTTGTCCAACAACGTGTAAAATGTACTTAAGAATCGACACTTCGAATTTACGATTAGACAATTAATTGAATAAGCATTGAATGTGCCATTTTGTGAGGCATTCGTCATAAAAAACAAGCGTAGAAAATTCATTCATAACAATCACGGCCAGAGGCCCACATGCAACTTAGAGAGAAGCTTGTTATGGCTGCATTTTAATATTGTATCACAGCTCTGTCAATGGCTCGGATCTCATGATTGAATGGCGTTTCCAGCTGCAACTCACAAATCATTATTGCGCTTTGTGGGAGCTGTTGAGAAATGCCCAAGCCTCGAGTGCGCTGACGTCAAACGTACATTTTTTTCTGACTTGAGGAGAGGAGCGGGTCGACAATTACTGACATTTCTTTGTCATGATTGTGCTCATCATCGTCATCTTCATCATCAGGAGCAGCAGCTGCTGAAGCAGCTGAGTGCTGAGATGTCACATTTGAAGTGGCTTTCTGTGCGCTTCACTGGCCATCTCCAGACAAAGACACAAACGCAGATAAAGACAAAGAAACAGGCCCAGACGCAGATAGCTTCAATCTCCAAGCTCCAGCTTCGGCTCCCACCTTTTGCCACGAGCTGTGACGTTTGTAAATACTCTAGTGCTGGGTATAATAAGTGAGACTGCCTATATAAGCACTCAATTATGAAAGTTAGCAAAAATCAATATTAATTAACATACGACTTTAACGAATCAATTTTTTTATATTATAGTTAATATGAAATTATTAATAAAAATATTTGTTCTTGGAAAAAGTGCTTATCGTTAAATTAATATTTGCATGCCAAGCATTAAATTGTTAAAATTCAAATTGTAATAAATTTACAAACAAGTATATATATTTTTAAAAATTTAAATATCCTCAGATTCAAATTAATGTTTCCAATTAATTTTATACTAATTATATTTATATATAAATTTTTGTGACTGACTTGCGCAATAATTTATAAATATGAAACTTGTTGCGCTAAGATAAATAAATAAACAGAGTATTTCGTATTCTTTATGGCAACTCTAACCGTTCTTTTTGCTCTTTAATTTTTATTTGCTTTATATGTTTTTTTTTTTAATTTCATATAAATTTACGCTTTCGATTGACGCATTTGCGTGTCACTTGACTTTTTTAATCTTGCGGCTTTATCGTGGCTCACGGACCTGCAATCGCAATCGCAATCGGACTCCGACTCCGAATCCGATTTCGACTCGAAATTGAAATTGAAATTGGACGACGACGACGTCGACTGATCTGCTGCGAATACGGGTTCCTCATTTAATTGTAACTTAATAGTTTGCTCAGGTAGCGACTCACTTCGTTGACTCTTCCGCTGTATTAACAGTTTTTTTCAGTTGGCTTAGCAAAAACTATTTTTCAGTTTAGCTGTTTTTATTGTTGGTGTTGGTAATATGCACAGCTCGGCAAAATGTTTGTTATAATTTTGAATTCGGCTTGTTATTAATTTATAATTCAATGACTTTACTGACGTCATAGTATTAAGCTCTGCGTATAGCAACAAATACATAAACAACAATAACAATAACGCCATTCATTAACATGTTTGCTCTGTTGTGCGAGATTCGTTGTGTGTGTGTGTATTTGAGGGTGGGTGGCTGTGTGTGCATAGCTGATATCTATCTAGAGGAATCTGCAAACAAATATATATATGCGAGGCACTCAGTTAGCGTTAAGTTTTTGGGAAACACTCGCTCAAAAGCTTTAACAAATAAATACACAAAAATGTGTAAATAATTCATGATACCAAAATCCATCAGCCATATGCTGGTCTGTTATACATCACATCTGTTTATATCGAATATAAAAAGATTACTTTATCATATTAATATTTTAGGTCATATTTTTTTTAAATTTGAGATAAATTTGACGGAAAGGATTCAGTGCCACTCAATCTGAGAAACAATTGACCTGAATTCGGTGAAAGGCATATTTAAAAACTTTGTGAAAAAATTAATTTACAATGTTATTATTAAACACTTGACTTTACTTTCAAGCAGATTGACAGATTTGTAACATTTTTTTTTATTATATTTATCTTTTCTTTTTTTAATTTTTTATAACTTAAATTAATCTATACTTAAGTTAGGCACACCCTTTGATTATTTGAAATAAGCGCACTCTTCTAAATCTCTAACTCAGAAATCTAATAAACGGGATTGATGTATTGGATTGAATGTATTAATGAATACATGTATTGTCTGCTTAGCGCTGTTACATACGCATTTTAAACAGAAAAATACGCAAATCGTAGACTACTGTAAATTTTTTTTGGATAGAATATATTAATTTGACGCGACAAGTGACGAAAGTGTGCTGAGTCATCTTTGACGTTAAGGAAAAGTACACATGACACCATTAAAATAAAAAGTATAATGATTTCGTTATTAGACTATTGACAAACTTCTAGGAATTTTTTTTAAATATGGGCTGTCCCATATCGTCGTTGTTCAGGGAAGAGCAGCTTCTGTGGTAAATGAGCTGACCAATTGCGTCAGAATTTCGAGATTTGTCTAAGTAACTCGCACATTATCAAAACGGGGACTGGTAACAAATACTAATTATGTGAATGGGTAGATTTTATCACAGAAGTTGAGGTGCAAATAATAATAAACATATTTTTTAAACATGGTTTTTAAGCCTATTTAAAATGAACAGTTAAACAAATAGTCTGAACCATCAAATTGTAAATAAGTGCCCCTGGTAACAACAATTGCTAATAAAAAATAATTTTTTTTTTTTAATACTCTCTGTAATTACCAAAACGTGAAAATGAGCATAAAATAAGCACAGCTAATTAAATACATATAAATATATTTATTTTAATAATTAATCAGCATGAATAATCACCGTACTTAACTGTCAACTTAAAAAATATGAGAGCTGAATATCCAAATGTATAGGGTATCTTTCAGTACGAATCCTGTTTTTGTTCCACATTCCATCAGACAACATGAATGATTTTTTTTTTGATTCTGCGACTGCTAAGTGAGCATTAAAAATAGCGTAGTAACATGTGAATGGCGCGAGCAATATTGATAAGGCCCATCAACAAAATTAATACTGTATATAAATCTTTGTCGCGGTTTATATATATATATATACACCTAAATGTGTACTGGATGACAATGCGCTAATCTAGGGTCAGGCCCAAAATGAAATGCTCATTTTAAATTGCAGAGCTAAAAATAGTTGCAAAATAAAAACAAAGGAACAAAATCACGCAATTGAAATGTGCAAAAATATGCTCGTAAAATAAAAATAAATATGAAAGCCGAATGGAAACTTAGAAAACAACAAAATGGTTTTATTTCAATGCGTGTAAACATTGTGATGGGTCTAAATAGAATGGCCATAGAAACACGACGACAATTGGTTCTCATCGTAACTCACATTCCGCAAAATAATTTTTCAAATTTCTTTGGCTTGTGTTCAGAATCATTTCAACAAATCAAAAATTCTATTAGTTGCACTTTAACAGCTCTCATACGATTGTTTATATCCAGAAGAAGAAAAAAACAACGTGGGCTGTAAATAATTTACGCTTTATGTGTTTATCTCTGAAAATTGAAATATCAAGATTTTTGTTGTCATATTAATCAGACATATATTTATTTAATGTGAGGCCTTAAGCGCTGAAAATGTACAAATATTTACCATTAAACTCTCTTAAATTATACAACAAATTTTTATTTTATTGCGTAGGCGTAAAATATCAAAGGAATCCAAAAAACAGCAGATCTGAAGAAAAGAAACGCTGCAGAGAATATTTTTCATATTTCAATAAGACCTCGAATTCCTTTGTTCAGTAAATAATTAAAAATATTGTCTCAAAGGGAAAGTTTCAATATTTGTAAAGTTAACTTTTACTATCGGTAGTCACACAACAATTTACATTTTACTTTGTGGGAAAAACATTCAACAAAAAGAGGCTAGGTAATTTAAGGTAATTTAAGCGTAGGTAAACTGTGTTCTGTAACAAAATGTAAAAAAAAATAACTAAAGCTGAAGCTGAAGTAAACAAGCCTTGGATTGAAAACAAACTTCGCTGTAAAAGTAATCGTATTCTCAAGTTTCAACATCCAAAGTTTTTGTAGCAATGGGATTGGACTCAAAGGAATAGTTTTAGAAAAAGCAAGCAAAAAACCCACTTTATGTTAAGTTGATAAACATATGTGTGTGTGTGTTATTGACACCAGTCATTAAAAAAAACAATGTTTAGCTTGCACGCAGCGTACTCATCACCTAATGCAGATACGAATCAACCTTCAACTTTGAAATCAATGATTCGATTGAATGTCACGTTTCTTTAGGCACACGCTGACCCGGGGAACAGCTGACTCAGAGGGAGATCAAATGCTGTTAGCCCATGTGTCAAAACCAATAACAAACAGCAAGAAAGAGAGATCGACTCATTTCCAATTTACGTCAATTGCACGAAAAGATAAGCCCCGTTCTAGTTTCGCTTAATGATGTGCTACGGGTATACAAATCAGCACCTGATAATACAAATAAAACACGTTGCTGGGGGGATATACTGCAAGTTGATGGAAACGCATGCACAGACGTAGAGAGCTCTACATCTGAAGCTGATACTGGTGACTTATGGTAATTGGCTTATCATAAGTTAAATTTACAGAGTAGATATTCCAAAAAAAATCGACTGAGACATCAGCCGATCAGTTATTGAATGTCGGTTTAACCGTTGCGTGACGCAGTATGTTCAATCGGGCTTCCAAGAAAGCTTGTCCAAGGGCAGGCTAACATCTTAATTTAGTCAAGTGCAGAAGCACTCGGCGTATTCAGTTTAAACACGCTGAGATGCGCTGCCTCGGAGCCTTATCAATGCACGACATCGGCTGCTTTATATGTATATATATTTATATATATATATGTTTTTTATGCATGCATATCAGCTAGACGCCAGTATACAAACAGTTGCTGTGGCACGTGGCTGCCAAATAAAATAATTGAAATGTTCTCAGAATATTATAATATCATTTGGGCCACAGTGTGTACACTTATTTGGACACGGCTTGTGCAAACCAATGGCCAAAAATTCAGACAAAAATTTCAATTAATTAAAACCATGCGAACGTTGATTCGGCGAACATTTATGACATTACATTTTTCAGAGAAACCAAATATTTGTCCCAGTAAAAGGCAAATTTTCGTATGCAAATATTGCGAGCTTAAATATTTGCTCGCTACTTTGAAATTTGCACAGCGCTTAAAAGTATTCAACGATTTTTTAACCTAATTAGTTAAATTATTAAATTATTTAAATTAGGTGCTTTTTATATATATAATATGAAATGCATGTGCAAACTAAAGGATATTTTTTATGTAAAACAAACGCAACATTATTTATTTTTAGCTGTTAAACTCGTTATTTTACAGCGTCAATATTTTCACTGCTTAAAATAAGCTATTTGATGTGTTATTAAATGCAAATAAATATTTTACGGGCGATAGACGAGTTGTTCAGAATTGTATAATCTTCTTTGATTTAAGACAAAAGCCCCAACCGATGCTTTTTAGGTCACCAAAATTTCATGTTTATATAGATTATAGATTTAGTGCATTTCAAATTCAATGCAATAAGGATTTCATTGTGAAATGGTTTGAATACATTTTTCAAATGTTATCGGTTATTCCAATATCGATTGGCTTATATGCTAGTCAATAACTATCATATCAAAGAGTCATCGATTTTTCGTTACTCATTTTGGCAGTGTGTCCACAAGATATATTTAAGCAATATTTAATGTTCTGCTCAAAGTTCTTTTCCCGATATGAGAATTTGAATTCACAGCGCATTTGGTTATACTCGTATTTTCTTATCACAAGTTAAAACTGTTGTATTGCAAGTACCTTTTTTTAAATTTGTTTTTTTTTTTAATCCGCTCTCGGTCAATATTATGTTATTTCCCCTAGCTGTTATTTGAAGAGTTTATTAAATAATAAGTAAGCAATGTTTATGCGTTTGCCGCTATTTATGGCACTTTTCCTGCACAATGGAAGACTTCGGCTGCTCTTTCTGGCACTGATTGTGCTGCTCGTTGGCGGCATACTATTCAGCTACAGAAGGAAAAACGATGTGCATCTCTGTTTCATGGATATAAACGAATCGGACCCCACACTGACAACAGCATCGGCGACACCAGCGTTGAAATTACCACAAATACTGGATAATGTTCTGTTTACGGATCCGAAGCCAATACCCGGACGAAGCATATTCTTTCACGAGACCAGCTGCCACCGAGCGAAACATAGCGAAAGGCAGCGACCCGGCCAAAGTCCCAACACACAATACAAGATGCTGCAGTTGACGGCGCGCCAAGCTTGCGCCATTGAGTCCGCAGCCTTGCATAATCCGAATTTTCAAGTGTTCGTTTTGTTCGCTGCACCCACCTATCGTTACCACGACAACAGCAGCAGTGGCCAACGCCATCAGCCGATCATTGATGCCATTCTCAGCTACAAGAACGTCCAGCTGCGTCAATTAAATCTTTGGAGCTATGCAGCCGGCACACCCATCGAGGAGTGGCTTAAGGATGGACAGCTGTTTCTCTCAAGGTGAAGCAATAACTCTGACAAAACAATAGTATGCCAACTGCAACGCCTGCATCTTTTTTTTTGGCTTTTCAGCTATCTTTTCTCGCACATATCGGATTTTCTGAGATACCTTACGCTGTATCGTTATGGCGGCATCTATCTGGACATGGATGTGGTAATGCTGCGCAGCATGGAGGATGTGCCGCCCAACTTTACGGGCGCCGAGTCCAACACAAGCTTGGCCGCTGGTGTCATGAGTTTGGCGCCCACCGGCTTTGGTCACGAGATTGCCGAGGCCTGTCTGCGTGACTTTCAGCAGAATTTTGATGGCAACGCTTGGGGCAACAATGGGCCGGGTGTCATTACGCGTGTCGCACAACATATATGTGCCACCAAGGACATCTCACTAATGCTGGAGGACCGCAAACGTTGCCTCGGCTTCAAGGTGTTTAAACGCAATGCATTCTATGCCGTGCATTGGGAGCATTGGCGGCACTTTTTTCAGCCCCAACTGCTGGAGCAGACACTGGCCCACACGAAGGACTCGTATTTGGTGCACGTGTGGAACAAGCATTCCAAGCAGCTGGCCATCAAGGTTGGCTCGAGCACCGCCTATGGCAAGTATGCGGAACAGCATTGTCCCAGATCGTATGCGGCTGCCGGTGAATATTTTTAGCAAGTAATTGGTTTTATTTATATTCAATACCTTTGCAGACAATTTGATCCTATCTGAATCAAAAATATGAATATAAACAAAAATCGGCTAGGTCCAATACTTTTCAGTACATTTTATTTATAGCCAACGCTTGGGTAAACTGTGTTCTGTAACAATATGTAAAAACTAACTAAAGCTGAAGCTGAAGTAAACAATCCTTGGATTGAAAACAAACTTCGCTGTAAAAGTTATCGTATTCTCAAATTTCAGCATCCAAAGTTTTTGTAGCAATGGGATTCGACCCAAAATAATAGTGATAACACAAAAAAAAAATAAAATACGCTGCTGGGGGCTAATCGCCGGAAACCAAAGACGAAGAGAACTGTTTATCTGAGGCGGATTCTGGTACTTATGATGATTGGCTTATCATAAGTTAAATTAACAGAGTCGAAAAATAGCGACTGAGACATCAGTCGGTCAGTTATGGAATGTCGATTTAAGCGTTGCGTGACGCAATATGTTTGATTGATTAAGAAAGCTTTTATACTTTGAAATGTTTTCACAGCGCTTAAAAGTATTCAACGATTTTTTAACCTATCGCAATATTTGCTAGTCAATAACTATCATATCAAAGAGTCATCGATTCATCGTTACTCATTTTGGCAGTGTGTCCGCAAGATATATTTAAATAATATTTAATGTGCTGCTCAAAGTTCTTTTCCCGATATGAGAATTTGAATTCTCGCTCTAGGAGCGAGTACCCAAATCACGGCGCATTTAGTTTTATTTTCATATCATAAGTTAAAACAGTTGTATTGCAAGTACCTTTTTTAAAATTTGTTTGTTTTTTAATCCGCTATCGGTCAATATTATGTTAATTCCCCTAGCTGTTATTTGAAGAGTATTAAATAATAAGTTAGCATTGCGTAAATAAAAAAAAATTGTGCTCTCTGTTAATAACAGCTGTACAAAATGTTAAATTCATAAAACTGTTCAGCCGTGCTTGTGTCTCTATATGTTTGAGTTTGGAATGTAAATGTTTATTTAAAGCACTTAGAAATTTTGTTTATACAGCTGTCTTATTATGATAACCTAATGAAAACGCTATAATAAATTCAGAGTAAGCAACATCAATACTTAATTATTACAAATACTGCATTCTTCTTATGTCCAATATGTACACATTTTTGTGTGTTTATCCCACGTGCAGGGTGCATCGCAATGTTTCTGCGTTTGCCGCTTTTGATGGCGCGTTATCTGCACAATGGAAGACTTCGGCTGCTCTTTCTGGCACTGATTGTACTGCTTGTGGGCGGCACACTATTCAGCTACAGATGGCAAAACGATGTGCATCTCTGTTTCATGGATAGAAACGAAACGGACCCCACACTGACAACAGCATCGGCGACGCCAGCGTTGCAATTACCACAAATACTAGATAATGTTCTGTTGACGGATCCCAAGCCGATACCCGGACGAAGCATATTCTTTCACGAGACCAGCTGCCACCGACCGAAACGTAAAAGGCAGCGACCTGGTCAAAGTCCCAACACACAGTACAACATGCTGCAGTTGACGGCGCGCCAAGCGTGCGCCATTGAGTCCGCAGCTTTGCATAATCCGAATTTTCAAGTGTTCGTTTTGTTCGCTGGACCCACCTATCGTTACCACGGCAACAGCAGCAGTGGCCAACGCCATCAGCCGATCATCGATGCCATTCTCAGCTACAAGAACGTCCAGCTGCGTCAATTAAATCTTTGGAGCTATGCAGCCGGCACACCCATCGAGGAGTGGCTTAAGGATGGACAACTGTTTCGCTCGAGGTGAAGCAATAACTCTGACAAGACAATAGTTTGCCAACTGCATCGCCAGCATCTCATTTTATTTTGCTTTTCAGCTATCTTTTCTCGCACATATCGGATTTTCTGAGATTCCTAACGCTGTATCGTTATGGCGGCATCTATCTGGACATGGATGTGGTAATGCTGCGCAGTATGGAGGATGTGCCGCCCAACTTTACGGGCGCCGAGTCCAACACACATTTGGCCGCTGGTGTCATGAGTTTGGCGCCCACCGGCTTTGGTCACGAGATTGCCGAGGCCTGTCTGCGTGACTTTCAGCAGAATTTCGATGGCAGCGATTGGGGCAACAATGGGCCGGGTGTCATTACGCGTGTCGCACAACATATATGTGCCACCAAGGACATCTCACTAATGCTGGAGGACCGCAAACGTTGCCTCGGCTTCAAGGTGTTCGAACGCAATGCATTCTATGCCGTGCCTTGGAAGCATTGGCGGCACTTTTTTGAGCCCCAACTGCTGGAGCAGACGCTGGCCCACACGAAGGACTCGTATTTGCTGCACGTGTGGAACAAGCATTCCAAGCAGCTGGCCATCAAGGTTGGCTCGAGCACCGCCTATGGCAAGTATGCGGAACAGCATTGTCCCAGATCGTATGCGGCTGCCGGTGAATATTTTTAGCAAGTAATTTATTTTATTTATATTCAATACCTTTGCAGACAATTTGATCCTATCTGAATCAAAAATATGAATATATACACAAATCGGCCAGGTCAAATGCTTTTTTTATTTTTATTTTTATTTTATTTAACTTATTTAATCTTTATACACATGTGTGAGATTTGAAGATTTTAGAAAATTTGTAAAGTTTTAACATTATATATAATACTCCATATCACGCGTACATCGTATCGAAGTTATCATAACTGTTTGCAAAGGTATTTGAATTGAAACATGTTTGTGATTTAATGGTATATAAATAACTTATACATACTAATATGGCTCGAAATGGAGAATTCGAATCTCGAGTGAGTGGTCAGCACATTTCTTATGTATGTCATGCATTAATTATTTTTCTGTGTCCAAGTCTTAAATAGTTTTCTATGGATGTATACAAACCTTTATATATGTACATTATTAATATATCGTTCAAATCTGTGAAACTGCAATATGTGTGTGTATATATATATCTTATTCCTATAAGTATATCCACTTTGAAGAAATAAAATTTGCGCAGTACGCAAAATAAATGTCAATATTACAAACAGTGTACATCTGGTGGCATCAAAATGGAAGGGCGACCAGTTCTAGATCCAGTGCTGCAAATAGATGTTAACAATATCCTTATCTAGTTCCCATTGTACTGTTTAGCGGCATCTTTATATAGACATGGATTTGGAGGAGGTCATTTGTTTCGTTGAAGGTGAGTGGCATCTGGGTTCCCATTTAACGTATCCTCTAAAATATATTTTCACTATCTGCTAGATTGGACATGTGTGTATAGCGCATTCTGAGGGACGTATCCATGAACTATGCGCGAATTAACGTAGCTAATGTCTACATGAGCCTGACACCAACTGGCATTGGACATGAGATTGCAGCTGATGTGATAATAGGTGTTGTCTAAGAATTTGTGGCACCACAAACATCTCATTGATGATGGATGTTCGCCAACGTTGTCAGGGCGTCAATGGATGAACTGGCATTATTTCGTTTTTCTCGTGCAGATGTTGCTTCTAGCAAGAGATTCATGCTTGGAACACGTGTTCCATCTGTCATATGATTTTGTGGAGATCTTAAATACGTTAATGTCGAAGCCGATGTATAAATAATGCATTTTTAATCCATGACACAATCAATTATTTATGTGTAATTTCAATTAGCAATGCAAACCACACATATAAAATCGGTGCATTAAAGGAGGAATTTTCTTCTGTCGATTGCATCAGTGCACAGATGCACAGCCTCAAACGCCACACTTGCCTCTTTGTTGCTTGAGACGTACTTATACAAATAAATTCTAATTATATGGCCACATCTGGTTTCATCAACATGGCATTACGTCTACCACTCCGGCCAGCCAAGTATCTCATGCTCCTTACCCTGTTTTTGGGTGTAACAATCATCATATTCTATAAATATGAGATTGATGTGCAGCAGGCAATCAAAAATTTTATCCAGTGCAAACAGTCAGCATCAACGGATTATATGAATGTGCGAAGTCCTCTGGGTGATGTGCTAACAATGGAACCCCTGCCAGTTGCCGGACGCAGTATTTTTTTTATCGAGTCGAGCGGCGTGCGCAAGTCAAAAAAGGAGATTGTAAACAACATGCTGCAATTGACAGCTCGACAGGCTTGTGGTATTGAATCAGCTGCTAGGCATAATCCCAATCTTACGGTTTTCGTACTGTTCGCCGTACCCACCTATCGACAGAGACTGCCACTGATCGATGCCATACAAAGCTATGGAAATGTTCAGCTTCGTCAGTTAAATATTAAACGCTTTGCATCCGGCACACCCATTGGTGATTGGGTCAAGCTTGGTAAGCTCTATAACTCCAGGTAAGATGCACTTTATAGCTTACCAATTTAGTATATTTATCTGTTTACTCGGCTCAGTTATCTGGTCAGCCACACCTCAGATCTACTACGTTTTGTAGCCCTATATCGCTTTGGCGGCATCTATCTGGACATGGACGTGGTGGTGCTGCGCAGCATGGATGATGTCCCGCTAAACTATGCCGCACCCGAATCGAAAATATATATAGCAAGTAGTGTAATGAGTATGGATCGATTCGGAATTGGTCACGAAATAGCCGCGGCCTGTCTGCGGGACTTTCAACAGAATTTCAATGGCAGCGATTGGGGTAACAATGGGCCTGGTGTTATCACACGTGTGGTACAACATTTATGTGCCACCAAGGACATCTCACTAATGCTGGAGGACAACAAGCGCTGCCTCGGCTTCAAGTTGTTCGATCGCAATGCATTCTATGCCGTGCGCGGTAGGTACTGGTGGCACTTCTTTGAGCCAAAATATTTGAATGAGACTCTGGAACTCACAAGGCACTCGTATTTGGTGCATTTATGGAACAATCATTCCAAAGGGGTACCCGTCAAGGTGGGTTCGAGCACAGCATACGGCAAATATGCGGAACGGAATTGCCCCAAATCGTATGCGGCAGCTGGTGAATATTTTTAGGGTGCGATTCAATCTCTTGAAAGAATTTAATTCTGTTTCTAATCGCAGCTAATTTTAGGTTTAGTATGCATTTATAAATATCAACTGGAAATAAAATCTGTGGGCTACATTTAAGTTTCGATGTTCAGATGCACTGCACCTGGTTGTATCGCAAGCAGGCGCCAATGTTGTCCTCTGCGCTGCCCTTGCCCGGTGCGCCTCCATCACCGAAATGCACTCCAATGTAGAATGGTGTGACAGTGCTCTCGATGCGGCACGGCCAGACGCCCGAGGAGCAAAACTGGGCGCCACAATGCACCGGCTCGCAGCCCGGCAAGGGGCCCAATCCTGTGCCAATGAAATCCTCAATAATGCAGGGCATCGTAATACGATCCCTGCAGTTGCTAAAGAATTGACGAGACTGTCGTCGACTTCGCTGCTGGCTCAGACGCATATCAAATGCGCTGCGCAAAAATCCCAACAGATCGAAGCCACCGGATGGACGGACGCCGCTACCGCCCACTGGACGCGGACGCCGTGAGACGCCCGGAAGCGCAGTGGTGCCAAAGAAACTAAAGATCTGGTTGTCCTCTTCCCCAGACCCCTCTGCATCATCGTTAGCTGGTGGCGATTGTGAAGTTGATGTTGAAGCTTCATCAGCAGCAGGCATGTTCTCCTCCTCATCAGCAGGCCAGGTCTCCTCCGCGACAGGTATTGGTGTTGTTGTTGTTGTTGTCGTTGCCTCCGTGCTGGTGCTTTGAGCTGTTGTGGTTGTTGTTGTGGTGGTTGTTGTTGTGGCTGTTGTTGTTGGTGCTGTTGTTGTTGTAGTTGATGTTGCTGCTGTGCTTGCATCGGTGCTGACGAATTGCATGAGTTGTTGGCTCATCGTCGTCATTGTGGAACCACTTGTGCCAGTCGTCAGCGTCGATTGCTGTGCCTGTCCTGCATTTGATAAGCTGCCGCCATTGCTGTTCATTTGGTTGGAATTCATAAAACCGGCGCCACCAATGCGAAAGGATTGCTCATCGCAGGGCTGATACATTATAGAGCACATGTCAGTCTCCTGGCGCACACAGATGCGATAATGCTGATTGGCCAAATGTCGTCCATTGTCAGCAAAATTGAACGTCTGCATTACGCCCTCAACCCCCGAATGATATTGCAAGCAACCCGCTGGTGCTCGCTGACTAAAGGGTATCTGCGACAGTCGAATCTCCCACAGTCGGATGGGCAAAAAGCGTGTTGATAGATTTATATTAATATTAATAAGCTGATCAACGACATTGTCATTGCTACTGCTCGTGTTGCTGGCAACCGGAGGTCGCAGGCTTCCATACAAGACGGATTGACGTGGCAGCGGTCGAACTCCCACATCGTAGTATACTAAAGAGATAAATAGAGAGTATATACGCATTATACTTATATATATCAAAGGTTTTTGTATGAGTTACATTCAAATATTGTATAGTTTTAATCTTTAACCAATTCACTTTTAAAAATAGCTTTTTAATTAATATGGAAATGAAAAGGAAACAAAAGTATAACAACAATTGTGTTAACAAAAATGTGCAAGCGATGAATATATAAGCATTGATTCTATCAGAAAGTATTTATATATCTTATGACTAATTTTCACTGGCTTTTCACTGATTTCAACATTTAATTTCAAATTTGCCGCGCAATCTACTACAGTCTGGCAACTTTAGCAAGCCGGGCTGCCAATTTATCGGCAGTGACCTGCCGTTTATAAACAACACTTACTTCACCCTTCTATAAGGATATGTAAACAATTATTGCAATAAGTTCAAATGAAAGATTCGTAAATCCTCTATCGTATTGTATACTCACAGTGCTGTCCATTGTTTTGGCCACAGAGCGTAAAGTTACCGCTGGGCCCACCACTGATGTTGAAGATGTCGCCATCGCAAACACCGGTTCTTCGATTCGGCTGACCAAGAGAAAAGTGATTAAAATCGAGACGCAGCTGACTTATTTCCTCGCTCATCATCTTCACCGTAAGCTGGCAGCCGGTGAAGTTACTGGGCATGAAACTGGGAAACGCCGGCGACACAATGTATGTCAGATTGTTGCTTATGGTCCCGTTGCAGGTGGCCACAAACACACAGCATACGCCAAAGCCCATGGCACACTCCCCCTTCGCCTGACCACCCTTCTTACGGCACTCGTACGCATTGAAACAGTTTCCCAAGCGGCGACCATCATCCGATAAACACTCGCCATCCACCGGCACGGGAAAAATATGCAGTACTGGAATAAGATTTTAATTTGTTATGAAATATTTGACAACATTTATCTGTTTACGGAATAATTATAATAATGTGTGGAATAAACTTTACAAAGGACGGCTCGAGTTCCAACTGTGTGTAGCAAGTAGCTACTTACTTCGTGTAAGAAGTTTATTTATTAATTAAAAAAAAAAAAGTTTTCTCACTAGTTACTGATTGATTTATATAATTTATCAATTAATATAAGTTGACTTTACAAATTGAAATTAAGATACAAAACTAGTTTATTTAATTTATGCCACACTTTTGCTAATTTGAGTAATTTTTTTGAAATTTCAGCGATAATGTAATTGGGACTTACCCTTGGAACGGCGACTTTTGCTGCTCGTTTGATCGCTATTCCAGTCGCTGCTGATGTTGCTCTGCACCAGGTTGGTGTCATAGCTGTTGGCATCCTGCAGCAGCAATTGCTCTTGCCCTGGCCTCTCTTCTTCCTCGATTAGCCCGAGCTGATGCTGCTCGGCCGTTGGCGTTTTCCAATCTGCGCTCCAGATATCATAATGATGCATGGGTGGCCAGGCGGATTCATTGGCTGCTGATAATGTTGCTGCTATCTCATTTGTTGCCGATGGCGCTGCATGGCACAGCTGAGCATTCAGCCACACGGCGCATATGCAAACAGCCGACAGCAGGTTCCAAAAACAAGCAGCACTGCAACAACCGGCTGAGCCGCCAGTTATAATAACTTTCTTTTTGGTCGCACCTCGCAATAAGCTCACGATTTTATTGTTGCACTTGCTCAGCGAATGCAGGGGCAACACTTTAATGCCAGTCATGTCCAGCTCTACAATGTCAACTCTAATGTTCCATTCGCCATGTGCAACTATTGATTTACTCTTTGCTCTTGTCTCCGATCTGCTCCTTTTAAAGCGTTTCGCTTTTGCGCGTGCGATCCGCTGCGTTGTTAGACGTTAAATGTGGGTCCATCTCCAGGTGCAACCACACAGCCTCAACTCCAGCTGCGACCAACAATCTTTGTTTGGATACTGTGCGTGGCTGGTCGGATCAGCTTTTCTCTCCATCTCGCTATCTCTGCGCTGCTTTGGTTGCAGCGCACATTGTGGTTTGACATTGATCTGTGTTTATTCATATGCTGCTCTCGGCATCGTGACCCAATTCTTTTAGGTGTAGTTTGCATCGGATTTGAGAAGCTTAATCAAATGAAAGCAAAAAGAGACCGAAAGATGGAATTTTATTCTAATTTTAAAACAAGTCATTAATTACCCATGAAACCAAATTAGTTTCTTAACTGCCACAAAAAATATATAACTTTTGCATAGCTTTAAGCTTTATATATATTATTATATATAAGGATAAGTTAATGTTGCGCAAAATTATGAATCAGAAAATATTGAAGTTAATCTAGCCATCTGTCTGTCTATTAGAGTGAGAAATATATTGCTTGTTTCAATTAATCTCAATATCATCGCAGTCTTATTTAAGTAATCGAAAGTTAAGTTCTCAAGTAAAAATCATTTATTTGCATACTTATAAATTGTTATGTTTATTTTGTACTAACAAATAGTCTGGGACAAGTAGAGCTTCTCCAAGCTGTCCAAAATTAGGCAATGTTGTTAAAATAAGATGTTTAAGTTCCAAACGAATACAAAAATGAATCTGCCACATGTGGTAATCGTGTTGGGAGTGCTGCGCATTTGTGTATGTATGTATGTATGTACACATGTATGTATGTAAGTCAGGGCTTCCCTGATGCTTCTTTGCACTGCTGCTCATTCTTTTCACACGCGACCGTCTCTGATGCTTATCCAATTTCCAGCAGTCGACCGCGCCAAGCTTGCATATATAATGACAGTAAATTAGCTGATATGTTCACACTTTGGAGTCTCGGCAAGAACCTGTGACTGGACAATACACGAATTAGTTGAAATTGGGTTGGCCTCGGACTGCGTTTGTGCTGCATCATGGCAGCCACAGTTGTTCTTGTGTGTTGTTGTTGTTGTTGCTGCTGCTGTTGCTGCCAGTTTTGTGAATGAATGGTATACACGGAGGCTACGAAATTGGCAAAGAAAATCAGGTTAAACAGCTCTGTTGTAATTTACTTTTGTCCCACAACAACAACTGCAAGAGCAGCCGCAGCAGCAGCAGCAGCAAAAAACAAGTCTGTAAGCAGTGGCCAGCAAAGCGTAGAAAGCTGACAACCACAGCCGACAAAACAGTGTAATTAATTTTATGGCTTGTGACTAAACTAGAACATTTGTAAGCAGATAGTTGGTAAACCAAATTAACATTTCTATCTTTAACATTATTTAGCTGTATTATTCCTAAAAAAAAACAAACAAGAATTTTGAGTTACAGTTAAAGAAATGATGAGCTGCATTTAAGAAAAAGAAAAACTTCATTTGTTATACATATATTTTGTTGCATTGTATTTTTAAGGACAGCTCCTGGTACTCCTTAAGTGGCTCTGTTAATGATAGCTTATTGAAATATGATAACATTAGCAGTGCACTCAAAATCAAAAATGATAACAGTCAGGGATTAAGGATTAATAAAAAAATATAATATATATATATGTATATATACGTATATATATATATATATATAGATGTATTGAGTATTTCTTATTTTTTGAGTTTTCTTTTTCTTTTTTAAATAAAGCGCTTAAGCTTAAGTCATAGTTTGAACTTTGTACAATGTGTTTTAGTAAATAGTGTGTGTGTGTGTGTTTTGTGTTAGCCAGGTTAGTTTGATGTGTGTTGCTTAGTTGGTGGTAGGTGGTAACTTGAAATGCTTAGAGCGGCTCGAGGGCAGTGGGCCCGTGTGGACTGCCTTCCAGCTTGCGCCAGACAACGTTGCACATCTCGCGCACCAGCGCCTTCTCACCGTCGTCCATCTGGTCGAGTGCACTGCCCGTCAGATGGCCGAGGCGATCGCGCTCCAGTTGCTCCCTAACTTCCAGCACTTGTAGTGCACGTACAACGGCCTCGGGGCGCCCCGAAATCGGTTCGGGCAGTGCAGCAGCTGCCGCTGCAGCAGCGGCCACCGCCTGACTGATATCCTGCTGTGTGTGTGTGTGTGGCGAGGGCGCTGATTTGGGTGATGGTGCTACAGACGCTGGTTGCTGTGCCTGTGGCTGCGATTGGTGCTGCTGTTGTTGCTGTTGCTGCTGGTGCTGCGGATGTTGCTGTTGCTGCTGCTGCGACTGCTGTTGCAGATTAGCCGTGGGCGTGGTACGTTCCTCTTCCAGCTGCTGTATGCGCCGCTCCAGCGAACGCACATATTGCAGCGTCTGATCGTTGAGCGTGTGAGCGTTGCGCAAATCCTGCATACAGCATACATAAGAATTTGCAGCATTTAGCATTGTGGCATTTAGATTAGGCATATTTGCCACTTACCGGCAATTGCCTCTGTTCCGCATAGTTGCGCAGCGCTGTGATCGTCTCATCCGCGTTGGTGCTTGAGCTGGAGCCGTCTCCGTCATCGCGCAGTGCGTTGCGCGTGGCCGCACCGCAGCCAGCGCACAGAGCATTCGCCGCCATATGGGCACGTTCCTCATCCAGATATAGGCACAGCTCCTTCAGCTCCAGATTATCGGTGATTAGCTCCTGCTGCTTATCATCCAGTTGGCGTAGTTTGTTCTGCAAATGAAAGCAAAATTATCTTAATATTTTCTCAAGTTTAGATAGTTGTAGCCCACTCACCTGATAGGCTGCCACCTCCTGACGCATTACACTGGCCGTGTATCGTCCAAAACGCTGCCATTCGCGTGCCAGCTTGCGACCCTTTTGGCGATCATCGTCCAGAAAGCAGCACAAATCGCGCAGTTCCTGATTGTCATCCAGCAGACGCTGATTTTGTTCCTTCAGCGCGCGGAGCTCATTTACCAGGGACTGTGGAACAAAGATTAAAATCATGGCTAAAGTGGGTCTAACTAACTTTACGCGAATCTTTTCAAAATTATAGACTTTAATACTTAATTTTTGCCACTTTGTTACATTTGGTTTACCTGCAATTGGCGATTCTGTTCGACTGTTAAACGTCCGCCATTGGCTGTTGGTATGCCGGTGGCCACGCTGGACGTGACCGAGGCATTTGGCGACGGATGTTCCTGTTCCGGTTTGCGCACAAACTTCAGCATATCCTGTTGTGCCTTGCTGGACTGCTGATGCTGCTGCTGCTGCTGATGCAGATAGCGCGCCTGCTGCTGCTGTTGCCGCTGTTGTTGCTGCTGCTGCTGTTGATGTTGCTTAACCGAATCGGGTATGTAGATACTTGTTAGCTGTGGTATATCCGGCGGATATTTGAGCGGCAAATGTGGCTTTAGTATGCCGCTGCCTGGTCCCGGCTGCGGCGGTGGCTGATAGCGAGGGGGTATCGAGTGGGCGGGCGCTTTTAAATGTGCGGCCTTGAGCGATGCCTGCTGCTGCTGCTGCTGTTGCTGCTGTTGTTGCAGTTGATAGAAGCTGCGACGGGTGTGCGGCAGATGTGAGTGGGCGGCCAAATCTTTAGGGTTGCCAGCAAGCAATTGTTGTTGTTGCTGTTGTTGTATGGGCAGACGCGACGCTGTTGCTTGCGTTTGTTGCTGCTGTTGCGTTGAATGTGGCTGATGTATTGTTGCCACCGTTTGCAGCTGATGCGACTGCGACTGCGCTGCTGCTGCTTGTAATGGCGCTGCTGCTGTTACGCTCTGCTGCGCTGCTGCTGATGTTGTTACTGTTGCTGGCAGCAATGAGCGCCTTTGCTGAAATTGTTGCTGCTGCTGTTGCTTGCTAATTGCTGTCGTCGTTGCTGCTGCTGTTGCTGCCGCCGTTGTTGTTGCTGATTTAAGTACACTTTTGTCAACGCTATTAATGTGTATTAAATTATTGCCCAAAATGTTCGCTGCTGCTGATGTCGCTGCCGATGTTGTTGTTAATGTTTTTTGTTGCTGCTGCTGTTGTTGTTGTGGTTTTTGTGATAGTTGTTGCTGTTGTTGTGGTTGTTGGTGCTGCTGCTGCTGCTGTTGATTGCCGGACATTTTTGTGTTGATTCCTTATTATCTGTCTTTGTTGTAGTGTTTTCTTTTCGTGTCTATAACCTCGACGCCATGTTGCCAAACTGATAAATAGACAAAAGAAAAATACCAGAAACATTAGCAAAATAAAAAACGAGATACAAGTAAAAAGCAAAAGATAATTGTGAAACGTAAGCATAAAGACAAAAAGAAATGGTATAACCCAAAGTTTCAATAAATCAGCGCATTGTAAAATGTGGCTTATGCGACAGTTGAGGGCACAACGACAATAATTAAACCGCCATTAGGCTGAGGCGCCCGATAAAAAGTGAAATGCGCATTTATTTATGTTTAGCAAAAAAAAAGCGACACAAAAAGACAACAGTTGCCTAGACGATTTTGTCTGAGTGCACAACTAAATGCAACGAAGCGTCGTAAACATACCTGAATTCCAGTCATACCTATAGACATATATATATACACATATGTAGATATATGTATATAGTATTTGCTTCCAGCTGATGACAACTTCACTGTCATTGTTATGTGACTGCTACACTTAATGTTGTCGGCTGTCAGTAAACGCCAGGTCGCTCAATGCATTAACCTCGCTGGGTGTTGCTGCTACAGACTACATGCAAAAATACACTCAGAAAAAAATTGCACTCGCACACACAAGCCTTTTTTTCTAGCTTATAGAAATAATATCTTTTATCTATTTCCGGAACTTCATTTCTTTATAATATAAACTATATCTTAAATGCAAATACTTGGTAAACGTTTCCCTTGTATAGAATATTTTAAAGTTGTCTCAAAAAATGGCGAATTTACTAAGATTTAAATCGTTTTTTTCTCAGTGCATTCATATGACTTTTCGCTTCCGTTTGTAGTTACAAAACTGAAAGGCAAACAAGCAAACAACTGCTTGACTTTGTTTGGCATATTCTTCGCGTCTGGTTGACTATCGCGTCTAACTCGCCTTCATCTCTTCATCAACTCCTCGATCTTGAAAGTGAAAAAATAATAAATGTTGTATACGGTTTGATGAATAGCTGTTGCAGTTGCCTACAGGCAATTGAAATGTACCCTCCCGCTGAGGAAATGCGTGACACGAGCTTGTCAACGCGGAGCTGCTGGTTTAACAGTTCTTTAACCTAATATTCACTCTACTCTATTTAATATATTTGCCTTATAATTGTTTTTTTTTCCTGCAATGCTTCTACGCTTGCTCAACTGTTTCTCTTGGATTAGCCCTTAAGGAAGGAAAGTATTATTGACTTGGATATTAAATACATTCACATTATTCCATTCGAAAATACGTTTAGGAAAATACAATTTTTGTTTTTATTAACATTATATATATTATAAATATCAAATGGTTATGGCTGGTTATCTTCTGATCTCATATTTCAATAATTAAAATCGATCTAGTTGAGTTAACAAATTGTTTGTTTTACGTTGCTTGCAACTTTTTTAATATGCTTCTCATTAACACCCTCTTGTAATAAGCCAACTCTACTTAGCTGTGACAGCAGAATATCTATAATAAGAATCTTATATCTAGTAATTTCGTGCTTTCCACATAAAATAAGTCAAGCTTTTTGCCACAGTTCTTTTATTACCCCATTGTCAGAAATGATGAGTGTAAAATTGTATAATTCCCACAATTTCAACTGTGAAACCACCCACCAAGCATGGGAAATTAGCTCTGATATGGCTCGGCACATCCCTAATATCGCATCAAGATTCTAAATAGTTGCTAACCATAGCTTGTTGGCCCTTGTCAGGCTGATGTGTTTTTATTACAGCCTGAACCGTATATTAAAATTGCACCTAATTACATATATTTATGATTTGTGAGGCAACAAAACTGAGCTAATGCTGCGCAGAATGTACCTAAGAGCTAGTGCCTGCTCCCGATCCGCCCCAAGCAAGGAGACACTGGCAATAATTGCACAGTTCAACTGGGGTGGCAGGCGGTCGGGCAACACCGACTGTTTAAAACGCTGCGCTGCATATGACAAGCCAAATGTAAATTAAGTTAGGTCATTAAATGGATTATTCTTCAGGTGAGCTGGTAATTAAAACACCAAAAATCATATTGTTTTCTTTCGCTTTAAGAAATTTATTTAATAAATATAAATATTTGTTATGTTATTGTTATGATTGTATTCAGTCAGATTTGGTGTTTTTTTTTTGCGCTGTTTGTTTAAGTTTTTTCTTAACTTTTCGACGGAGGCAAGGACTGCGTAGTTATAAATGTTGAAGCGCTGATGTATCACACAATATATATGCGTAGTATATATGTATATTGGCATTTCCGTTCGTAGATGATCCCAGTGTCGTCTTAATTGAAATCGACCCCAGGTAGGTGCCCAGGTGCCCAGGCAGGCCTAAGCAGAAAATCAGCCTCACGGCAAGCCAGCCAATCGAAAGCAGCAAATATACAGCAAAAGCAACAATGAGAGCAATATTTGTGCTCATTAAGCGTAACTGACACACACAGTTTTTCCTCCTCTTCTTCTTTTTTTTTGGAGGGTTTCTTAATTTCGCAAGTCGACAGACTTACATAGTGTATGTGTGTAGTTTTGTATGTTGCTCTTCGCCTGATCGTAGTCGGAGTCTGTGTGAGTTAAGCAAGTACACACGTACGTGTGTATGTATATAAATCTGCCGATGCCGCCCCCTCCTTGTGGCTTCGCGACTGAGAAGTTGAAGTTGTTGGCTTCTCGCATTGTTTTTTTGTTTTATTTTTTTTTTGCTCTTTTGCTTGAAGCAATTTTGTGTTTTCGTCTGTCGACTGTAGCAAAAAGACAACTACAACAAAAGTTTAACTCTCTTTGCAGAGTCGTTGTTTTTGCGATTGCCATTATTTTGAGGTAATTCGATGATTTACAACTGTTGCCTGCCTTTGGGTTTTGTAAGTTTTCCTTCAGAATACACTCGACTCTCGAATCTCGTCCCTCTCGAAACGTTGTGTGTGGGGCAACAATACAACAACAGTAATAAAAGGGCTAGTCACTCAGCCTTCCAGGCTGCCTTTACAGGCAGCAAAGGCAGTAGGCCTTGCCTACCGCATTCCATTGTTATTTCGTTGTCGTTTGCTTCTTTACTGTATCTCTTTGCATACCCAGCATTTCAGGGGAAGTGGTTAGCAGTGGGTTACCCCACGCTAGTTGCTCTCTCCCTCTGTCTCTCTCTCTCTCTGTCTTTCTTTTAGTCTCACCCTCTTCGGCTCTGTCTCTGTCTGTTGCACGCTGTAAGTTCTGGTATTTTATTTCACACCTGTTGTTATTTTGTGGCCCAACTTCTCGCGCTCTTACTTATCGCAGCTGCCGTTCCCGGCTTAAGGAACTTTTTGTTTTTGTTTTTGAGCTCTTTTTTTCAGCTGACAAGTTGACACCTTAAATGGCGTCGTGTAAGAAAGGGGTTGGGTGTGTAGGAGACAGCCCTACCATATATCTATGATATGCCAGATGTTGAATTTATTGCTCCACAATTTGCAGCATATGTTAAACTATTTTTTGCTTATGTAAAAAGAGGCGGACAAAAAACTGAACTTGTGCGCAGCACTTTCAATAACATTCTCTTCATTTTGCCGTGAAACAATTTGTTAAGGCAAACAAAGTGTACAACTGGCGAACAACAGGCTAAAGCTTTCACCTTTCTAATGATATCAATCACTCCACAACAAATATACACACTTCTTTCTACATACAAAACTGAAGAAGTTGCCTGAAGCGACTTCTGCTTTAGCGGATATTCTTAAATAATTAACGGTAGAAATTCTTTGTTTTCAATTAACAAATTAGTTTGTAAGCCAAAAAGAAAACGATGGCATTTTTGATTTACGTTATCAAGGAATAATTTATTTTAATTAAGTATTTTCCCTATTTTACATTAGGCAAGCTGGTAAAGGTAGTATTTTTAAGGGTGGCTAAGAGCTTCATCTCACTCGACGCATGCGCAGCGCACGCACAACACACGCTTAACGCACCCGTATCGCTGTGCATATGATCAAGGACTCTGTCCTATCATTTCCTGAACCTTTGACCCTGGGTATATGTATTATATAGCGCACGTGTTTATTTCTTTGTTTTTGCTTATTTTCGCAATAAATAATTCCATTTTTATTTAGTTTGAAGATTTTAAACAGATGGCTTATTTACAGAGGTTTTGTTTTTCTTATAGCATTGCTCAACGAAGCTTGAAACAAGTGTTTAATTAAGGAAATAAATAAACACACACACAAAGGCAGCTGCACACTCACTTGAAGAGTCAATAATTTTGGTGATGTCGAAGAGTAAATACCCTTGCAGAGAAATTTGAAAAATATTTTCTTATGAGATATATAACTAAGTAATATTAAAAAATATATAATTGGAATAAAAGCTTGATGCTGATTCTGACTTTTCTGAACATTCCCAGAGCATTGCACATGCCGAAAACGACATATTACAGGGTATACACAAAAAAACAAGCAAAAAAAAATTGATTAACAAATAAAACAAGTGACGAAGAAAAAATGCGTGTGCTTTTCTGTACGTGTGTGTATGCGTGTACGAACATATGCTGAAAAGGTACTCAAGGTTAAGAAATCGTTTTAACAGTACACGCACTGGCCTCAAGATCGACAGCTTTTTGGAAGTGATGACAGGCTGGCCAACAGCAGAAATAAAAATAAAAATAAAATCAACAACAGCAACGACGGCCACGACGACGAAAAAACCACAAGTCATGTGGGTTAAGTACACTTACTTAACAACACAATTCAAAACTGGCCGCGCGCACAGACAATGAAATTCGTAATGAAAGGTAAAGCTCAGCTCACGACAGCAACAGCGACATCGACATCGACAATGACAGTGACAACCAACAGCAAGAAAGGCGATAGCCAGAGTATTTCGTGCATGTGTGTGTGTAAATAGGATCATCTAGGGATGGGCAATTATGTGCATACATTATATAAATTTATTTAAAATAACAATCACTTTATTTAAATTAAGTTTTAGTCGGCTTTTCTAATAAATTAATATATCACTACAGATATCTTTTCTTTTATATTTAATTCTCTATGAATAAGATTGAATAAGATAACTTCTGCTCTTATTTGAAGCCCTGATTTAAGCTAACTAAAAGAAGCCACCCACAACAAGAGGCAAGAAGCAGAAAGTATACAACAAACAACCCGCACAAAAAAGCAGACAAGTCAAAGAAAAGGCAAATACAAACGTAACGCCCACACGTTCCCCTCCCCCTTCCCTTCTCTTCTACTAGTTCCGATATACAGACAGACAGACAGGCAGTCACCGATCTACATGCTCCATTGCATTTGCATTGCACGCACCAAAAACGCGTGGTAGATGTGTGCATATTTATGTGTGTGTGTGTCGTGTTTATGCATATATCGTTTTTCAAATGTTGCTCGAAAAACGCCTTCGTCGTTTGTATCGAATGACAAACGACAAACAACAACGCAGTCGCTGCCGCAGTCGCAGTCGAAGTCGAAGTCGCCAAAGACAGATTACCTGAGAAGAAAGCAAACACAGCCGGCGAAATTTTCATGAATGAAGTCAAACAAAAGGAAGCAACAGAAAGAGTAAAGAAGCTCGCGAGCCAAAAACAACTCAGCGAGAGGCTCATTTATCAACTGCTGGGAAGGGATGGGGGCAGACTATTGAATCATAAGACGATTAAATTGCACGTGACACCGTGTCTGAGAAAAAACCGCTAAGTTTATCCATCACTGAGCCGTGAGCATTGAGAATTGAGCGTTCAGCATAATTCGAAGAAAAACGGAAAACGATAGGCTTGAAATGGATGCCCACGATTGTAACCCAAATCAAATATATTACCATCCATCCACTTAATTAAACATTTAAAATGTCGCCTCAAACAAGCATCTGTCAAAAGCCCACCCACGATTGCTGGTCATTCTATTACTTTGTTTCATTCTTTTATTCTGTTGCTGTTAGTGTTTCTCTTTTTTTATGTTCATAAATGCCATCATGATAATAAGAGACATATGTGTAGGTATGCATATGTTTGTGTGAGTGTGTGTTACAGTTAGCCATGCACGAACCTTACAGCAACCGCGCAAAAAACGAGCTCCGACAAAAAAACGTATTAAAAGCTCTTGTCAGGCCATGGGTTAAGCCGTTAACACGATCAGCATGTGGAGCCGTCCGGGGGCGGCGAGAGACAGAGAACTGTAATCGCGTGGAATGATATAATAAAATGGAATAAAAATGGAGCGAAGCGTAGACAGAAGCTTGAAGTAGAATACAAGCAAAGCTCTTAAACGAAGAACACAGCCAAGAGTGGAGCTAATATGAAATAGAATTTGAACATTTCTTGACTTAGAATTTTTATATAGAATCTAAGAATAAACTTTAGCAAATTATAAATTGTTTACAATTTTCCACAAAATGTATGCTTACATAATAAAAAAAAAAAAACAAACAAGCATAAACAGCATATTGACATAACACCTACGATTCTAGCTATACTCGTAAGCCGCATCCGGCGACTTTAATTAATCCCCTATATTACACCACTAAAACAGCAGGCGCTTCAAATCTTCAAGTGCTGCCCACGTCAGCGCCGCAATCAATCACAGGTGGTACTGGGCTAGATGTATTTCTGTGTGTGTGTGTGTGTATCTAAAGCTATAAACAGAAATCGACAAAATCGAAAGTAGCCGGCAAAGCTAGAAAAGAAATTCAACGGCAGCAAATTAATGAAACGCCTGACCAAACACCAAACAACAAGTTGAAGCCGGCTTGCTTCAGAGTAACAAAGGCAACACTTAACGACAACATTAGCATAACCAAAAATTTTCTATTTGCCTATTTTGGAAATTTCTCCAATTCACTTATGAACAAGATTATTACAAAAATATTGAGAGAAACCGAAAGAATTCCAATTTACATCTTATCGAGAAAGAATAGTTAACAACGGGGTGTTGAACATTTAATACCCTGGCAGGCAATCTCTGGGCCAGTTTATAATCTGTTTGCCAATTAAAGCTAGTAACTGACAACCGACTTTGGCAATGATAGCACTTATAGGAACATAGAAGACATAATTATTGTTGTTTTGCTTAATGGGTGAGGGAAGGCTTGTATTAATCAATACGCTACGAAATTATAATGCCCTCTGTTAATGTAGTGAAAGGGTGTCAATTAAGAAGGGCTGCCACATGTTATAATATTTGTACTTTTGAGGTTTTTTTTTTGGGTTACGAGGTCAGCACTTCTAATGGGTTTTTATACTCTGCGACCGCATTAAACAAATTTTGGTTCACTATATTAAGTAGTGAGACTAACAACACACCAATCCAAGTAAGAGTAATAATATTTTAAACTTGGCCTTGGGAGTTTTTTAAAATATCTGTAAATATATATAATATATTCATATAAAATAGATGCAATCGATCTCAAATATATCTCGATTCTCCATCTGTATTAGAGAAAATTGCGGCTAATCTCTCTTTCTACATCTCTCTCTCTAATCTACAATCGAGCAACAGAGTATCACGCAGTCGTTGCAAGGCTTCTACTTTCTGTTGGTTTGCCTGTTGTCGCTTTTGGCAAGACTCAGTTTACAAGTTCTTGATGCTGGCCCTAAGATTAATGGTTGTACTATAGCCACTTTTTTAGCGTCTAGCTAGTTGTATTTGCATATTTAGACAATTTGTACAGCAAAGTGACGGACCCACCCAGCGTTGGGGGCGTGGTAATGAGTTTTGCCCAACAGATTCTCATTTACCGATTATTTCGAAAGCTACAAAAATAATGTATTTATATTCATTTTTTAATAAAATGTTTAACATGTTGCTTAGTGTTTTTTCTTGTTTGCCTGCATACATAAGCAAATTGATGCTAGTATTTTTTTTTATATAGTTCTGTTGTTGTGAACCTCGGTGTGGCAATTTTTCGGCATCAAAACAAGATGTTTATTGGCCAAGGCTTCACTTTTTCAGTCGTTAAAAACCAAATGATGCCCATAAACTACGAGGCACAGTTTTGAAATGGAGATTTCTATTTATTAGTAATGCGCAGCAGAAATCAGTTTCTCGAGCTGGGGGATTGGTTCTTTGTAATGATATGCAGTTTGGAGAGAACTGAGAACTGAGATATCAAGATTTGGGGAGTGTCTCCTAGAGTCGTTTACGTTATTCCGAGCGATAAATATAGATATATGTAAATGACATAAAATCGCAATTATGTTAACTGGACCAGAAACAAGCAAAACTGTGATCGATCTGTGATCACTGAGCAGAAAATCGAAATGAGAAATATGTTCGTGTTTTAAATTTCAAATAGTCTCAGAATAAATCACAGAAAGGTAAATTTATAGAAAATACAGCCAGTTCTTAAGCAAGTAACCAATTGGTGCTTGTATAATGATGTAAATTATGAACTTATCTTTCTGCTATCCTCAATTTGTCTATATATTTTCATCTCCATTTGTCTTACTTCTCTTCTGTCTTCTAAATGTTTTAATTTACTTGTTTAGCTTAGCAAATTTTCGGTCTGATTGTTTTTTTTTTTAATCCTAAACATTTTAAGTTTAATTATATAACTTCTAATTTATTTTTTCCCTTATTTTTTTATTTAATTACTTAATTTTAATATTATAAATTTTTATTTGTAACTTGAAATTTAATTTTATAGTTGACAACCTTTAAATCACACCAATTAAAAACTGTTAATGGCTTAAATAAACACACAAGTCATTGTGTAAGCATCAACAAATTTTGATACCCAGCTGAATGTCTGAACATTTTCCCCATTCCCCCTCCTTGAACAAATCATAAGACAATAACAATTATGTGTCATGACCAACTATAAATACCACAGGCTATGGACAATAGTCAATAGCAATGTAGACCTATTATTTTCCCTTATTGCTTTTCTTGTTTCCTAATACGTAGTAGGCAATTCCATAAAAGCGGAAACCATTAAAATGGTTTTACAAATTGAGTGTGTGTGTGTGTGCGTGCGTGTGTGTGCAGCATGTTGTTCTACTTCCTTTCCTGAACAAAAGCTGCTTAGGCGATTATTTGATTAAATGTCGTGAAGCGACAGAAACTTCCGGATTGAATGGTCTTGTTTAAAGTCAAAGGACTTGGGTAGTATACATATAAATACCTATATAAATAATATGCATTCAGTGTGTAATTGATTAATTTCTTATGGGATCGCCTCATTCATTTGTCACAAGTCAAACAGGGTATTTGATCTTCAGCATTGCTTTGCATACATGAATTAAGCGGCTATGCGTGTAGATGGCCAAAAAAAAAAAAACAAAAAAAAAAGAGCAATACATAAAATAAAATGGGTGTACGAAATCTGGGGAGCAGGTAACTCAATACGCACGTTGCAACATGGAGCCACAAGCCACTGAACCATGGCAGATTGAAGATGAAAGAGGCAACTGTAGCTGCGTCTTTCAACACGGCAACATTGCGGCGCAAGATGAAAAGTTGGTTCTTGTTGTTGTTGTCGGATGCTGCTGCTAGTTTATAAATCAAGTCACATTAAGTGTAATAATAAACGCAGATTGTTGCAGCCGTAGCCGGTTTTCAACAGCAACGGTGTGAGAATTGAATAAGTCATAAAAAATAAAGGGAGGCAAGCGAATTTAATAAAGCGCTGAAAGCTCGCAAGATACGATATATATTTATATTTATGAGGTTACTTGCAATTATGGAGGGCAGTCTAATGACTTGACCACTTGCACAAATGACCATAATGCACTACAAACAGCTAACAACGATTATAGCCAAGAGACAGCGACAGCAGAGAGAAAGACGGGGAAAAAAAACAGGCAGTATCTCTGACAATTTTGACAGTGACGGTGCAACAGCAGCGACAGTAGCAAACAGCCGTGTGGCAGTGGAAAGTAGGCAAGAAAGTCTCAGTCAGACTCCGAGTCTAAGCCAGTCAGCCGCGCCGAGGCTGTGGAGACCCACAATTTCCGCCATTTATGACAGTCACAAATCGAGTTATACTCACACCGTACTTTCTAATTTCTAACGTAATTTTTTTTGTTTGTGATGCTGACGTTTTGGCTTTTTTAATACCCTGTATGAGCGACTTGTAAAACGTGTGTTGTGGTTAGTTGCATTTAAAAGTACAATTTTGCTACGCACAAGTTTCTAATTATGTAAATATAACTAATTAAAGTCACATTAATTAATTAACATGACTCAGCTAAGTTTTTCGTGTTAAGTGTCTTTTACTTCCTTTTACAGGGCATTTGCGAGTCGTGAATGCTTACATAATTTCTCGACATGATTTCTTGCCATCTAAGAAAACTGAAGAAAAATGGAAAATTGAGTTCTTGCCTGAACCACTTTTGTTTAGATAAATTACGTTATTCTATGTTGCTTTTAGAAATAACACAATATATTTAGTATAATTTAGATCTACAAAGAGTATTGAATGTGCGGCACAGCTATGCTAACTGTTCTTTCTTAATTCAAAGGATTTATGGTAGAACAGAACAAACTTGTTTCTAACGGCACAAATAAAGTGTGAATGGTAATTTGTACATGATTTAATATTCAATTTTTAAAAAAAAAGAAACACCTTGCAAGTGAATACAATTTGCTTCTTCTTCTTATTATTATTGGTTCAAAATTTCTGCAGCTTATATTGCACACATTACGCGCTAAGCAGCATATGCAATGTCGCTAAAAGCGACATTTCCCCTGCACACTCAAACATTAAAAGCAACGGCAGTGGAAAAAGCTTCGGATGCGGGAACAGCTGGGGTCAAATTGAATGGCTGTGCTGTGAAATAACTGTAACGAAAGCATGGCTAAAGTTGCCAACAGGAAATTGAACTTGTTACTGGACTTGTTGTTCGGTGCTCGTCAGCAGCTAACAAGATTTCCATTATTATGCATAGTCTAATAAGATTGATTTTACATTCTGAATTTGTCACATATCTAAAAAAAAAATAAATGTTTATATTTATGATTCTTCTTCCTCTGCCTCTGCTGTGATGTGCCGTTGTCTTTTCCAAGGCGCGCCAGTGCAAAAGTTACTTTGTGAGAAAATTGTGCCCCAACCAACGGTAATGGGGAAGGCGCAGCATTTGCAGTTGCCGCCGCATCACCAGCAGCAGAATAAAGAAAGAATGAGGCAAGCAAGAAAGTTGCAGTTGCACTTGCCACATAGCCGACTATTCAATTATCTTTTACACAGTTAAGTTGACTGATACTAAAACTATAAAATTGCTTCCAGTTACTGGAAGTTCGACATCGAACTAAATTCGAATTCGAGTTGAACAGTGAAGATGCCAATCCTAGCTGCACAAAAAGCTCGCATACCTCACATACTCTATTTCCAGTTTCCAGTGTATATCATAATAACTGAAAGTCCAAAGGAAAAGTGCGTGTTACAATGCAACCGAGTGGCAGTGGCAAAGTGGCGATGGCTGGACAGGAAAGTTTAAACTAGTTCTAGTTGCTGCTAACTGATGCCATAAACTGGGACACTTGTTGCGGCAAGTTGAACGTTCGTTCAATTGGAAGGCATCGAAGATGACAGCAACAGCAATACACACACTCACACTATACACACATACACATTCAGTGGCAAATTCCAACCTCCCCACGCAACCAGTTGGGAGTGGCAACCTAAATTGTCTTAATGGACCATATAGCTGATATGCAGCAGCCGCGTTAAACTAAAATGCATTACAATTATAAGAGACAACAACAATAAGAAAAAATACCAACACACAGACGACGCATTCAGCGATGCTGCGTGATAAGCCCAAAAGGAAAAGAAAGTTTTCTTGCCCAGCAAATCGGTTTCATTGACAAACAAAACCAAAAACAAAAAATATCGTGCAACGAACTTTGCATAACTGTGTTGGCTGTGCTTGATGCCTACTGTTGTTAGCATTAGTTGCACATTATCAATTTACGCGAAGGACACTTAACATACATCTAACAGCAGTAGCAGTAGCAGCAACAACAACAACAGCAGATGCAGTCGACGCAACAGGTTAACAGGCTCTCCATCTCGCTCTCTTTCTCTTTGTGCTTCGCTCGTATTGATTGGCTGCACGTTTCGAAACGCTGCACTGATTGTTGATGTTGTTGTTTTACCTGTTGCAACAGCGTCGGCAGCGACTGCACTTTTTTGTTTGATCTTTTCTCTTATTGTAGTCGTGCATCTTCTTTTTTCTGCTGCTGCTGCTGCTGTTGCTTATTGTTGTTGTTGTAGTCCCTTGTTTCACTGTGAAATTTATTGGCGCATATAAATGCCTCAAAATTGATGTTATTGTCATTTTAAGTTTGACCCTTTTCTGGCTGTTAAAATTCTTGGGCTTCTTCTTCTGTTCTGCTTCTTCTTATTCGTATTCTTATGTTCTGTTTTCAGTTGTGGTCCTTCGCTTGTTTTGAAAATTGATTTTTACTTAGATTTTATTGTTTTGTCAAGATAAGTGGAAAATGGCTTTGATACTATTGACTCTTTACTTTCAAAGAAAATGGGAGAACAAAAAAAAATAATAGTGGGCGCAGTCAAGTAGGCGTCACAGAATAGAGCAATTTTGTAACGAGAGTGGGAATAAGATAGGAGGGGGCACGACGCTGTTGATCCAATGCATGTTAATTTTGATTGCAGAGGCGTTTAGTGGAAGGGGATTCTCAAGCATGCATATGTTTGTGTGTACTTACCTACATATGTATGCGTGTATTTCTTCTTGTATATGATTTGCACAGTTTTTGTGCTGTGTTGGAAAAACAGCAATGATCACTTGAAGAATCACTGGAATCACACAGCACAGGCGTACACAATTCTAATGCAGCCGAGAGAAATTTGCGTGTTAAATTGCAAAATGTTCTACGGTCGCAAGAACAGCAACAGCAACAACAACAACAATAAATATTTGTA
The DNA here is from genome assembly GCA_035042365.1 of Drosophila dives. Lineage (NCBI taxonomy): Eukaryota > Metazoa > Arthropoda > Insecta > Diptera > Drosophilidae > Drosophila > Drosophila dives. The sequence goes on along the minus strand of JAWNLJ010000415.1, from coordinate 269,606 downwards.
GACGCATGCGCGTCGCTGCTGCTGCCGCATTCCGATGCAAGCAAGCAAATTAAAAAACAACAAGTAAACACACCGCGCGTATCCGCGACTAATTGTTTAAGTAACACAGCATTTTCACACAATTTGATGGCAACAAGTTTTGTTTGTTTATTGCAAGACACATACACAGTCACACATGCACAGACACAAGCAACAATTTTCGCGAACTTCAGCTTTTTTTTGTATGTATCTTTTATTGGCTTGAATTTTCCTGCCTGCCCTTTTCGAGAGACAAACGCAGGCGCAAAACGGGCAGCGACCTGTTGCTTCTTTTTTTTTATCTTTTTCGCACAAACAACCACTGGCTTATAGTGCGGTGCCTAAAACTAGTTAAAGGAGCGCGTGTGTTAAAAATCTTTGCAACAATATCAAAGCGTCAACATTCCGTTTTGTCCGCTGCGAACCGACGCGACTGAACCGCTCAAATTCCAACAACAAATTAACTGTTAATACTATTTAACAGCTGTTAACAGCTACATGTTGCAATTTACAACAGCCTCAGCGGAGCATAACATAACGTATCGATCGTGCAGTGACTATCGATAAGTTCACAGTTTTCTGAGTAAATGCATGTGGTTAAAACCTAATATGAGACACATTAAATCTAATTTTTTTAAAAGTTTTATAAAAAAGCCTTTGTGTAGGCTGCCTATATCTTGAGTACAAGTTGGCAGCTTCGCAATGATATCGTAAACATAATCAGCTGTTTACGCAAACGGTCACACTGACCAATGCAAATTGAATTTGATTTCATTGCAGCAAGAAATTGCAATGGGAGTTTGCCGCTTTTTTCAACAAGGCTCGTGCCGCTTTGGCACCAAGTGCCACAACGAACACTTCGATGTGAGGTAAGTAAAAAAGGGTCCATTTAAATTTATATAGACTCTAGTTTTTTTCAGGCATTACCTAAAAACGGACATTGAATCCGGTCTCAATGGCAAAATGTGGCCATTTTCGGTTTATGGGCCTTTTAAGGACAAACCCAATTTGCCCAATTTCATCGATGATAAATGCTTCGAAGAGGTGCGTCTACAAGCGTATGAAAGCCGTCGACAGAACTGCTTCGAACAGTTCCATATGCAGTTCTCCAAGGAAGTGCACGAGGCCACCAACAAAATGAAGCTGCTGCTGCAGACAACGCCACAAACCATCGATGTGATGATCAAGCTCTACGAACTGCCCGAATCCGCCAACCAGCCGGGAGCCAATTTCAATAGCAATCCATTTGGCTACGTGACTAACGTTACCGTTCCCGGGTCCGCTGCTGCTGGTCAAACGCCTGGCTCCATTTTCAGCAAGCCCACATTGAGCGCCAGTGCGGGCAACATTTTTGGTGGCGCTACTGCAACCACCAACACCAGCGGCGGTGGCAATAGCTTCTTTGGCGGCAGCACGGCCACAAACGCAAATATATTTGGCGGTGCAACAAACACAAATATTTTCGCCCAACAGCAGCAACAACAACAACAAATATTTGGACAGCAGCAGCAGCAGGTTCAATCTGGTGGCATCTTTGCACAGCAGTTGCAACAGCAGCCGCAGCAGCAGCAGACAAATCTGTTTACACCAGCACAGCCACTCACGAATCCATCGCCATTTTCCTTTGCACCACAACAGCAACAACAACCACAGCCACAAGTTGGGAACATTTTTGGCCAAGCTGCTGTGGTGCCACCAACAAATACGAGCAGCATATGGCCAAATGGTTCATTTGAGCAGCCAACGTTAAGTTTTCCAGCGCAACAGCAACAACAGCAAATGCTACCGGAGGCGCCACAACAGATGCAACAACAACAGCAACAAAAACCAGATCCAAACACTTCATGTGTTTATAGTCGCCTAGAGGATTTGACGCCCGAGGAGATCGCGGCATTTAAAGCCGAACAATTTACGCCTGGTCAGGTGCCATTTAAGCCGCCTCCCCGCGAGCTGTGCTGAGCCACATAAATACTTACAAATTACACATAAAATTTACTAATTTTTCATTTGCAAACTTAAACTAAAAATATAAGAAATTGAATTAATTCTAAATTAGTGCATCATCATGTTCAGGCGTTCCATATTAATGGAGTAGACAGCATGGGAGCCTATTAAATTCCGGTCGCGAAACGTGTGCTGGCAATCTTTCAGCGTAATTACAGTTCGCTCGCAGGATTCACTGAAAGATGCATAAATATAGATATAGATATATACTTTTATAGATCGATTGATAGATCAATTTACACTTGTTCGCAGGCGGAGAGGAAGACAACGTCATCGTTTTGCCGCCGCATAAAGTTGGCCGTGTTTAGCTCCTTGTCGTGCTCAAGCGGCGTATCGTCCACCTTCTGGCGGGTGACCGTGTTGCGCAGCGAAGGATCTCGCAGCTGGGCGCCCACATCATAGAAAAAGTTGCCCTCACCGCTTGTTTTGTAATGTTTACGCTTCATAATAATTGCTGCGAGCAGATCCTTGTGCAGCACCTGCACAGCCATTGCCACATACTCGGCCACACTGTCATCCACCGAGATCAGGCCAATTTCCCAGGCGCCAATGAGGAAGCGACCCATAATAAAACCAGCGTCGGGCAGAAATAATTCCTGAGCGCAATAACGTTGCATGGGCAGTTGCTGTTGCTGCTGCTGTTGTAGGCCTTGATCCGCACCGGCCAGCGCGGGCGGGCGTATCAGTTGCATATTGTCCTCCTTGACGAACTCGAGCACATCGCAGAGCTCAAAGTGATTGCGATAGGCGAAGGTGCGCGAGCTGCGCTTCCGCTTGCGACTGGTGCTGCTCCCACTACCGCTGCCACTGCCCGTTGGGCACGTGGACTGCAGACTAACGATGGTTTCGGGTGGCGCAAACGCGTCGATTTTGTTCAGCAAGGCCAGCAAGAATTGATTGTGCAGATGCAGTTTGTCTGGAGTCATAATTTTGCGAGATTCGCAGTCAAATTCCTCTTTGGTCCAGCGGTTGCGAAACCAGTTCTTCATATTCGCTCGGTAGCGCTCCCAGTTATCGCCCAAGGCCAAGGCTAGCGCCTCCTTGGTCAAAAGCACTTTATCCGTGAGCGTATTCATCTGAAGTCTTTTGCCTTGTAGCTGTTGTTATTTTTATTTCTGTTAGTGTCTATCGAAAGCAAGTATCGACTATTTTGCACTCGATAACCTGGCTATCTTGTGAAGCATATGTGCTTGACCTATTATGGTCACCCTTAGCACATATGCTCACGATATTAAACACAAACACGCTGTAATAATGGAGGTAAATATACAAATTGTTTTTATTATTTATGGATTAAAATCAACAAAAATGTTCTTTGTAGAAATCGAAGAAGTCAAAGACGCCCAAGAAATCAAAGGACAAGGCCCTAGTTGTTAAACTAATAAAAACACAGAGCAAACACAAAGAAGTCAGCCGCGTGCTGAAACTGAAGCATGAAATTTTGCTCAAATCGGAGGTCTCCTATTTGGAATATATTGAAATGCGCTCGGAACTGGAGCGCCTTAATGCACTCAAGGAGACATTTACGCGTCGCCTAGAAAAATTAAAACAATTGGCCAAATAGTTAAGTCAATTAATTCAACAAATTTTTAATTTTAAGCATCCACAACTAGATTTAAAAATAAATTTTTACGCTGTCTTTTTGACGTTAGATGAAGAATCTTTGAAAGCTTCCCACATGCGCTCGAATTCCATTTGGAATTTGCTGCCCAAATATTTGTCAGAGGTAATAATACAATTCTCCCAATTCCCGCCGAATCCCTGCATTGTCCAGTTAATTGAACCAAAAAGCAACACACTTTGATAGGCGTTTGACTTGCACTGGGCATCTCTAGTTTGCTGCACCCGCGAGGAGTTGTCAATGACCATGAATTTGTGATGCATCATGGCTGTTGTATCCGGAGCACGGATCTCAATACCCAATTGGCTCAGTCGTGAAATGCGTGTGCCGGAGGAAAAATTCATTTCGGGGTCGCTAATCAGGCGCACAAGGACACCACGGTTCAGTGCCCGTTCAATGCTTTCCATCAGTTCGTTCAGAGTAAATATGTACATGGCAATATCGATTGAACATTGCGCCAGATCGATTTTATCGACGATAAATTGAAGCTGTCGCTTTGAACAATATTCATTTTGGCACTCGAAAGACGCATCCTGAAGATGACTCGCTTTGCATAATTCACTCGATTCGTTGAGAATGAGAACGTTGGTTCGATTAGTTGGATTTCGCTGTAGATAATTTTCGATCTTGTTGCAAAAATATTTTGTGGCGATCATAATTAAATTGGCAAACGCTGCACCGGCAACCGCTGAGCCGGTACCAATTGTGAATGCAGACAAACTGTAAACTGAAATTTTGTTCAGTTAAATCGATTTTGTCGTTGTTTTATTTACTTACTTGTTGGCCAAAATATTCCTTTCACGCGGTCAACCGCCATCTCGTTTGGGTAATATTGTTTAAAACTGTAAATTAATTTATATACGATAGTATTATCGATATCGATAATGCTGTAATATCAACGCTTAACAGAGGCTCAAATTGGTATTATAATCAAGCATTCGAAACAATTTATAGCAATATTATTTATTTGCAATGGAAATAGATGATGCGACCCAGCTTATTCAGTGCTCTGAGACTAAAAAGATGCAGGAGGCGCGTGATGCCGAGTTGACTAAAGTCCTGAAGCTAAACGTGATACTGAACGAGGTTCGCAGCTTAGAAATTGGAGTAGAGCACCCAGAAATTGAGCGCGCTCTTAAATTAGTGTCTGTCGCCGATCACATTCGTCTGGATGAAAATCAGAAATACTTGCTTGGTAAGCCGCAAGTTATTATGCTATTATCAATTACGTATATTCACTATTTACGCTCGCTTATAGGCTTGCAGGAGTGCTGCAATGGGCCGCCACTCAGTTACACTGACAGAAAAGTGGTGCGTGACAAATTAGCCGCCAAACTGCGAGTGATTCTCCCGCCAATTGCTCAGTTGGGCGACAAGATACGAACAGAGCTACCTGACGCATTGCGAAAGGGAGACGATTTAAAGCTGACAACACAACAGGAGGAAATTATTCGTTTGCAGAAAGAGCAGCGTGTTTGCTTGGAAAAATTGTCTGCATTACTCCATCGCAAGTGTGTGCTGATGATGAAAGCAGCGGATTTAAAGATGGGTCCACAACTGGCCGGTGAGCTGAAGGTGCGGCAGGCGCAAGCGCAATTAAAACAAACAAAGGCGGAGTTGCTGCGCAGCTTTATGATTGATCAAGTATTCTCGCAAACGGATAATAGCCTGAAAGCCCACCAGGAAGTCGACAAATATCTCGACGAATTGATATCACAAAATATAAGAAAATAAATAATAAACACATTAACTTAGTTAAACATACATATATAGGCATAATTAACTTATCAAATAAAAAATTGTTAAATGCGGTATTTGATTTCAAATTGCGAATTCGGTATTAATTGAAGTGGCAACGCTGCCTGCCGCCACAACGAAAAATAATAAGTAAATCAAACTAATTGTCTTAGTGCACTGTAATTAAAAAAAAAGGAATAATTTAAATGCATGTGTAGGCATAATTAACTCATCAAACAATAAACAATTTTTGCAAGTGTTATTTTTTTCAAAATTGCGAACTCGGTATTATTTTAGACAGGTGGTAACGCCACCTGCCACCACAAACAAAAAAACAAAAACAATGCAATCGGCGTCTGGCGCCATGGCAGAAAACAGTTCCAGCGATAGCAAAGAGGAGCAATCGTTGCAACGAGATGACTTCGCGCTGGAGGAGACATCACCTGAAATAACCAGCACGGCTGCAATACTGGGCAGCAGCATTGATCTCGAGGACACTTTGTCCGTCGACTCGGCGAGCGTTTTTAGCTCAACGACTACGACAACAACAACCACGCGCAGCAAAAGCAAATCGCCAAACACGCGAAAGCTACGTAAATTGTGCCGGCGGGTGAAGGCACCCAAAATGGTGCACCCACTGTTCAAGTACAGGTAGGAGTAGACTTAACAATATATATGTATGCATTCTAACTAATTAAATGTCTCATATAGCTATCATGTGCGTGAGGATCACAATCACCAAATCTTTGGTGTGCAATTTAATCCCTTTCTGGATAGAAGCCAAGCAGTGTTTGCAACGGTTGGCAAGGATCGCGTCTCCATATATGAGTGCGTCAAGCGAAATACCCTGGATGCCGAACCAGAGGAAGGAGAAGTTGGCATACGTCTGCTGCAGGTCTATGCAGATCCGGATGTAAGTGGAATTCATAGAAAAATTGAAAGAGTTTCTCTAATTAGAAACGACTTTGCAGACCGATGAGAGTTTTTATAGTTGTGCCTGGTCCTACGATACGTCTACGGGTGATCCGGTATTGGCAGCGGCTGGCTATCGTGGCGTCATCCGCATCTTTAATATAATTAAGCATCAGTGTGCCAAGAACTACATTGGACATGGTCATGCAATCAATGAGCTGAAGTTCCATCCGGTGCTGCCACAACTGCTGCTCTCAGGCAGCAAAGATCACTCTCTGCGCCTGTGGAACATACAAACGGATGTTTGCGTTGCCGTCTTTGGCGGCGTCGAGGGTCATCGAGATGAAGTGCTATCGATTGACTTTGATTTGCGCGGTGATCGGATCATGTCGAGCGGCATGGATCATTCGCTTAAGTTGTGGCGCCTTAACAAACCGGACATTAAGGAGGCCATCGAGCTGAGCTCAAGCTTTAATGCCAGCAAAAATACTGCCCCCTTTCCCACCATCAAGGAGCATTTCCCTGACTTCTCCACGCGCGACATTCACCGCAATTATGTGGATTGTGTTCAGTGGTTTGGCGACTTTGTCTTCTCGAAATCTTGCGAGAACTCAATCGTCTGTTGGAAGCCGGGCAAACTGTCCGCCCAGGTGCACGAGATCAAGCCTCAGGACTCCACGACAGTCCTGCATCATTTTGACTACAAAATGTGCGAAATTTGGTTTGTGCGTTTCGCTTTTAATGCGTGGCAAAAGGTGCTGGCACTTGGCAACCAGCTGGGCACAACGTTCGTGTGGGAGCTGGACTCCAATGATCCGAACCTGACCAAGTGCAGCCAACTGATGCATCCCAAGTGCACATCGACAATCCGACAAACGTCCTTCTCCAAGGATGGCTCCATTTTAATTTGCGTCTGCGATGACAGTACAGTATGGCGCTGGGATCGCATCAATTAAATTGCATTTTCTACAATATTTCATATATATTAACACTAATATTTATACAAATATTAATATTTATCCACCAGTAATGTTCTAAACATATATTTCATAAAAGAAAAACCTTTCCTTTATTTCCATGAGTTTTAAACTTGTTTAATATATTCGATATGTTGTGGTGGTTTGCCGATTGTCCGACGATAGTCAATAGGACGAAGTGGCAACGCTGCGCAGTGTTGCAAAAGCCTTGAAACATAACAAAAAAGAAGAAGGCGAAAACGTTTATAAATTATTGTAAATTGATAAAAGGCTTTTTTTTTTGCTGCAAAATGGGCTCATCATCGGGTAAAAAACACAAAAAGGATAAAAAACACAGTCATCGCTCGCGGTCCCACGAGCGACCAAATCGTAGTTTGGACGAGGAGGTGACACTGGATTTGACAGACGACTCGTCGTCCGCGCGACATAAACATCACAAACATAAGAAACACAAGGATCACAAGGAGCATCGCCACAAGCACCACAAACACAAGGAGCGTGAACGGCCCAGCGAGGTCATCTCCCTCGAGGAATCGGACTCTGACAGTAAGTGCTTAACTTGGTGTAAACCAATCCTAATGGGTAAATTGTGTGGCGGGACGGGTAAAACAAGAAGCGATAATTGATTTACCCAGCTGCAATTACCCTGGCGCTAGTCTGTTTTGTGTTGGTGAACGCACTAAAGCATTGTTGTTCTCTGCTCTCCATTTCTTGTTATTCCAGGTGTCCAAACTGTGAGTGTGAGAGAAGAGTTCAAAAGAGCATTAAAAGCAATAATAAAATTCGATTTTCTGTGTCTGTGTGGGTTTGTACTAAGTTCATAAATCTCTTGCAGGTTCCGACTGTGTCGAGGTGCCCGTTGAGCAAGGAGCCAGAGCAAAGGCACGCGAGCAACCAGCGCGAGAAATTGAAACTGCTCGGGAAAGAGAACGTGAGCCATCTATACGGGAACGTGAGCAACCTGCTCGGGACCGAGAGCAACCTGCTCGGGACCGAGAGCAACCAGCTCGGGATCGAGAGCAATCTGCTCGGGAGCAAGAGGCACCGGCCCGGGAGCGAGAGCCATCGGCACGGGAGCGAGAGCCACCGATTCGGGAGCGTGATCTTGAGCTGTCAGCTCCGCCACCACCGCAAATCTCAAAGCATGTAGACTACGAGCGCGAGCGTCGTCGCGAGCGTGAAACAGATCGGGAACGTGAGGGACGCAAGCGAGCCGCGAGAGAAAGGGAACGCGAGCGAGGACGATCCCGATCACAGTCACCGCCAGCACAAGCTGGTAGCAGCCACCAGCAGCGCTCGCAGCGTGGCAACAGGGAACGCGAACAACGCGAGCAAGGAAGGGAAAGAGAACGTGAGCGAGAACGTGTGCGATCTCGCAGCCATTCGCCCATACCGGATAATGGAGCTGGCGATGTGCTCTCCATTGCCGAGACGAATAAACTGCGTGCCAAGCTGGGTCTGAAGCCATTGGAAGTGGACACGGGGCCCAGTAAGGCAACGGCAACCAGCAGCAGCAATCAGCAGGAAAACAGAAAGTCCGCAACGGAAAAGGATCTCTCGTCGTACAAAGATGAGTGGGGCGAGTTTCTGCATAAGCCAGCGGATAACATCAAGGAGAAGAAGCAGGCCGAAAAGCTGCGCGAGAAGCTCAAGCAGAGCAAAGAGAAACGTTTCCTCGAGGAGCGTTTGGCACGCATTCGCACCTTGGGTGAATCCGACGAGGAAACGGACAATGTGACCAAATGGGTCGATCGCAACAAGCGCGTCGTCAATGAGCGTGAGGAGGCGCAGCGCAAGGTAAGCTAAAGCTTAAAATCTTGAATTGGGGCAACTAATTCTTTTCCATCACTTTGCAGGCCAAAGAGCTGGAGGAGATGGACGAGGCATTTGGTGTCACGGATCTAATCGAGCAGGAGACGAAAAAGGCTCGCCAATTGGCGTACGGCGATCGGAATTTAAAGGGTCTGCGCGTCGAGCATGATATGGATGATTTTGGTGAGGGTCGCACTGTTATATTAACGCTCAAGGATCAGGATGTGCTAAATGAGGAGGACGGCGACACTCTGGTCAATGTCAATATGCTCGACGACGAGCGCTACAAGAAAAATGTGGCAAACAAGAAGCTCAATCCGCTGAGCTATGGCTACAACGTCTATGAGGAGCAATACGATGAGCTTGGCAATCCCATTGAGCGTTCCATACTCGAGAAATACGACGAGGATGTCGAGGGTCAGCCCCAGAAACGCAAGAACTTTGTGATTGGTGAAAATTTGAATGAGGAACGCGAGCACCGACGTAAACTGCTCGAGATCAAGACGAAACTGGCGGGCAAACACTTGGAAACGCTCCAGGATTCGAATGTTAAACTGGCTTCAGATGTTTTCAGTGCTGAGGAGCTGGCAACGTAAGTTTCAAATCTACTAAATAATCTTTTCCATAATTAACTTCTTGTTTATTTGACGCACAGCTTTAAGAAGCCAAAGAAGAAGGTGAAGAAGCTTCGCCAGAAGTTAAAGGCCGAGGATCTGGAACCAATTGCCGAAATGTCGAGCTCATCAAATTTGGGCAGTCGCCATGGACGTTATCGCGAAGCAGACGACGAGGACGTTGACATGGCAGAGGATTCGAAGTCGTCTCAAATTAAGTTGGAGGAGGAGGATGATGATTTGGAACGTGTGCTGTGCAAGGCACGCAGGCTGAAGCAGAAAGAAAACATCATCAAGAAGCCGCTAAACATCGATGAGGCAACCATCAAGCGTGAAATTAAGCCCGAGCCCACGGATGAAGCTAGCCACGCTGATGACGTGGAGCTCACCGGCATCGATACCAATATTGTGCTGAATGCGACGGCGGAGTTTTGTCGCACTTTGGGTGATATACCCACGTATGGCATGGCTGGCAATCGTAACGAGGACTCCAGTGATATGCTGGACTTTGATAAGAACGAAGCGCTCGATGAGCATATGGACACCAATCAGGAGGAGCCAACATTAAATCATGGCACATGGAATTCAGTTAATCCAGACGAAGTCATGCAGCCAGCCGATTTAGATAATCTTGGCGATGACATCGAGGAGCGAGCCATTTTGGATGAGGAGCCCGATGTGGGTGCGGGCGTGGCAAATGCTCTGCGCCTCGCCCTCTCCAAGGGCTACTTGGAGAAGGAGGAAAAGAATCGACCGAGCAACACAAAAATGGCCCATCTGCAGGCCAAGAACTATTCCATCGAAGACAAAGCTTCTGCGTAAGTCAATTGACGCTAATCAGTTATGTTGATCCAAATTTGCAATAAACTTTCTTTTTTTTCTCCTGTGTTTCCTTAGCGAGGACGACAAAATCGCACGTCGCGATCGTTTCCATGCTGGTCCCATTATGGACTTTAAGGACAAGGAAACCTTCAAGCCCAACGTCAAACTGGACTATATCGATGACAATGGACGCATCCTCAATCTTAAAGAGGCTTTCCGTTATCTCTCGCACAAGTTCCACGGAAAGGGTCCGGGCAAAAACAAGACTGAAAAGCGTCTCAAGAAAATGGAACAGGATGGCGTAAGTGAAATCCATAATCAATTGAGGAACTTTTAGCATAATATATTTTTATATTGCAGCTAATGAAAACGATGAGCTCCACGGACACACCACTGTGCACACTGACCATGTTGCAGCAAAAGCAAAAGGAAACCAAAACGCCATATGTGGTGCTCAGTGGCAGCAACAAGAACAACGCTGGCGTAAGCGGCGCCTCAATTTCAAAGTTTAAATAGAGCAAATGCGCTGCACCCACAACCAAATGCAATAGTTACTTCCAAAATTACTAACTAAATGCTTATCGTAGTTGATATACACATAAGTTTAGAATTCAGATCCATGCAAACCGCTAATATTTAAATCGCAGCTTAACAATTTACAATATAAACTAATTATTATCCAAACAGCAACCGAGCAGTGCTGAGAATACTTTTGTTGAAATTATAAATAATTCTATTTAAGGCTTTTAAATTGATTTTTGCAAATTTATAAATTTATATTTAAATTGTTTATTATTGCTTAGGCGATTTGACTAATAATCAGGAGATGTAGAACTTTGGATAGATCAAAAATAAAAATTGTAATTTATATGCTCAATTATTAACACTCTTAAAAATGTAAGGCTTTTAATTTATAAATTTATTGAGAAAAATGGTAACCAAAGTATGCTTCTTAAGATATAAGTAAAAATCTGGAGGTGACAGAAAATAAATTATATCATATAGATAAAAATTGCAACTGATTTTACGAAAGATCTGTCAACTATATTTGCAAGCAGATTAAATAAATACTATCCAAAAAATATATTTATTATATTCAATTTATTTGACAAGCAAATGTTTGGTCATCTCTTCCAGAGTTATATTCCTGATCCAGAACTCAAAGTATTTATGTAGATTGGTGCATCGCCTCTCTTAAGTGTCACTATAAAGATCAATTGAACATTTTTAAAGCATTCCCAGATGGAGCAATGCGCATAGCTATACCATTAAAGTTGCTCTCCAAGATTGTGTGTCGATCTCCCTGGATGAACTCAAAGCGCTGATCCGACTTGCTCGTGCAGTTCAAGCTGGAGCTGTTGTACTGAAAACGCCAGCTGCATTCGCTGTGTGCAAATCGCATAAAGTGGATCTGCACCTGGTCCACCTGGGGCGGCACATTGGCAGCGTTGAGCTGCAACTGGGATGTGTCTCCGACACGGGCAAATTGGAGGCCACCATAGCCAAAGATGAGGGCCTGCAGAAAGCCACCGATGCCTGTTAGAAAATTCGCCGAGCCCGCGTAGCCAATGGTTGCCTCGCTCCACACCTTGAACTCGGGATGCACATAGTTCTGGTAGCCACGCGTAAAGAACTCATGGGCACGTCCATGCTCACTGGTGGCTAGATAATTGGCAGCAAACATTGACCAGGTCATGGCCGGACCAGTTTCCCGCGTCACATTCTCATAATAATGCAAATCATTCAGATGCGTGGCACTAAACAGATCTCAATGAAAAATATATTTGGATGCACTTTGGATACACACCTGGTATCGAACTGCAATGGATAACCAAGGAGTATTGTGTCCGCCTGCTTCACAATCTCATTTAGCTTGTAGCCCAAATGCTGCGGATGGTAATCCAGCTCCACATCACGTAGTATTACCAGTTGATCCTTGAGCTTGAGCCATTCCTTGATCTGCTCTGTGCTGCTGCTGTTGCCACACTTGCCGCCTAGCCATGCAGCAAAGTCCAAGGCTATCTTGGCCACAGCATTGGTGTACACGTTGTCATCTACATTGGCGTGATCCTCATCCGGTCCCATGATATTGAGAAAGTGACAGAATTGCTTCGTTGGCTCACAGCTTGAGCGGCTGACCAGGAACTCGGCCACCTCGGCGGCAATGGGCCAGGCACGCTCACATGCCCAGGCATGGTCATTGGTCTGGGCAAAGAATTGCTGCATCGCAAAAACTATGTCCGGTGAGATGTGGATCTCTTGTTCGGCGATCTCGGGGCAACACGGTTGGGTTACATCCGCGCCAGTGTACGCACTTTCCCAGGGAAATCTGTAAGGGATTTCTATTGGAATGAATTTTGTTGAGACTGGTGGGCAAATGAAACTCACCTGGCACCTTTGTTGCCTCTCACCTGGGCATTGATTCTGGCTCCTTCCAGATGGCTGTAACGATAGTCGAACAGCTGTTTGCCGTAATCATAGCCAAATTGGGTGGCCACCGGCAACATCCAAATCTCCGTGTCCCAAAAGTTATGTCCCAGATAGTCCGCCTCCTGATTGCCGCGTGCCAAGCCCGTGGGACTTAGTCCGTAGTAAGGTTCATTTGCCTGATTGCTGCCCATTGCTGGCAAGGAGCTGGCCAAATAGAAGATGCCTGCATTCACAATGCGCGACAGTTCCAATGCATCCTTGCCCATCAGTTCAATGGAGAACTGCTTATCCCAAAAATCATTCCACACCTGTCGATGACTTTGCAGCACTGCCACGTCCTTAAGCTGGAGTACATCCTGCAGTTCCTTGAGTGCCACATCTTGCTGACGATCCAGACAAATTATGATGCGATGTTGCAACTCTGCTTGCCACGTGGGCCAATTCAAATGGCGCGGCTGCTCCAGCGACTCACTGAACAACGCGTAAATCTCATGCGGCTTTGGTTGTAGCTGCTCGTATTCCAACACCTTTGTGCGTCCGTGGAGCACGCGATAATCTCCAGGAGCATCGCTTCCATTGTTGAGCACCACAAAGTCAAAGGCATCGCTGGCGCTGCCCGGCTGCTGGGTTATCTTTAAGTACATCGGCGCTGCAAATAATAATTATACGGAGCACTTTTTGTTAAATAATAAATAACAATTCCTAAAATTAAAAATTATTGTTACTAAAATAAGTGGTAAAGATTTTGTTATTTAAATGTTTTTTAAAACTAATATATATTTATCGCCTAATAATAAAAACTGAAAAATGTATTATATTAGTTATGATTTTGATTACATTTTTTGTTTTTAAATTATTTTGTAAAACAAAAAGCAATAACAAATAACAATTTGTAAAAAATAATAATGTTTATCTTAGCTGAAATGTTATGAAAATATTTTTAACAATTTAAATTTATTTATGTATAAAAATTTAATTTATTTTTATATAAATTTATATTGTTAAAAATATTTTTGTAATAATTCAGTTAACATTATTATTTTCAACAAATTGTTTTTAACATATCTTAGTAGAAATTATGGGTTTTAATTAATATCTGTGCAATTACAAATTTTAATAGCTTTATATTTTCTTCAATAAAATTACAAACCTCAGCAATTTTTATTTTTTTAATGTTTCTATAAATTTTTCAACACTTACAGTCAGTTTGTGCAACAGTTGTATGCCTGAAGGCCAAGAGTTCATAGACCAGCGCTCGATTGTAATATCGATGTGGATATGTGCGTTGTTCCAGTGTGATTCCCTTGGATGCATAAATTCTTGTATACCGGAAGTAGCCATTGCGCAGATCCATCTCATAGCTGATATCATTGCTGGTCATACAGCCAGAGCGATCGCATGGCTCGGCATTTATGTTAATCCAGTTTGGTATTCGAGCTCGCCGGCTATTCCCGGCAGCTCCATTGTATACGCCATTCATAAAGATGGCATCGCCAAAAACTGTGTAACCCAGATGACCATTGGATAGACTCGGCATAAAGTTAAGATCTTTGGGCAGGCTGTAAGATTGAGAATGATATAATAGAAATATCAAATATATATAGTATATGCGAAAATTAAAAATCTTATTAAAATAACTAAAACTTTAACGTCTATTATAATTTTTTATATGTACCAAAATACCTGTGTGTCTTTAGAAGGTAACTTTCTGGTGTATCTGCTCTGCACCTCCAGAAGAATTCAATAAAAAAAAATAAGCACAGCTTCCACATTTTATTCCACACATTAATCCAATTCCCGAGAAGGTCCGAGCAATACTAAATTGTGTTCACTTTGCTCTTTCAAGAATTGCTGATTAAATGCATTTTATAAGTATTGTTTTTGTTTACTTTGCTTTCTCTCAGCTCAGCTTTCTTATCAACAAGAAATGGCAATCTCTATTAATAATAATTATAAGTTAATAAATAAAATAAAATAATTTACAATCTCATATTTCAACTCAAACAGATAAGCTCACGCAATTTAAATTAGTTGAGGCAATGACTCTAAAACTGTGCACATTGTAGAGATTTACGGAATGATTGATTGATGTTTGAAGTTGATCATCAGAAACCCATCAGAAATCTTTTTTCCCTTTGGAAATCAAGTATGAAAAAAAAACCCTTTTCGCACATTGTTTGTTATTAGCCATTGCGAAAGCCAGTTGGATTCTTGTAATGTCAATAAAAACAACCGTATTCTGAGTTTTTCTGACGTGCACTTGTTGCACAGACAACAAAGAGAGAGAGAGAGAGAGCGACAGATAGAAAGAGATGGATTGAGTGTGGTGATGGGAAGTTGGAGGATAATTAAAGCAAAAATTAAGCGTGATGCGCAGCGTAAGATGGGCTTATGAATGAAGACAATTATGGGAAAATTCTAATGGCATCAAAAGAAATGTCATTAAACGGTTAACAGACAATAGGAGCGGATTCATCAGAGGGTTTTCTTTATTTTTTAGTTTTTGTGTTTTCCACTGTTATTGTTGCCACTATTGTTTTTGAGCCATGTGGTGGCCCAGGTACCCAGTGAGGAGCACCTGCGTATTTTATTCAATAACAATTTTTTTTATTCTTTTCAAATGCTCCACTTTTCTTATACGGTTTATAATTCTTGGTAAGTAGTTCTTTTGCAGCTGGGCTAATTATATGGTAGAACTATTGTTGTTGGCGTTAATTACGTGAGAATCTCCACATGCAGCTAAGCTTTGATTCGTGCACATGTGGAAACCATAGAGCCGTAGAGAGGCAACAGTACGTACGTATTGTGAGTATATGAAATCAAATTCGACATCGCCCCATAAACCATCACCATCACCATTGCCATAACCATCAGCCATTCCTTGCTGCGACAGCGAAGCGTAACCAATAGAACAGCTAAGGCAGCACGCCCGTAAGCTGCCCGACTAACTATAACCGATATGGGCTCATGATTTGGCCCGCCAGTTGCGTGTGCTCAAGTAGGGGGTCTGCCGGCACCGGGAACCCTTACATCTTAACTTGGCTTACTATCTCAACCTAATTTTAATGACGTTACGCCGCGATAGGTTTTCTGCTCAAGATCCATAAAGAAATGCACAGGTGTTCAGGCTATATAGGCACAGCAACAGGTACAGTCACCATCATCATCATCGTTGATGTTGTTGTTGTTGTTGTTGTTGTTGTTGCTGCTGTTGGTTGTCTTCTGTCGCTTTGTGGTTGCTTGGCACGAGATCCGAATCTGGCGCAGATCTATGGGGGTCTGTGATTTACCCTTTGTTTTGCGGCTTTTCTTTCTCCCCCCCAAACAGTCGCATTGTCTCTGTCTAACACGCACCGGTTGTCTCGCTCTACCAATTTGAAATGCTCATGTTGTTCCGATTGTTGTTGTTTTTATTTATATTTTTGTTGTTGTTTTTTGTTGTTATATGTCAAGAAGTCTATGCAGAGCCTGCCTATCGCGATGTCGTAGCTTACCGAAGCGTAACTGAAATATTAAAACATTTTTCTCTGTTTTTTTTTTTTGGATTTGTTTTTTTTGCCATTTTTGCTTGTTGTTGTTGCCGTAGTTGCTGGCCATTTTGTTGGCGGTTTTGGCGTCAGATTTTGTTTTTGTTGTTTTTTTGTGTTTTCGTTTTTGTGTTTTTTTTAGTTAACTTGTTGCCAGAAAAGTCGCGTCGAGAAATTTACGCAACGAAGCGTTGCCAATGAGTTTCCGCTTTCGAGGCATTGGGCATGGGCTTAGTCGTCGTCGCCGCACCACGCAACACCAGCAACACCAACAACTCCAGCAACACCAACACCAACAACCCTGCCACAACAATAACTTTTGGAAATGCTTATAACAACAATCATACTTTCGAGGGGTGTTTAAATAATTTTTTTTACAGCAATCCAAGAAGAGTTTTTCAGTTCTACATGTTTTTTTTATAACTATATTTGTAGTCTTTTGGTCAACACTAAATTATTTAATATTTATAATAATATTCTCAATTTTCTGGTAGCTAAGGCAGAAATGGCAATTTAAATGCTTGTTGGAAACCCGTACTTAAAAAGCAGGAAATAATTGTGGGCAAGAATTTCCGCAGAATAGATGAGTACAGTTAAATCCTCTCCAGCACTATTCCTTTTTATTACCCTGCATTCTTTATTTTCTTTTCAGCTAACGGTTACTTTTTAATGATCCTTAAGGAATTCTATATATGTACACACAATTTCATTCCATTACTTGAATAAATAAAAGTCAGAATTAGTTGTAATCATCATTATTCTAGTGTTGAAAATTTATCTAGGATGATGGAGCAAGCGTTGGGATTATTAAATCAGAAATTATTGCAAAGACCTAAATTTCTAAATGTGCAAACAGTTTGTAAACCTTTGCTTAGAAGTAAAGAGAAATTTTAATATAAATAAAAAATGATTGAAATCATTTTTAGATAGGAAACAGCTGAAACAGCCCTCGCACAAATAAATAAAATGAAATAATATGAACACAAGCATTTGCTCGATTTTTTTTTTGTTTTTTTTTTTTTTGCTCTGCGGGTCTCCGAGTGTTTTTCTGCCTAATTTGTGTGTGTGCGCCCCGAAAATGAAACGCGTGTGAAAATATATGTTTATTATGTAGCAAGATAGTAGTATAATGTACAATGTTAAATATACTATACATAAATGTATATGTATATGTATGGACCCAAAACAGTTGCCAGAAATGATGTACTTTCGCTGGGTGTTGTCCAACTGCGTTGCTGGCTCCCAACTTTATCTAATTATTGTAATTTGCTTAGAAATATAATCTTAGTATTTTATTTATTGTGGCAAGATAATTATGATGATTATCTGTGAAAGGGCGTATTTAAATTTTGTGTTGTTGCTTTTAAATTGCATTAGGCTTTGTAAATGTGCTCCAGCCAGTAGCCTGGGAACCAAGCTTAGCCAAAACGACAGCCAGACCACGTGTCCAAGTCCAACCAAAGCCATCGAGATCGGACTTGGAGCAGCGCTAACAACATTTGCAACTCAATTATGAGATGAGGCATCCACACAACCACATGCAGCTGACTATTCGTGCAACTCTAGCCGATAATTTGCATTATTTGTGTGCAGCTTACACACAGGTGGCTCTCGCGGACTGGCCACCTGATCTCACGCGTCGCGTGGTCTCCTAAATTACACTAGTCAACAAGTTGTCAACAAGTCACCCGTTGAGATCGTTATTCATCACAGAATGCATAATAATAATATAAAAATATTTATGAATGTTAATAGAAAAAATGAAAACTGGTATTTAAATATAAATCACCTAATTTGGATTTTTCTGTTTTTATTATATGAATTTTGGATTTGACTTGATGCATCGCCTTATAATATCCTCTACAAAGGCACAAAAATAATTACTACAAGCAAAAAAATAAATAAATAGCTGACTTTTGAATTTTAGCTATTTACAGGATATATATTATTATTATATTATTAATAATATTATTATATATTATATTATATATTAAGTCGTGTTGAAGTAATGCCAATAAAAGTAACCCTATTATAATAAACACTATGTTGAAAAAACTATCTTCTTAATTTATTTGTCCGCTCGATTTAAAAGTCTACTTTGTGGCTTAGTGTTGCAAGTGCACCTTTACTAGAATTTTGCATATTTGTGCAGCATGTGTGCAACGTGTGTGACCTCTGTGGAATCGTTCTTCAATTCAATTACAAAACATAATATGCTCGGCGCCCATCTGGGCGGACTCCTCTGCCGGTTGGACGGGACGGAGACAAGACTCACACTCCAAGCATAGATAATTATCAGGATGAGGCGCAACTTTTGCTCAATTGAAATGTAAATTTCTCTTGCTTCACTTGAAATGTGTTATTCATTCGTCAAGCAACCACCAAAAAAAAAAAAAAAAAAAAAGATACGTGGCAAGTTCAGGCACAGGTGCGACAAGTGTCATCGCTTGACTGCTTGCCAATTAAGGTAGGTCAGCAGCAGGAGCGTGAGAAAGTTGACAAGAACAGGACTCATGGAAAAACATAAAAAAATGAGAAGTCTCTTTTTGGTTTTTTGTGTTTGTTGTTGTTTTTTTCTGTTTTTTTTTTTCAGTTAGTGCGTACGATGCGGTGTATGAGTTATATATTTTGATGTTGAGGGCACACGCTACTTGGCAGCCATTGCTATAATTTTACAGCTGGTGCCTCAAGTAATGCCAAAGTGCTGGGCACTGGCCAAGCGTAACCGCAAGCATAGACTTTAGAATGTATCTGGATTGTATCATAATTTGTGCCTGAGAGTGGAGAGTGGAGAGTGGAGAGAGCTGGTGTTATTAGCATTTTCCAAGCGGCGGTTTCAATTATTACACCTGTTGCTTGGCCAAGCAAGCAGAGCTGCTATCTCGGAACCCCTTTTGGAAGAATTGCTGTTGGTTGTTTATTCTTATTTTAATGCATTTTCATAATACACTTTAGCAGTGTACAAAGCGTGCTTCCTGCTAAGCAAGTTGCTAATCATCAGCAACAGTTGCTGCGTGGCCTATGCCTTGGAAAATATCAATACCCAGTGGCCACAGTTGTGGCCGGGGGGCCAGCGATACAATCGCTACAGTTTCCATTCGCGGCAGCATCTTCGTCAATGATTCCGCGATCAGCCTAGATCAGTTCATAAATATTTCTCACTTTTTCGCCCAGATAATCACTGGCCTCTTCGATTTATCGAGTTTGTCAGCAGCAGCAGCAGCAGGAGGAACAACAGCAACATTGGCTTGGCCACCATTTAAGGTGTGAGCCTGCGCCGACAACGATCCAAGAATCGGTAGCAGCAATAACAACTTCAACCTCAACACGTTCACGCATCATTGCAACGCAACGCTGCAAGCCTTTGCAAAACGCGTTGCAAGTTGACGCTGTGGCACTTTGTGGAAAATTGATTTCAGCTTTTATTGTTTTTAAAGCGTTTCATATCTCACGTCATCTTTGGATGCTACTCTCCGCAACTCTGGCAACTCGATGACGTTTATTGATATTGGCTTATTGGTCAATAATAGAGTTGTTAGTGCATCTTAATTGAAATGACTGCGCTGATGGCCAGCAGCCAGCTTTGGAGCAGCCACTGCGCTACAAAACTGTGACAATCTTGATGATGTTCACTGTAATGGGAAGAGTTTGTTGGACTCCTTGTTGAAGCAGTTGTTTGAGTGACAAATTTAGCAACTGAACAACAAAAATCGCTTTTTGAATCATCAAATCTCAACTAGTGTAGTGAATATTTAAAAATAGGGATATAAAAAGTTGGGTTATTAAATAAATAACTTTAAAATAAAACATCAAATGAAACATCAATAAACTAGTCTTAATATTTGCAATATTTAAAGCCTTATCTAAAAGAATTAGTAGATAATAAAATCCCCAATATTCAACCGCTTGGCTTTCAGCTCCTCTGCAAATTTTTATTATATATTTGCCATATCATGGAAAATTCTATGAAAAGCGGAAATTGCACAACGGAAACATTTTATCGCGTTAATTTGTGCTATAACTGTTTGAGAATTATAAATCAATTTTGTACGGCTTTTTAAATGATTTGTCTGCCAATACCAATAATGCAGAATCTAATCTGAATGTTTGTGTTCCTTTCTCTCTTGCTCTCTGTAATTTTCTTGTTACAAAAGTATTGGCTAAGAATGCACTCCAGTCTTTTGCATTAACTGTACCACAGCCGTTGCATGCCGCATGCTTAGCACATAATTTCCACAATTTTCCATTCGCAGGCAGCGAAAAGTGTTTACACATGCTGCCACTGCTGCTGCTGTTGCTGTTGCTGCTGCCCCATTATTGAGGCAGCCACCCGTTCAGCTTATTGCATGTTTGAGAGATAAGCGTCTGAATTATTATTATTATACTCATATAGGGCCCTGGGTAACCGGTGAACCTCTGCATGAATCGCATTGGGGACCTGTTGCTGCTGCCTGCTCTTTTCGATTTTCTGCTCCGTTGAGTTTTTTTTCCAAATTGCATGAAAGTGTTAGCCACAAATAAGGTGAAAACCTCGTCGTCCTTATACTGCATTCAAAAAATTTAACGATTTTCCCAAAAATTGTTTTGGGTGATATTTTGTGGATTCATTTGTCGATTAAAGTCGCTGCACATGCGCAGCATTTAAAAGAAAATGTGTTTCGCTATCGCAGATCTGTTGAGGCAACCAACTGTAACGTTGGCCGCATAACTAGAAATTGTCATAAAACTAACAATATATATATACAAATAAGCAAGCCTCATACCGACTAAGAAGTACCCTGCAGTTCTTAAATCAAATATAATCTTTGTTGACGGACAATGATGTTGAGTTGCAAAACACAGGTTAAGAAAAACAAAAAAATATTTATTTAACTTCTACTATAGTTTTTCTGAGATAGACTCTTTTGGAACTGATAAAGCTATCGAATAAATAATATACAACAAAAAAGTTTTCGTTTAATTTTAGCTTAAACTTCAAATATGATGATTTAAATTATTTAATTAAATTGTTCTTCCAAAAAACCCCATCTGGACTATCACAAACATTGTGCCAACTATATTACACCTATTTCAAAAATTTTTTCCAATTGTCCCAACTATATTACACCTGTTACAAAAACTTTTTTCAATGGGTATTGGGCATTAACAAAGGCTAGAACCCATTTTGGGCCCACTGAAAATATTTTTTGGTTGTTGCTGTTTGAATTTTCAGTTAGGTCGTAAAATAATTGTCGGCTCATAACAGTCGGAGACAGTGAGCTGGCAATAGAGCGGGACTTATCACATTGGCCCCCGGCTTATGGAGCAAGAACTGCCCTGTAATTATGATGAGGCCAATAGTACAACAAGAAACTGACCCTAAACACAGCATATTATTTTTTTTTTTTTTTTGCGGCCCATAGTAATTAAGAAATCCTCTTTCGGTTTTTATTTTATACATTTATTTTATATGCCGGATTTTATGTCGGGCAGCGGCAAAAGTTTCACAGAATTTTGTTTTGATGACTTCACTTAAAAGTCAAAATGGTCAGACATGTGGATTATTATTATTATTATTATTGTTTCTAGTATTTTTCTTTTTGATCTTGTTTTTTTTTTTTAAGTACAAATGTCAACTTGTTTTGGGTCTGTTGTTTGCTTTAGCTTGTTCTTGGGATTGTGGCAACTACTGTTGTTGCCGTGCTAACTTAACATTAAATGCCCTTTTTGTTTTTTGGGCGGAGGGGGGCCTGCTGGGCGGTCAATTGCTTTTGACCCGAGTGGTCGGTGCCCCAACAATTCGTTTGTATGTTGTTTTGGGGCTTGGCGGACACATCCGTTAGTTTAGGCAGAGCAGAGTTCGGGAAGTTCTGGAAATGATTTTTCCTGTTTTGGTGAAAGCTCATTAGTTGTGTAATTGAGAACACAATCGCTGCAAGATGTTGTTGTTGTTGTTGTTGTTGCTGATCTTGCACCATATGTTGCAACTTTCACCGAAAATAAATGCTTTGAAATACTCGCTGCTTTCCCAAAAATGCAATTTGCAATTGTTTTGGCCAATAATTGCAACTAATGCAACGAAACAATAGCAAAAGCAAGCAAACAAATTGCACAATTTTGTCGAAAGACATCGTCGCGTCTTTTGGAGCACCACTCTGAGTCATGGTATAACCAGAAACCTCTCACAGATACACTCAAATATATATATATACATATTTGTATATATGTGCATCTGTATGTTAAATTGGGCCACAAAATGCTGAGATGACAGAAAAATGCATTTTGCATTGAGCGAACAAATGTTTACAAATATTCTATAGATATATTTTTGTTGCCGCGTCATTTCCTTATCGAGACAAAACCAAGTGTCACCAGCAGCACCCGCGGCATAATTAATTATCCCTAAGCTTCCCCACCGGATCCGGCTACTGTTCGCCTTTTTCTAATTTTTTTCGACTTATTTTTTGTAATTTCTTCTATTTTTTTTTTGTGTGAATTTTCTTGGGTATTTCATGCAGGTGCTGATAGCGCACGGCTGTGCACCCCTATGAGGCGAGCAACAGAGCCATAAAACATTATCGCATGTTCTACACTTAGATCATCAAACGGGGGTTAGAGTCTAGAAATAGGCTCATCACAGAGTACAGCCCACAATAACAACGCGTCGTCACGGTTCGATGACAACGTAAAAAATACTAGATATATATATATATACGATATGTATATATACATATATAACCAGAAAGAACAGCTAAAGTCAGTAACACGTAGCCCACATACCCTTGCAGTTTTGAGTCCTACGGATCACATATCAATTTATTAACTTCATTAAAAATATATTTAAAATAAATATTTATGTAAAAAGTTTGGGAAGTTTAACTGATTACCTAATTAATTAAGATTACTTTCTTGAATGAATATTGAATATTTACAGGTTACACATTTCTTTAGGTATTTCATATGCTTTTCCGAAAGGGAGTAATAAATTGTTTATAAACGAATGAACTCCGGAAACTTCATGTATAAAACCTGGCCAATATGACTTTGTGTATTATTGTAAACGTATATATGTAGATTTAAAAAAATATATATATATATAGACATATAATGAACACAAATTGGCAATTGCCTGGCCAAAATGCTAGTTATACACATTTTTTTTGCGTAATACACTTAACTAACTATATAGTTTTAAGTTGTTGCGACAATAATAGATAAATGTATAATTGTTTAAGTTGAAAAAATACAGAAAACGCTTAGAAAAACTTAAATTGATTAAATTGCAAACTGGCACTTCTAAAAAAAGTCAACAAATTTAAGCCAAAAGCAAAATGGATGAAAAATTTAGAGTTTGGTAATTGAATAATGAAAAATTTGACAATTAAAAAGGTGCAAGAAATATGGAGAGAAAAGTTAATTACGATAGAAGTTTGAAATTCCGGCAAAAAGTCGTGATTGCAATTATGACAATGTTGTTAATAGATATTGTTCGGTCGTTTGTATTTTGGCAAGATAAATGTTTCTGGTGCAAATAGATAAATATTTTGCCTAGTTAATTTTCAGTTCCTCAGCTGCAGCAGCTGCTGCTAAGCCAAATGGAAAGCCAAGCGATAAAAAAAGCTTAGCAAAAGCAGCAGCGGTTGGAGTTGCAGCGGTAACAGCTGCGGATTGTTGCTGCAACTAATTGCATTTAGTCAACGGTCACCGGGAACAGATCGTCTAACGGTTGCTTCCGTTAAGCAGACGTTGCAACGCTATGAAAAAAAAAATAATAAAAACGGCGAATGATTTTCCAACCAAATCAAAGCATAGAGCACCCAGCAACAATCTAAGTAACAGTAGCGAAAACAGTTCCACATGAATGCACCTGCTGCCACGAGCACGAGCCTGAGAGTCGAGCCTGGCCAGGGCGGAAGTAGCGGTCATTGAAAAGGTTCAATCGATGCCTAGTCCAAGAGCCACAACATGATGCTGGAGCTGATGTTGCTGCTGCTATTGTACGATGATTGCAATTGCCGATCATGGTGATGATCGAGCCAACAGCATCGTAATGAACAATTAGAGCCTAAGGTGCCGACACGTGGCTGGCAACAAGCGTAAACATCCGATTGCAATTGTTTGTCAATCGCTATGCGTATCTATAGTATTCATAATATCTCTGGCATATGGGCAGCTAGTTCCGGCAGCAGTTTAATAAGGGTGCTCTTAAGAAGATTGCTCTAAACGATCGACGCTTGCATATTAAAATTACAGCTCGCTGTAATGGTTGTAGTAGTTGGTTATAGCGGAAGTGGTGTACCCTGTCAGCAGGTTCACATGTGAACGGGTCAAGTCGTACCAACACACACACACACACACACTCACACACAAACACATACCAGCTAAGACCTTAAATTCTGGCGAAATGTCGGAAGCGCAGCTCTTAAGCAATATCTGGCTTAATTAGCGGCATGAGGGGAGCAGTGGTGGTTTGGGGCTTGGGGAGCTCCACATGGCAATGATTTGACCAACGAAACTGGAGTCAGAAGCAGAGCGCGCTTCGGCTAATGATCATTGCAATTGAGCTGAGAGAGCGAGAGAGAGTGCGAGCGCTAAAGAGCAAGACAAAGAGGGAACGTCGCTTTACGTGAGAGCGACTGTGCAAGCGAGATGGCATATGCTGCACTGTACGAACAGGTAATTACACCTGTGCTAATACGCTTCACTGAGCGCGCCATGTGCGAGCGAGACGAGCATAGTGACTGCCGACACGGGTCTATTGGAGAGCAGCGCAGACAGCGCCTCGGCGAGGTTACAAAAACCCTGTGCCATCATCGAACCCAGACAAGTCGCAAATTGGAACGCAAGCGAACGACGTCGCGTTCTGCTACAAAATCGCTAACAGTGTGACCAGATTAAAAAAGAGTTGCTACACAGCGAGAGAGAGAGAGAGAGAGCGAGCGAGCGAGAGAGCTGGCCTTGTGACTCAGTAGTCAGAGAGTTTGGCCAGTTGTACCTTGTTGCTGCTGCTGTTGTTGCTGCTGCTGCTGCTGCTTCTGGTGTTGGTGGCGCGTTTTTTTTTGTGTACGTCGCTTTTGGGTTACCTGTCGTGTTGGCCACGTTTGTGACGATCCGATCAGTGCACCGTCAGCGAGCGGCGCGCGCAGTTCGGGGCCCCAGCAACAGTCGCACAGCAAACAGCAAACAACAACAACAACAACAGGAGCTATCGCTGAGAGAGCGAAAGATAGCACAGCAAAGTGTTAGATAAACTGATAATACAATAGAAAATAGAAACAGACACAGAAACGTGGCGAAAAAATATATACATATATATATATATGTATATATATATATATACAACACACAACTTAATCAAATGAACTCCAAAAAGAAAAGAAAAGAAAACGCCGAAAAGAAAATCAAAAACTACAAAGCAACAAAAATATCAAAAACAACAGTAAAAAAAAAGTAAATGCTCAACGTCAACGGCAAATGGAACGGTGTCAATAAAACTCTTGAATTCATTAACACAACACAAAACGTTCTATTAGTAAGCACTTGCAAATTTGTACGAAATGAAATGGCGACTGAGAAGGAGACGGTGACGGAGACGAGTCGAAACAACCAACAAATTAGCGTGGAGAGACCCTATCGAATGGCAAAGACGAGCAACACAAAAGTCAAAACTATTAATTAGAGAGAGAGAGAGAGAGCGGTGCAAACACACACATTTCTCAAGCTCAGAACTCAAAAGACAGAAGACAGAACTCGACCCGGACACAGAACCCAGACAGACACAGATCTTAAAGTGTTAAAGTCATAATAACAAAAACATATCGGCGATCGTGTCCTTGGCCTCTAAAGGGCAGGTGAGTTCAAAATTATATATTTCTGTTTCCTCATTCGTTTACGGTTTTTATTTTACGTTTTACGTTTTTGTATTTTTTTGGTTTTTGTTCTGCATCATTAATCACTGAACTGTAATAGATCTTTTTGTGTGCCTATTTTAGATAGAGTCAAATATACACATACACATTTTCAGTTTTGGAGATTTTTGTTTAATATGGTAATGAACAGAAATGATGTTAACATCATTTAAAATGAAGGTTCATAGAGAAAAAATTTTACTCGTCAAAAATCATATAGAAAATTTGAAATTTATCGTCTATTTAATTGTTATTTGTATGGAGTTAAAAAAATTACAGATATTATTTTAGGCCTAGTTAAAAGCATATAAATTTTTCGTTTTTAAGAACTTTTACTACATAAAAATATAAAAATCGAAAAACTGAATTTAAGCATTTACTTCTGCCTGTTCTGTTGGAGGCTAAATATTTAATTAATTGAATAACAGTTGAAATTTAGGTGCCACACTAATATTTTATTATGGCATATTTGTTACCTACATATTTAAATTTTTCTTAAGGACCTCTATTTTAATTGAATATCTAAAAACGCTTCTCATTTTTATCAACGGACTTTTTGGTCTATTTGAAAAAACTTAAAGAACAACTTCGAAAAGCAGCATCTAAAAAATTACTTTAAAGCTGTGATTATTCGTGAAGGTTGATTTATGGCCAGCTTACAATTAGAAGCCTCCAGCGGCAAGTTTAATAGTTACAATCCAAATCTGTCTTTCTTCTCATAGACTTTGTGCTCCATCATTTCACATAATTTGTAGCATAATGGTTCCAAAGATTTTGGCTTAAGCATTTAGCGGCGCTCTAAACAAGTCAATAAACGATTAAAATAATGATTTTACAAAAAAAAAAAAATGTTTTAAAGCCCACACAAAAGGTAACAGGCCCAAATATAATACCGAAAAAAAACAGAAATACTACAGACAAAAGGGAAAAACATAAAAATAATGTAAGAAGAAGAAAAGGGGTAAAATTGAAATAATAAAAGGCAACTTTTGGAGCAGCTTAACAGTTCGACAGTGCTCGGCACTGAGCGCGTTTGTGGCTATAATTGCGAGCCAACTTGGCAAGTGACATCATTTTAGGCAACTTTTTGGATTTGGCAAACAAGTTGTATTTTTTTTTTTGTTTTTGCTGGTGCTGATGCTGCTGTGTAGTCACAGGTTCTTTGCGTTTAATTGCTATAACTTTATTAGGTTATCAGTGTTGCGTGTGTGTCTGCGGGTGTGTCTATGTGTGTGTGTGCGCGTGTGTGTGTGTGTGCTGATTTGGTTGTTCAGGTTGATGTTCAGCTATGTCTCATTAGCAACACGTGTGTGCCTGAAACTTGAACTCAGTTCACAGCTCAGCTTAACACATACAATCATATAAATATACTTATACACACACACATACAGTTGCAATATCAATTACAGCATGCCACAGGAGCAGTCAGTGGAGCCAGTAACTGGTTTTTGTGTAGTCAGTACAGCAACGAGAATAAACAAAAAGAAGGAAGAAAAAAAAAATACTCATTGCTGTTTGGGACACCTCCTGCACATTGCATACACTCACACACACACATGCATATACACACACGCACACAAGTAGAGACACAGAGCTCCTGCAGGTTTCAAGTTGCATTTGCCTTGACTCGAGCTCTCCTAAAATGACCCAGAGCTATCGCCACAGTTGTTGCTGCTACAGCTTGCCACAGCCATAAAGTTGCAGCAGGAAACTCGAACGGCAACAGCAACAACAACAACAGCAACAACAATTTGCAAACTCATGCCAGGCAGCCTTAAAAGGCCGCCTCATCCGCTCAACTCAACTTGGCTCCGGTACGGTCCTGGTTCTGACTCTGGCAAATAAATGTGCGTGATTTGTGTCTTGAGCGCAAGTGATGTGACCACCACCAGTACGAGAGACAGGTGAGAGACACGGAGAGCGTCGTCTTCAGGCTCAAGCGTCTGACAATCCATCAGGCAAAAAGATACATAAAACACTGAACACTGCGTTCTGTTGACCTCTCCAAAGAGCTAAAGAGCCACAGAATCCAACAGCCCATGTGCCTAAGTGCTCAGCTCAGACTCAGGCTCAGGCTCAGGCACTGGCTCAGCAATTTGCTGGCTCTGTTGGTGGCAGTTGCGCATGTCTAATTGCAGTCAAAGTCACTACACTTAACCAGGCAACGAGTCGTGTGAATCTGCCACCAGCGCAGCTCCTCTCAACTGTGATAATTGCTTGCGGGTCAAGCAGATGCAGCAGCAGCACCAACAGCAGCAGCAGCAACTGCAGCAGCAGCTGCCGCATCAGCTAAGATGCAACTTAAACTCTAAGTTTATATAAAAGTTAAAAGTTCCTTTATCAGGCACTCTTGTAAGACGTCAACAATTTTGAGAGCGCTTCGTTTCGTGCACGATCGCCACTTGAGAATGTTAACTTGCCACCGACAATGAGCTGAATTACAAGAAAAGAATCCATGAAAAGCAAAAAAAAATAACTTTAAGCCATAATGAACTAACTACAAAATGATTAGGCGGAAATTACAAGTCGGAAAAGGGTTCTCAGGGGAAAATGCTATTTGAAAAGTTGCCGTAATTTTGGATGTAGAAAAAAAGTGTGGGTTATTTGGGAATAGTTTATATAAAGGAACTAGAAATTTGGTCAGTCAAAAGGAAATCTTTAGAGCATTATATATTATATATATGAATTACAAGTCGGAAAAGTGTTCTCAGGGAAAATACTATTTTAAAAGTTGCGGTAATTTTGGATGTATAAAAAAGTGAGGGTTATTTGGGAATAGTTTATATAAAGGAACTAGAAATTTGGTCAGACAAAACGAAATCTTGAGAGCATTATATATTATATATATAAATTACAAGTCGGAAAAAGGTTCTCAGGGAAAATACTATTTGAAAAGTTGCCGTAATTTTGGATGTAGAAAAAAGTGAGGGTTATTTGTGAATAGTTTATATTAAGGAACTAGGAATTTGGTCAGACAAAAGGAAATCTTTAGAGCATTATATATTTCCACATTTTATAAAAAATTATGGTTGAAATTAATAAGAAATACTAGAGCTAAAAATTTGACAAAAAACAGTTAACACATAAATGAAATTGGTACAAAACCTAAAATAGAAATTTAGATGTCAACAAAATACGTGCCTAAAAGAAGCTAATCTTATTTTTTTTTATTTATTATTATTTTATTTTATTTCGTTTTGGTTATTTTATGTCGAGCACTTCTGAAAAATTGTTGCGTTTCCTGGAATGGACCAGAGCAAAGGCTTGCCTTGCCACACAATCTTTTTTTTATTCACTTTTTCTGTTTTATTTATTTTTTTGGTTTTTTTTTTATACAAATGTTGGTTTTCACATTTTTTTTGATGAGTACAGTAGCGCCGACCTTTTTGTTTAATGTGTGTTTTTGGCTGTGTTGTTTTTTTTTGGGTACTGTCAGTTTTTGGGACAGCAGTTGAGAAATGTGGCTGAAAGTGAGGCTAACTGTTGGCGTTAATAATCGCCACAGGGCCAACAAGGTTGGTGGGTTTTTTGGCGAATTTCTAATAGCCAATCAATTGCAAAAGGGCTATCTGGCTACTGGTTGCATTCACGCAAATAACAAATGGCATCATTTAAAAACACATTTGGCCTGCTCATCATCATGCATGCAGTCAAAGTCAAAGTCGGACTCCAAGTCGGAGACGAGGTCTCCATCTGCAGTTGCAGTCGCAGTCGCCGTCGGAGTCGCTGTTGCTGTTGCAGTCGCTGCGACTGTTTTAAGCGCAGGTGCACAGCGGGCAGTAGTCACAACATAGCACTGCTCATATATATCTTGGGGCAGGTGGGGAGGTGGTGCTGGTGGCGGCGGTGGTGGTGTTGTCGGTGTCGGTGGTGCGACGGGTTGCCGGCTGCTTCAATTGATGCTGACAGCGAATGAAAGGCGCTGCCTGGTGACTGCAGAGGTCGCAGCACTAAAAACCGCTGCCTGGTCATGCTGCCTCCGCTGCTATTGCAACTCGTACTTCCTCTCCAGATGTGTAAACCAGTTTCAAGCCACGACTACGACGACGACTCCCCAGATCAATTCTAGCAGATTTCACTTTTTTTTCTGCTGCTCGCCAAGTCGACTCTCGACTGGGCCCTGTCAGTTTTTTTTGTGTTGTGTTGTTGCTGCTGTCGTTGTTGTTGTTGTTGTTGTTGTTGCTGTTGGTGTACGTTTTAAAGGTGCAGCTCGAACGGTTGCAACTGTTGCCTGTTGGCTGCTTGTCGTCGTTTTGTTCCTGCTACGTTCACCAGCTTCCAGCTACAATCCATTGGCTGAACTGTGGCTGCAACGTCTGCATTGCAATTTTTATCTGAATGAGTCGCGCAAACATGTTGTCGTTGTTTGGCTGTTGCATGCCACAAATGTGCGATTGGCATGTCAAAAGAATTATGTATTGATTTTGATTTTGCGGAAGTATTCGCAACGATCTTTGAACCACGTCCCCACATTCCCACATTCCCACATCCCCACTCCTCCATGAACAACCATCAGCAGCAACACAACCATTGACAGCTACTCAAAAACCAAAAAAAGAAGCTAAGCAAAAAAACCACACCAAAAAGATTCACTTAAGCGCAACAAATTCAAACTAAATACGCGCAACATGGTGTAAAGGATAAACGAAAAAAAAAAATAAAAAAAAATAAATTGAAGCAAAGAAAACAAGTTTCAAGTGGCTGCAAGTGGGCGCCGTTTGGTCGCAGAATGAATGACACTAAATGCTCCTGACAGCGAACATTTGTCGGTGCCTATCGCAGCGGGGCAGTTAATTACATTTGCACGAAATTATGTTAGTTAATTGATTAAGCGTCGAATATTTTGAGCGCTTTTGATTAACCGAATGCGCCCCCTAACCACCAAATGGGCAGTTCCCATTGCAGACTTGCCTTAAAAGCCAAAGCCACACACAAATTGCTGTATTTTTCATTTTTGGCCTCAACGGCTCTCAACTTGTGGCAGCAGCAGCTGAGGCAGTCGCGTGGGTGGGTGAAACTTTAGCTTCAGATACAGGCACAAGAAGACAGGAATTGCTGTTGTTGAGGCGGCTGCTGTCTAAATTGGGAATTGTAGTATTAGTAACATCAAATAACCCGAATCGAATCGAAAAGTTCAATTAAATAGTGAAACAACTTTAAATTAAAAAACTGTTCAAGTCAAGCTCAAATCAGAACTTACAAATATAAAAAAAAAAATAATAAAAAATTAACAAGAGTTTTCTAATTTTCTATAATGCAGCAAAATATTTTGTGGGCGTTGTTGTTTTTCATAAACTCGAATTTTGTACACAAATTTTGTGTGCAGAAAATGTCTGGTGAAATGAGGAACTGAGTCACGTTTTTTCTTAAGTATAAATAAAAATAACGAACTATATGAATCAAAATGAGCAGTTTTATAGTCCGACTAATCAGACATTATTTTCGATAATGTGATTTCGAGTACAAACCAGATTTAGATCGACGAGACTCAATAAAGATACTAAGAAAAGCAGTTAGTTGCAATTTAAGGGCTAAAACGAGCTACTTGTGAAATACAAAAATATTGCTAACAGAGAAAGAGAGAGAGAGGGAGAGTGAGGGAGGGAGAGAGAGAGAGAGAGAGAGTGAGGGAGAGAGATAGTTACTGTTCATATCGCCATTGTTAATGCTTATTATTATTATTCGCAGTTGTGAAATTGTCTATTTGCTGTTGTTTTTTTTTTTGTTGTTTTTTTCGTATATTTATTAACCAACCGAGACTCAGAATTAGTCAACGGCAAACAATAGAACAACTCGTTCTCATTGTCATTTAAAGCGTTGCCAACGCATTGTTCTCTCAAATCTATTTTAATATTATTTTGTTGTTGTTGTTGCTGCAGCAGCAATTGTTGCTGTTAATGTCGAGCGCCTCTTTTACAATACACACACACGGAAATAAAATTATATATACGAGTACATATTTTTTTTGTTGTTTTCTGTAAGTCACGTTTTTATTTTTGGTTTTATTTTTTTTTATGTTTGCCACATTTTATTTGGTTTGCTGACGAGTACAAAGTACAAAATATACATAAGTATATTATATCGAAACCAGAAATCACAAAAAAGGCATGAAAATCAAACAAATCAGATTAGAAATGAAAGGCAGAGCCACAAATGAAGAGCAGCAACATAGACAACAACAGCAACAACAGCAACAACAACAACAAAAGAGGTGGCTTCATCAGCTTTGCTTACACAGCACAAAATAGCTGAGAAAATCTGTAAGAGCTGCAGATACACACACACACACACATGGTGTACATCTCTGCAGATACAGATACATATACAGATTCAGATACAATACTCGATGTGTAACAGTGCAAGCTGCTGTTTGCTGGCGGGGATTATGATGTTGCCACGGTTTGGTCAAGCATTGCATTGGCACTCACACGTCGCCGGGTTGCCAACTTAATGACAGCTTCAAGTTTCCTTGCGCTTTCAAGATACAGATACAGATACAGATACAGCTAAAGCTAAAGCTGCTGCAGATACAGCTACACAGCTACAGCTACAGTTTTAGCCGCTATTTGCGGCATTGACTTTGACTTTTGTGGCAATTAGTTAAGGCAAGCGCGCTGTACGTGGCGTATAAGCAATATGACTATATATCATCTGCTGTGAGCATGTGTGTGTGTGTATGTGTGTGTGTGAATGATGAGTGTTGAGTGCTGGCCTGGCAAATAATTGCTACTGTTCATCAGCGTCGTGAGTTGCCAACATATAATTAAGATCAGGCAGTCGCCAGCAACACATACAGGTCACTCTCTTCCTCTCTCGCTCACTCTCTACATCTCTCTCTCTCTCTCCCTCTCTCTCTCTCTCTCTCTCTTTGTGTGTGTGCGTGCGTGTTGCTTCCGCTGTACCTTCCGTTCGCATTGCAACATTTAAAACGCAATAACTTACTAAATAAGGCAGCCAAAAAAAAAAAAAAAATAAATAAAAAAAAAGAGAGAAACAACAAAAACACAACAAAGTTGTGCATTTGTGCATAACTTGGCACAATTATTAAATACTTGAAAGGCTTCACGCAAACCGGTTGAGAACTCTACAGAAACTTCATAAATAATAATGAAGGATAATGATGATGATGTTGCAAGCAGTACCACAGTCAGGGATAAGGGGCAGGGCAGGGCAGGGCACACAAACAACATACCACGCCAAGCTGGCTAGCAGACACTCACAGCTCTCTCGCTCTCCCTCTCCCTCTCTCTCTCTCTTTCGCTGCCTGTCTCTATTCCCCCGCAGACATATGCGTAGAACTTGAGCCTGAAAGTGCCGCCAAGATTTATGCATGTAAAAACTGTGCAGTAAGATAAATACAAAGTCTTCTGGCAGGGCATTAAAAGTTAACTCCTCAAAAAAAAACAAAAAAAAAAACACCAACACGTCAGACGTAATGAGCAAGGGGTTGGCGGGTGTGGCAGCGGGCAGCGGGCACAGTGAGTGTGTTGCGGGAGGGGCAAATTGCACCGCAGGCCGCTTTATTTGTCAAGATTAATTACAAAATTTGCGTTAAATCATAATTTTCAATGTTTTACGACGAGGCCTGCTGCACGGGCGGAGGGGTGTGGAGTCATCCATTGATTTACGGCTGCTTGTTGGTGGAGTGTTCTTGTTGTTGTTGTTGTTGTTACTTGTAGTTGTTGCTGTTGTAGTTGTGCATTGCTGTTGACAAGCCCACGCTGACTGTTGCCAGTAAAACCAGAAATAAAAAGAGTGTTGGCCATGTTGCGAGCATATCTTTTGCCATTTGCCATGGGAATGACATTTATGGCCCGTACCGAAACGTACCGACAATTATTTTGTGGCTTTCATTGATAAGCTGACTTTAATGCTGACCGAATAATCGATGGAAAATCTCTGTTTTACATGATTTATTTGAATAAACACTTTGTTGCTAGAAAATATTCTTTCAACTCGATTTTATTATTTGTTAACTATTTTATTTCATTAAAAATATAATGACATTTTCATGCTTACTTCCTTTTATTGCTCTGACGATTTCTTTACACATTGATTAATGAAGAACAATTTGTTATTTCCTTTGCAGTTGCGGCGGTGGCAAGATCAACGGAGATCATCAGAGAGGCAACAATGCGTTTGGCATTTGGCATTTCCCAGGAGTGTTTTATTTCGCCATTCAACAAGTGCAGCGCTGGCCAATCCAATTTAGGTAATCGAGAGTTCTGCTTATGGTTGTAATTAAGAAATGCTTACTGAGGGGGTGGCAGGGAGGCGGGAGGGAGTGTGTTGACTGCAACATTGGTGCGCCTCATTAGCAGACAATTTGTTGTTGCATGCCGCCAAAGCGTAAATCGTTTTTCAACAGAAAGCACGCGCGTCTACATCAAAGCACATAAATCTATATATATATATATGTATGTATATATGTATATATATGTATAGATCGATCATATATTAACCTGGTTAATTAGGCATTTGGTACGGTTTTTTTTAAAGGCGTTATCAAAGTGACTGGCAAACTAAATCGTAAAATCCAAAGTGACGTTTGGTATCACAATCAGTGAAAGCGTGTGAACTGAACTTGAGACATTGCCACACAAAAGAAATAAATAAAAAAAAAAAAAAAAAAGCAGACAATAATACAAAAAAAAAAAAAAAAAACCGCAGGTAAACATGAGGTAAACATAGTGCCAGGTCTCCCAGTTACTTATGCATATGCAAAGGCACTTTAGGAGACGGGGGCAACAGTGGCAACAACATGGTATGTGGCGGTGGGGTGCGGTAAACGGCGGTAAAGGCAGCCAACACATAAATCTACACATGTTTAACACATAGGCCAAAGCCACTTTGAATTTTTGTATTTTGTTGTTGTTGCTGTTGTTGCTGTTGTCTGTCTGCCAAGTGCTACCAGGCTACACACAACATTTCCCATATCAGTTAACAATTTGTCAACTGGCTGCGACTTGAATGGCATTTTCTATACGGCAAACAATGGCCAACAACGGCGACAACAACAATTGCTGATTTCAATTCATGAAATGCACAATTGTTGTCGCTGTCTGCCTTCAGTTGGCAACAACAACAATAACAAAAATAACAATAAAGTTGGCCAACATTAAGAACAAAAACAAATGTAATTACCCAACAGACTAGGCCAAATAATTGATAAGTCGAAATGGGTTCTGTTGCACAAGTGGCCTTATCACCAATATGAAGCATGTCAAAACTTTACATATATATATATATATATATATATATATATTTATATATATGTGGAAATTGTGGTCGGCAGATATATTTTAGTGAAGGTTTTAGATTGTTTGAACTGCGAGTCAAACAAAAATAGCTGTTAACAATAAATCATTTACTCGGCTCATAGAGATTCAATTATTTTATTTTTCCTGACTTCGTTTGAGTTTAAAAAATAAAAAGTAAATTTTAGTATATATTTTTTTAACCAGAAAGTAAGGTTAAATGGCTAAACAGAGCTGAGCGCAGTTCTGTGTGTTTGACAGCCTTTTCAATGACATATGGGTTAGAAAGGAGTTTGTAATACTTTTAACCTTGGCAAGTTACTCAAGCTCTAAACACACACACACACACAAGACACAACATTGGATGCAGCTAAAAAACAAAATAAAAAAAAAACCAGTCTGGGAAGTTTTATAAATTTTTATCAGTCAGTTGGCAAAATGCTAAGTCTGATGAAGTGAAGCATAGCTGGAACAATATTAACGGGCATTTTATGGCCGAAGCTTTAGCCGTAGGTATTAGCTGGTTCCAGCTGTTATTGGCTTATCTGGGCCTGTACAAGCGCTTCTATTGCTTTGGCTATAAATCCGCAAACTATTACCTATCGGCCGTTGGAATCTGTAGCTTCTGTGGCAGTGTTATTGAGCCTGCTGCCGCCGGAGATAAATGTGCCCGCGAAAGCTTTGACAAGCGATTAACTTTACAATTTATCGCTTAGTCGCCAAAAAGCGCTCAATTGGCTCAAAGGCTTCCAGCTCCAGCTG
Organism: Drosophila dives; assembly: GCA_035042365.1. NCBI lineage: Eukaryota > Metazoa > Arthropoda > Insecta > Diptera > Drosophilidae > Drosophila > Drosophila dives. Next base: position 233,226 of record JAWNLJ010000415.1, on the reverse strand, counting down.
CAGCTCCAGCTACAGCTCCAACACCGGCTGCCAATTGTCGTAAATCTTTTGCAGCCCAGTTGCCCCAGTTGGTGTTGTGCTTGGCTTAAGCCACTTGTAGCTGTGGTTGCCTTGCCTTATGTTGCATTATTAATTTAACTAGTTGTGCAACAAGTGCCTGGGTCAGCGCCTTTAGAGTCCACGCCCTGATTAAAACATCAGCGCACAAACAACAAAGTTGTCTGCAGAGAGAGGCAGGCAGGCAGGGAGGCAGGTTGTAGCAGGTTGCCAGCTCGGTTGAAGACAACTTAACTGCCTGCCTCAACCTGCCTGCTACACATATTTATTTATGCATGTTTAAACATATTTAATGTCAATACGGGGGCAGCCAGGACCAACACGCATTTAATTATGCCCAGCGCATTAAATTAATGAACATTTTTATCAGCGTGCCGCGGCCAGTGTCGAGTGGCGACTCCAGCAACGAGAGACTCGACACACACCAGTTGGTTTTACAAAAAAAAAAAAAAACAGAATCCGGTAGCTGTTCCAATATATTTATTGCAACGACTCTTCTGCTGCAGCAGCTGCTCCTGCTGATGTTGTTGCTGTTGTTGCTGTTGCTGCTGCTGTTGTTGTTCCTGTTGCTGTCGTTGTCTTCGTCGCCAGTGCCGGGTTTTAATCGCATTTAATATATCATTTTATTAAGCCAATCGTTGACTGGGTGCTGGATGCTCTCTCTCTCTCTCTCTCTCTCTCTCTCTCTTGGTTCTTGCCACTCGATTTGTGCCAACTCTGCGCCTACCTTCATCGTCTGCTTAGCGTCTGGGTTGGGGTTGGTAATTTGCGTAATGCCGTCATAAGCCTGTCAGTTTATCATTCGCAACACTTCACGCCTTATATTAATTTCTTGAATGACTTTAAGCGGCACCTGTGGCGACATGTGATGACACCTAAAACTAAAATGCAGCAGCTAAATTTGTACAATTTGCTAGTTTTTGTAGTTTTTTGTCAGCCAGTTGAAACTGAGCTATGCCTGGCATTTCATTTCCGAGTAAAACTGTGCTGTACGCAAGTGTTGCAGCTGCAAGCACATTGCAAACGGCATTCCACAGCTCAAGTCAAGCAGCCAAACAACCCAACAAACAAACAAAAACCAACTAACCAGGCCAATTGTCAAACCAGCCACCCTACGAGCTCTCCTTAATGCCTGTGAATGTGCCACTGGCTAAAACCCGACTCCGACTCTGACTCCGAGCTCTCGAACTGACCACATACATAACCGACTGGCAGACGGAGCCAGCGCTGAATCTGGCGATTTCTTTGCAGCCTTATACTTATAGTGGCAGTTGCATTTTTTTTTTTTTTTTGTTTCCGGCCTTTAATACTTTGGCTTTTATGTAGAGCAGCGCGCTAGTTGGCAGATGTCCAAGCAAACTTGATGCAGCTTAGATAAACCTAACGAAAGACTTACAATCAGTTGTCATAGTTGCATTGCAGTACTAATTATATAGGAGATGAAAATGTTAAATAATTGAAATAAACTGAAAAATATGTATATATATATATATGTTTTATGGCTGCTGTTTAAGTTAGCCACTCGCAGAGTAACCCTCGCAAAATTCACAATAACTGGCATTTTATTGATACGTTGACTCGTTTATTATGCTCTGTTATTCTGCAGAAATGCGCCTGGACAGCAATTGACTGCAGTCCGAGCTTGTCAATCATGGAGCAGAGCAGAGCCCAGCTCTTTGTAGAATGGCTAGCATACGCTTCCTGTTGGGTAAGCTGATACATGCAATGGCAGGCAAATTGATCTACACTCACAACAACAAAAAAACAATGGCCAGTCTGTGACAAAGACACACACACACAGGCACACACACACATACTTACTTGACCCCGACAGTGAATCGGCAAACTGTTTGTCTTGGCCTTAGCCGCCTGTTGAGACTAATTTATCAAATGGCTCAAGTGTGGCCCATCATAAAAGCCAAGCTGAGACGACGCATAATTAAGCCAAAAAGTAGAGAAAGAACACAAATGCGTTTTTAAACCATTGAGCAACGCCTCTTTCTAACAGATTTTGCTTTTTTTTTTTAGATTATTATTTTGAATTCCCTTTGAAAAATTTTTTTGTCCGTCAGCATTTTGTTTGATTTTCGTTAATTGCCGCTTATTAATCTTTGGGCCATTCGGTTGGCCACTACGAGGCGAGCCAGTTTAATGGTCTTACAAAATACAAAACTCTAATTAATGAAATATTTTAAATGTCGAAAATGGAAAGGAAAAACAAAAAAAAACTATTTTGGCTATTGTTCCGTTGCCTAAGCAATTAATAATAATAAAAAAAAGAAACAGGCTCAATGCTAGAATTTGAAGAATCTCATCACTTCAGCTGCCAACAAAGCCTATTCTTTGTGTATCTTTTTGTGGATTGCTGAGTTTTTGAAACAGCTCTCATCACACATGACAAATTCCACATTAATATACAGCTGCGTATAATTTTTGAACAATTTTTGGACAGAGAAATTTTGGTAATCAATCATTTGGCTTGGCAGATATATCAAAGAGACCGCTTGAACAAAAAAAAATTATACAAATTAGTTGTAGATAAAATTTAAATGTTAACATAAAACAGGCGACAAAAATAATGTAGTCAGCTTAATAAAAAGAGAGAGGGAGAGAACGAGATAGATAGAAGGAGAGAGAGGGAGAGATATCACTTTTTGTATAGCTAAAAAAAGACTAGAGTTGAAAGTGGCTTCGTGGCCGGAGCCAGATATCGCATGTGATTGAAATGAAATATAAAATTACATTAAATGACCGGATGTAATTGTGGTGGTCGTGCCAGTCGCTCAACTCGCTCAGTAGTAGCTGAGGCACAGCTCCCAATGAATCATGGCTAAAGCGAAATGCGTCGCAGGCAGTGGCAAAACAAAAGACTCAGGCAACGAACTTGAATTACTTGATGTGGGCGCACACACTCACATAACCCAAAAAAAATGAACATTTCTAAAGCCCACGCTGCACTTAATAAAAACAAAAAAAAAATTGTTATAGTGGGCCCAAGTCAATGACTCGTTTCGAGTATCTTATCAGAGTCGAACGATTTTGTCAACTGACAATTGCGGCACATTAAATGCGTCTTTTTCACGCCACACGGCATTTTCAATGCGCATTTACTTGTCAATTATTTTTTGATAGCACGATAAGAACCTACATGCAATCCGGTTGAAGCTGAGGCAGCCTCCGGACTTGCTGGCCAACTCTTAGTTTTTGCTATTTGCTTTGTGACAGCCATTTGCATACTAAGCGCTTGTTAGTCTTGGCGCTTGGAGTTTTAGTTATGGCCAAAAAGATTTGAGTACTTGTATTAGGCCATTTTAGGTAGTGACTTTCTATGGCACACAGACAACAGCAAACAGTCAACAGGCAACTGGCGACTGGCATCACAGATCTTGGCCAATGACACAAATAGTTGACATTTCTTGCTTTTAGTAACTTAATTTATGAGTGAAAAATGTGCTCAATAATATCAGCTAAAACATTCATCACGAATTCAACAATTGTTAAACTTTAACAAATAGTCAACAATTATTAAGCATAAATCAAAAATCAACTAGACTTTTACTATGTAGCCAAGGTTTGCTCTAGCAAAAAATAAATTAAGTTTAACTTGGAATATCTTGTTGAAAATTATGATGTATTGGAAATGTTTCCGTTTATTAAAATTCAGCTGACCTACATACATATATAGGATCTGTCCGAGTATATTCATATTGCAGTGCGTGCAACAATTTGCGTTGAAAACAATTTGCGAAACAAAAATGAAAAAAAAATGTTGCAGCAGAAAATTAAAATAAAATTGTTGCTGTGCATATGCCACGCACGTAGCAACAACAATAACAACAGCAACAACAATCACAACAACAACAACAACATCAATCAGACAATCATGCACATAATCATGCTATCAATATATGGCAATTATCAATGAAATTTATAACAAACCACGAAATGTAACGAAAACATAACCGACCAATAAAAATTTCATTTTCATATGGAAACAGAAATGCGGGGAGAGCACAGAGAGCAGAGAGTGCAGGAGGGGTATGCAGGATTGCAGCAGCTGCATTTAATGTGGATGCCGCGTGCTGTGTCCAGCTCGTTATGCCCAAGATATTTCTGTTGTTATTATTGCTGTTGGTGATATTGTTGTTTCTGGTTTTGCCTGCCTGCCTGCCTGCCTGCCAGCCTGTGATCTGCATCATAAAAACGTGCCAGATTGATGCGTGATTGAAATGCCAATTGGCTTCGAGTCTTCCGAAGACTCAAAGCTGAAACTCAAGTTGACTCGATATTGTTGCTGTTGTTGTTGTTGTTGTTATTGTGGATTGTCTTGGAAAATACATTTGAGGCACGTTTGCTTTTGCTCGGACAGAGCGCGTGTGCTTACCGTTAAGGCTGCGTAAGAGGCCTTCAATCGTATCTTCAATCTTCCCTCCGGTTTTTTTTTTTCTTCATCTCTGTTTGCATTGTCATTGCAGACAATTAGAACTGGCTCTGATTCCGAGTAGCATTTGACTACAATTTGCTTAAAAAGGCCGCTAGATAAACGATAAACAGTTGTTGTTACGGTTACCTTTTGGCCATATACGATCGCAGCATGTTGTGGCAAAACAATTTCCGCCGCTTACCGTTCGGTTCTTGTCCATGACATGGTCAAGACCATGACTAGTTTCTTTTCTCTTCTTTGGTCTACACTTTGCCAGCGGGTAAATTCACTTTGATATAAAGTCCGAAACGAATAGAAATTATTTGATTTGTGTTACTTAATTTCAATAAAAGAATTAAACTGTAAACGGCAGAGATTGAGATCATAAAGACTATAAAAACTTAACTGAAAATTGCAGAATATATATCAGAATTTATAGAATTTATTTCAGTGTATAACATGTTCGTTCTTTAACTTTGGTTTTACATGCAGCATTTCTATTAATATTTATGGGCTTGTCGTTGACGCTTTGCCTGGCCGTGATGAATGAGTGTATTGAGGCAGCTGCAAGATCTTCGAGCACCAACTGGCGCCAGTGAAGTGCCAGCCATGTAGGGCAACTGGACAACTTAGACAAGTGGACACGCTCTGTGGCACAAAGAATGAGATACAGATAGAGATAGACAGAGAGAGAGAGGGAGAGCAGAGCGAGTAAGTTGGTTAAGTTAGTCGTTGGTATCAATGAGTGGCAGCAGAGTGTAAATGACTCTTATCTCTTGCTGGCAACAAATTGACCATTTCAATTAATGAAAAACGCACTTAAACGTTAAAGAGATGCTCGGACTGTCGGTGTTGGCGCTAATGATGCGATGAGATGCGCGTGGATGCGAAAACAGACTTTCGAGTTGCAACTAGTTGCAAGGGGCAAGAGAAGTTGCAGGCGCAACAGTGGTTGAGGCAGTGGCACAGGCAGTGGCAGTTGCAGATGCAAAGATGTAAGGACGGACACCGCTCCCATTTGCATATTTTGTTGTCGGTTTAGCTGACGACGATGATTATTGCCAGAGCCAAGAGATTAAACGCGTAAATTTGTCGTTAAAAATCATGTTGAGATCGCGCTGTGAGCAGCGAGTGTAACGAGAAGAGATAGCGGGGGGGGGGCAAAATACACGTTGTTGACAGAGACACGCGATTAAGTTGCGGGCAGGCCAAAACAGCAGCTGTTCAGATTTAACAGTGTTTATACACTGTTCATAAAAAATAGAAAAACAAGCATATTTGGCTAAAATAATTAGAAAATTTGATTACTGATTTTGATTGATGAATGATTGATTTCCCGCTTATATCTTTATTTTATGGCTCTCTTCACATTTTTGGCCAGTGTATGGCTTAGTCGTTTCTATTACGTTTCTCATATACTACCTTGCTTTTTTTAAATTTTATTTATTTGCTTGACTTGTGCTTTGATTACGGCGCTTTTTGATTGATGGCTGTCGCCTCACGGCGCATGCTCGGCATATCTATGAGGCTGGCTACCTAACTGACTGGCTGACTGAATGAATGACTGACTGACGTACTGATTTTCTGTTGCCTGATAAGCAGCGTGCACAACCAAAAAAAAAAATAAAGGCAACAGAAAGAAGTGGCAATTACATGAAGTGGAGCAGCAGCATTCGGCATTTCAGCATTTCGGCATTTCGACATTTGCATAAATTGACCGCAACGAAATGAAACGAAACGAGAGACTTAGGCAACAAACTTGATTACAATTTGCACACTCGTCTCGTATTGTCCCGTCCCCTCTCTTCTTGTCACGTCTCGTCTCATTGCTTTCTTCGTGACTAATTTGAGGCGACGTTTTCCCAGTCTCAGAGCCAAAGTCAGAGGCCACAGGTCATTTGTAATTCGGTTTCTGCCAAAGCAATTTTCGATGTTACAATTTCGCTGCAGCAACCCAATTTGCCGCCAACTCAAACGTCGCTCACAGCCACTTGCCCCTAATTCCCCCTAAGACCCTCTCCCTCCCCCTCCTTCAGTCTCGCTTGCTTTGCTCAATTATGTACTGAATCAGCGCATGAAATACTTTAAATGCGCATCTTAATTAGTTTAACCAACATTATAAACTTTTTAATTGGCCGCTTGGCTTCCTCCACGGATTTCATCATGTATATTTATATTCGTAACAATGTGTGTTTTTAAGCCATAAAAATATTAATATAAAAAAAAAAATTAGCAATTTTTAATGTTGGCAAATATATTTCAGAGCTGCTGTGAGGGTATCTACAGGCTGCCAACTTATTAGCGATAACATTTTTACTGACTTCTTTGCGTTTTTAACCCAAATTGAATTGTAATTTTATGCAGCACGCAGCAGGCACAGCCGCAAAAAGATTTTCACAGCGAATTATGCGGCCAACCGCAGCGTCCCAGACGCCTTCGACTCCAGCTCCATGTGAGCATGTTGAGTATAGTATATAGTATGCGATGTCTAGGTGGGAACTTATATTTCCCACGCATGTTGCCGCTCCCCCTCCCTTTCCTGCCTTCAATAGAAATCAACAACTTCCGCGAGCAACGCAAAAAAAAAACCAACTGGAAAGTAAGTAAACAAATTTGCGTTTTTGATTAAATCGTGGGATATATCAAAGCGACTTTAACCTTATCGGACGACGGCAGAGCACAGGTGAACAGTTAGCAGCTATAACGTGGGATAGATGATGGGATTGAATCCAACAACAAAGAAGATGCAACTTTCCGTCCTGGCTGAGACCCGTCAACAAGTTCATTTCCATTACTTTTTTTGCTAGCGGTAAGTTAACCAAGATTTACCAAGTGTTACCATATCTGGGCAAAGACGTGGGCCAGATCTTTCAATTGGCAATAAAAAATGAAGTTGCTACCTGAATTTCGCTTGGGTAAGTTTATTTTTATCAAGTGCTTTTTCTTGTTGGTTTGCATCTCGACACAGTTAATGGCACTGGAAGAATTCACGGGGTTATTTTAACACGCCCGTGATCTCTTAGTGGCATCTATGGTGCGAGATATTACGTGCAAAAAACCAAAAAAAAAAAAGAAGAAAAAAAAAAAACCCAAAACAAGCTTTTTAATTGTGTTAATTGAGCCGTAAAAAACATGATAACGGGCTTATTTATTTCTATGTGCTGTGCGTGATTTGGACAGAGAATGTAGCCAGTTTTATTTTGTCAGTTGGCAACAGGCTTAAACTGCATTAAATTGGTTAGCTGATTAATGGAAATGTGGGAATTTTGTTAATGTTGTCATTGTTCTTTGCGTGCCCTAATTAGCGCCCAAACTCAACAATCTAATTCATAAATACTGATTGTAAATGAAAATAAAAATAAAACTTTCAACAAAAAATAAAACCAAACCAAATACTTAAAAAAAAAAAACTTTACAACATTTGCTGGGGTCTTGGGAGCTGGGGTCTTGGGAACACCAGAGTGCCGGACGTGGCAGCCTTGAAAAATCACCTTTCACACTGATCGCTGTTGGACAGAGGCATTGCTACAATTAACAGTTCAATGAACTTCAACCATAGCGAGCGGATGGAACGGTGGCTACAACAACAACAACAACAACAACAACAAAAATAACAACACCAAAACCAACAACAACTGAACAAAAAAGTAGCGGCAAACGCTTGGAGTGAGAAAAAACACAAAGTACCACAGCTAGGCCAGAACCATGGATAATAGCCCAGTGGAGCTCTTGAGCATGGTAACACAAAAAAAAAAAACTCACACACACACACAGGCAAAGAGAAAAACCCAACGAAGAGCGGGAGAAAAAAAAGATAATTAACTTTTTTTTTTCCTATCGTGCTAAGTATGCCAACTGAAAGAGACGCAGTTCGTCAACAAGTTGGAAACCGACCAACAAATTACAGCATATTACTAAAAGGGCCCGCATATGTGTGTGTGTGTGAGAGTGCCATGGGAGTACCAGTTGTTCCAAGTTGGCCAGTTGTAGGGTTGCCCTTGTTATAGCCGCGACAGAGCCCAGGCACACAAGGGTGTCTCTAGTGAAAATTCTCTGGGGTTTAAGTCGATTCCGACTCCAGTCCAGTGAACGCTTCAATGATTTCGTGCATAAATTGTGGCTACATCACGAATGCAAGAAAATTCCTGCACGAGCTGGTTGGATGACGAGAACTCTGCACTTGTCCACCAACAGCTCGAAAAGACTTCCACGTTCCACTTGGCTGGCCGCGGAAGTGGTGCAGCCAGCGATGTTTCCTGTTTGCCAGCAGATTGCAATAATTTATGAGACACCTTCGACAATGAGCCAGCTAACATATCAATTGTACTGCATATGGAACAACCTCTCCAAGTTGTATATAAGTAATCTGTAACAGTTAAGTTCTCAACTTGGTTAAGTTATTGGCTAAAAAGCAAAATCTTAACTGATGCTAGATAAATTTAGCTTAATTTAAAGCAATTCAACAAATTTTCCACTTTTCCGGCCAACTGGCAATTCAGCTGCTAAACGAGAAACATGTTTTTGTCTACCCTCTGGTTTGGGCCATCAAATGGCGACAGGCCAAATTGCAAGTCAAATGCTCTCTGCTCCTCTTGCTCCACTTGATGTTGTTAGTGTCACAGAGCGCAGTGGAAAATTTGGAAAATTACTTTTAATCAGTGCGAAAATTAGTTGCATAATTTGGAAAGGCCAATGGGCCTAGCCCCCCAAAAAGCCAACTTCAAGTCGCGTCTAACAGCCTGGTTTCAAGTCTGTGGGAATTCTGGCAATTGCCAAGCTGTTGGACATTTGAAATTGCGCTCCAGATTTGCGCATTTGCTGTCCGTTTGCCGGATTAAGAGTGTGGGAGGTAATTTTGGCGGAGACGCAGCTGTGCGTTGAGAGTATTTTTTTTTCTCCTTTTGCTGGAATGCGGCGCCATTTGCCATGAGAATTGCGGCAGTTCACACAGTCCCGAGCGGGTCGCAGCACTCTGATTGACTTCCTAGCTAAATTATGCAAATTAAAGCGGGACATAAAAGGGAGACAGAAAAAAAGAGGGAGATAGAGATAGAGAGAGAGAGAATAGCACGCTTCGTTTTCGATATATGAGCTGCGATTACGAGGCGGCATTTTAACAAATAAAAGCTTAAAAAGCAACTTGGATAAACTGCTGCTTTAGATGCAGATGTTGATGATGTTGCATCAATTGCAGTTTAAGTTGTAGTTGCCACACTTGGCATCAGCCGCCAGCAGTTCAACTTTTGCAAATGATGATGAGGCTAAATCTTGGCAAACAACAACAACAAAAACATGGCCAAAGGCCTGCATAATCCACGACAAGCGACAAGTTGTCGTTAGGCCAAAAATTAAAGGTACAAGAGATGGAGAGGGAGAGAGAGGTAGAGAGAGAGAGACAGAGAGTGTGAGTGAGCTTGGCAGAGAAACAGAGATAGAGATGGATAGAGAGAGAGAGGCCAATGGCTATGGACTGTGGGCAAACATTTTAAGTTTACATTTTTGACGCATCAATGCAGATGGCCAAGATCTGCATTGGCAACGTCTCCGCGGCAGAGTCTGTGCAAATATTTTATTAGCAATTTTCAGCTTAAATGCCTCCCAAACGGGGCGCGTCGAATTGGCCAACTGGGGGATTGTTGTTGGTTAAGTGCACTTTAGTTAAACCCATTGTCTATGAGGTACGCCAAACGTTAGCATATTTCAATGCACAATCCGCAATTTAAAAGTGGCAGCAAAAGAGAGATATCTTAATTCAAAACAATTCTTGGCAAGGTGCAGATTGCATTCCCTTGCAGATTGGAGTCAAACGAAAGATATCTAAATTCTTTTATAAATAAATTGAAAGTATAAAATTAAAGAAGTCGACTGTCTTTAGTATTCCCTTGGAAATATGCAAGTCGATAAATGATTTCTCAAATTGTGACACTTAATAAAAAAATAAACATTTTAATTTATTTATCTGGCTTAAGTCTTTTTATTTTTTATTTTTTGTGATCTAAGTTAAATTGTTTTATAATCAAATTATAATTGTATAATTAAAGAGAAACTTCTAACCTCGTTCCAGTTAGTTGCAGTATGGCTGTGAAATAAAAAATATATGTTATTGGTTTTTATTAACTTAATTTGTAGATAAATAAGAACTTGGAAAAAAAATTACATTTTGCAACTTCTGTGTTGTGTCCTTGCCTGTGTCCTTATGTGATTTTGGTGTATCATTTTTCCAATATTTAAACATATTGTCTAAATCGAAATCGAAGATTTAGACATATTGTCTATTTAAGCATATTATCTAAATCGAAATCAAAGAGAAATAAATGTTTGGAAACTCTTAATTAAGTAGAAATGCCAGATGTTTAAATTTTGATGCTGCTACAAAGTTCCGGTTTAACCTGAGATGTCTGGCAACATTTTTGCAGTGTATTCAATAAACTCAAAATGCACAGTTTACTGTAAGTTCAGAATAAAATCATTTTAATTACTAATATTAAGTTGCTTCCGACTTTTGATGTGTCAATCACATTGTTAATAGATTTCGCGGCTTAACCTGATTTATCTGCCAGCCCTTTGGCAGTGTTATTGATAAGTCTAATATACAAATACAATGACTGCCACACATTTAGCTAAGCAATATATAAAACTAATGCTAGCTGGCGCTTCATATTTCGCTCTCTCCCCCGCTCTCTCTCTCCCGCTCTCTCTCTCCCGCTCTCTCTGCTTCTGGGGTTTTCCAACTAATTAGTGGGCTAAAAACACGTGATGAGTCTCGCTATCGTTTCAGTGGGATCAATGCAGCAACAACATACACAAACATATTGCATGCGAAATGAATGGCAAGATGACGACCTCAAAGAGCTAAAGCCTGTACCCATGTCTATATATATATATATCCACATATGAATACAAATATATATCTATGTTGTTTTGTAGATATTACTTTCGTTTTATTTGTTTCGTTTGACGAGTTGTCCCTGAAATTGTGCAGCAACCCCGCAGCGGGTTTCTCTTGTAGCGTGTCCATTGATTAAATGTGAAACTCTACTATGAATTTATTAACAATTCAAATTGCAAATTCGAATAACACAACAGCAACAAAACCACAAAAGCCAAACGGAAATTCAATTTGTATGTGAGTGTTAAAGTTTGAGAGCAATTGCTTGCATATGATGAGGTTTGTAACAACGCTAAGCAGGCATAGCAAAGACACCCATCATGTCGTCAAGTTATGTATGCTGCTGCGGCAGGTAAGTGTCTTGGATTGGCTGTGTTCTTAGCTAAAACTTAATATTTTGTTTTACTTTTTGTCATCTTTGGTTTGTTCTGCTGGCTTTTTGTTAGTTTTATCTATTTTAGATTCTTCACAATTCTGCGGCTCTTTGGCAGCTTCAATTTTCTTAGGTTCTTCACACTTTTGCGGCTCATTTTCTTTAGGTTCTCCACATTTGTCAGCTTCCTTTTCTTCTGACTTTTCACTTTTTCCAAGCGATTCTTTTGGCTTAACGGTTTCTATTGCCGCTTTGTCTTCTTGTTTTGGTTCACACGACACTTCCTGAGTCGACTCCTTTTTCCCTTTAGCCGAGAGCAGATTAGCCTTGATTTCTTCCGTGACTACTTTAACCATTTCCTTACATTCGTCTAACACCTTGTTTTGCCCCTTCTCTTCAGTCTTCAGTGCAGTTGTGCAAACGGTTAAAATTTCGTTGACTTTCTTACCAATTTGTTCTTTAATTTTCTCTTTCTCCTGTCTTTGATTTTCTATTGCTTGTTTCTTAATTTGTAACAGCTGTGATTTGTCCAGCTTCTTTTTCTCCAACTCTGCACACAATTCCTTTTGCTCATCAGGGGATTTATTAGATATCTGTAGCTTGGATACCTCCTGCTGTTTCTTCTCGATGGAGTCACACAAAGCTTGAAGTTTTTCGTTTTCAATATCCTGCGCCTGAGCAATGAGCTGTTCATCACATTCTGCTTGCCGATCCCTCATTGCCTCCAAGCTGTTATCAGCGAACTCATCCTCGTCCGCGTCCACCTCGGTTGTCGCCTGAATCCCGCCACTGATGCGCCTTTCGTCGCGCAGCTCCAACGCTTGATTCTGCAGCTCAACGAAACTGAAGCGATGATACGCAAAATAGTGGGCATTTTTGTAGACATATTGCTTGCCAGCACCGGGACCGAGACACTCATCTGGTCCGCTAAATTGTCGAAATGCTTCTGGCCTTACAAATTCTGCCACCTCAATGCCCTCGTGATTAACGCTATCCGGTGCGTAGCCCTCATCGGCTGGATCCTTTGGCGGACGTGGCGTATTCGACAGTTTGCTGGATAACTTGGGCATCTCTTTGGGCTTTTTTGTAGAGTTACCCGTATTAGTCTTATCACTTAGGCAACGCAAAAACGTAGGTCGTTGGAGTAACTTAAACATCTTCTTTCTTGGCAAAATTTGTAGTTACTTTCTTGAATGTGAACAGTAAGGATAAGTCAGAGAATAATTTAAAATATTTGAAATTTTGAAATGTGATATTAATGAAATGTGAAAATTAATGCATGCTTAGATTAAATTGGAGCTGGTTTGTTATTTGAAGAAAAAGGTAACACTTTTACATCCTCTCTGAATTAGGGAAACAATAGAGGAAAATTTTAATCTATGAATTATTTAAATTTTGGGCTCCCTCTGAAAAAGTAGTTTTTTTTCTAACAAGCGTTACACCCGCCGTTTTCTGGCATTTTCTTTACGGCTGTTTTTTTCTATTTGAGAACTGAGAATTAGGGCGGGCCATTTGCAGCTAAGCAGCTTTCTCCAACAACGCAACAAGGTCAACATTCACTTGCCGAAAGCACCGGAAATCAAAATGTCAGAATGGAATCTTAGCTGTTTGCATTGCTCTTGCAATCCATTGGATACATTCCGCTGTGTGTGTGTGTGTGTGTGTGAATGTATATGTATTGTTCAGCCAGATTTGACAATGACACTTGGAGCTCGCTGGCAGAATTATTTTCTCCGTTTTGGCCCAAAAGACCCCAGTGAACTGCAACTCTGATGAATTTTGAAGTGACTTATTTTAGGGCGTCGACTGACACAGTGCATCTAAGATTTGAGCTACTCCTGATTGCCCCCAAAGAGCGTATCTCTTTAAAGTGTGTTTGTAAATAGCTATACTGAATTTATTTTTATTAAATATTGCGCAGCTGCGCTTAAATTCCGGAATCTCTACGGCTTTGAGCACGGCTTTTAACTACAGCTGAGAAATGGGGCTTTTCGATAAGTTTCGCATTTGTCAAACTTATGGAATAAAAATTGTAAGGAAATTATATATTCTTGGGTTAATTAACAATGCTTATTTCCAAAAAGATTTTTCAAATAAAAAAAAATAAAAAGAATATAATAACAGTATGAACTCAATAGATTATATTCAATCTTATCCAAACATTCCAAACTTTAGGCAATCATATCGATCTACCCACTTGCTACCTGAACAGAATATTCATTGTTTTTTTATAGTGTTACCGTTAAGAGCAACATTTCTCCGCTCCAGCCCTCCGGCTGTAGTCCATGCGAGTGCAAAGTTTATTTTTAAGTGTATGGCGCAAAGTTTATGTTTTGTGTGTAGGATCAACTTTGCTACCACTTATTCGTATGCCCCAAACACGCTGCTCCATTCGTTTATTATTAAAAAAAAAAAAAAAAAAAAAATTTGTTGCCATTTGTTGCCCTAAAGAAAGTTTGTCCAAGGTTTATGGTCAACTTGCGTGCACACACACATGTGCGTCATTGGCCAGGGGAGCTGGGGAGGAGCACAGAAGTTTGCTCCTGTGCAGCAGCCATAACCAAGTGTCAGAGTCCATGATAGAAGATTGGGGTCAACTGTGTAGTTGGCCATAAGGTGAACACTATAAACCACCTGTTGTTATCCAAAGCTAAACTAAATTAAATTTCAATTTCTTTCAGTGCTTGAACTATTCACACGCTACTCGTTGGCCATTTTCCATTGCAGTTGACGCTTTTTTTTTTTTACATTTTTTTTGTATGTTTAATGATGCAGTTGAGCTAACTAAGAAAGTTATACAAAAAACAATTAAACTTATGGCTAGAGTTAGGAGGAGCTTGAGCTTGATTGGGTTAGTTCATGGCAGAGTTTGCATGTTAAAAGAAGCAAAGCAAAAAAAGTTAAAGTAATCCGAATCCCACATAAAATTAACAAAAATAACACAATTGCTTAAATATATTATTTGTGTGCGTGTGTGTGTGTTGTTGTGTGTATTTGCGTGTGTGTGTGTGTGCTTAAGTTCTAGACATAATCAGTTTTCCATTGCAGATGATCGTTGAGGTCAGTTGAAGTTGAGACTTTTCCAGTATCTTTTTACCATTGAGCATGACGATTGTTGTTGTTGTTGTTGTTGTTGTTGTTGATGGACTGCAGCTCATCGCTCTCGCGGCGCTGCTCCTCCGCGCGGCGATTGTCTGCGCGGCGGCCATCATGATCCTCTAGGCGGTCGAGTTGCCACAGTTCGTTGTCCAGCAGCCGATGACCCTGGGACCAACTGATGGCCCCATTGCCACTGAGCCGTGTCGAGATCAGGTTATTCAAATTACCAGAGTTCAGCAGGAGTGGTGAGCTTATGAGTTGTGCCTGCACCGAAGCACTCGAAGGTTGTGCCAGGATCAGGGGCTGATTGGTGCGCTCAATGCTAAGCCGAGCGCTGGGCAGTTGACGCCATGCTTCTAGATCCAGATCACGATCCCTGGTCAACAGCGAGTTGTGGCTCAGACGAGATGTGGAGATCAAGGTGGGCGGATGGGAGACAACGCTGGCCTGGACACGCTGATTGGAGCTGGGCAACAGTAGTGTTTGGTCGAGGAGCCGCTGCTGACTTTGACTCTGGCTTTGGCGACGTTCCTGTTCGCGACGCAGTTGCTCACGTTCACGTTGCTCCCGATCACGCTGTTCCCGATCCCGTTGCTCTCGATCCCGCTGCTCTCGATCACGTTGCTCACGATCACGTTGGTCACGATCTCGTTGCTCCTGCAGCAGCTGCAGATCGCGCAGTTGTTGCTCCTGCTCCTGACGCTGTTGGTCCTGTTGTTGACGCAGTTGTGCCGTTTGCTGCACCTGCTGTTGGAACTGCTCCATCAGCTGTTGGGCCTGTAGACGTGCCTGGCTCTCGGCCTCACGGCGTGCTTGGACCTCCAGCTGCAAATGGGACTGCTGCTGTGCATCGACTATGGCCTGGGCCTCGGCCATGGCTTGGGCTGTGAGACGGGACTGCAGCTCCTCAATGCTATTGTAACGAGACGAGGAGCTGGATTGAGATAAACTGCGATGTTCGTCTAGTCGCTGTTTGGAAACAATAGCATTAAAGCCGCTTGCATCATCAGCCGTATAGTCCACAATACGCCGTGTGCCATCCGGTTCAACGAGTGAGTATTGACCCTTTACCATGTCACCATCGCGCTTCTCCTCCTGCCGCTTCTCATCTCCGGTCAGTGTGTCGTGCACATCGTAGGCAAATGTATATTGCGGCCGGCTATCGTAATCTTCACTGGAGTTGGGCAAAATCGTGGTGGCATCTTCCAAAGTGGAGTCATCATTGTTCAACTCGCCACGCAGCAGCTGCTGTTGTTTTTGCAGACTGGAGGATTTGCTTAACTGGCTGAGTTCAAGAGGTCGCAGATAGGATGCAGAAGCCACATTGCTGGTCAGCAGGCACAGGCACAGCAAGAAGCAGGACTAGATATATAGACATATATATATATGTGTGTATATATATATAAGACAACACAGTTTAATATGGATAAGCAAGTATTTTTTTCTTAAATTTAAAAGCTTGCCTCAAAATATGCCAACAAAAAACAAATATATCAATTTTGACAATTGCTTTTGGCATCATAAATTTGGCTCATAATTGAATGAGTTTTCCCCAATTTATTTTGACAGCATATTGCTCGAAATTTTATTCCCTATATATTTTGGCAAAGGCTATGCTAAATTTTGGATTCAGCCTTCCATGAAAAACTAAAATACAAATTTAACTTTTATAATAAATAATTGATTATCATTTCGTTTGAATAAAAGATCTTAATTGAAATAAAAATGAATTTTAATTTATATTGTAGGAAACTAAAAGTGTAATTTTTAATATGAATATTAGGAAAAAATTAAGCTTTGCAACATCTGCGAAAAATTGGTAAGTGAATTTAAGCTTCGTTGTGACTCTGTGAATCTAATTCAGTGCTTACAAATTTTGCCTAATATGTTGAACAGTTTTATCGATTCACATTTTTTATTATCCTGATTTATGGCAAGACTCGGCTAAGATCCGTTTTACATGACAACGTTTGGCAAACATTTATTGGCCAGAACTGATGGGGACTTACCCGTTTCATGGCTGGAGATGTCAGGTATGCGTCTAAAGTTGGCTTCTTTGCTTGTAATTTGTTTTAGCTGCTGCTCGTTGCTTATTGTGGCACGTTGTGCTACTACTGATGCTTACCCCAACAGCCACAGACTATTTTATACATAGCCGAACAGACAGACGGTTTGCTGGCTGGCCCAAAAGGGCCATCGCAAGAACCAGCCCACACTTGATATGCGACGAGGCTTTCAAATTTGTTTAGTTAAAGTTACAAATGACCTTACATGCTGGTGATATGCTTGCCTGGCTTACAAAGCTGCAGCACAGCATTCACTTCTTTTGGCCATTCGCAACTGTTCGAAAATTGTCACCCATTCACCCACAAAAAAAAAACAAAAACATGTCCAAGTGGCTTTGGAAATTGGCAACCAAATGTTTACGGAAATTGGTCAAGAATTTGCTTGTGTGCCAAACGAATTTCTAATTTTGCCTATACTCCAATTACAAATGGGCTAAAATTGACGACACAGCAACAGCAGATAGGGAGAGGGACAGGGGGACAGAGCGACACAGATAGCGAAGGCAAAACTGAATTTTGATATGTCCAAAGCAATCTGAGCTGCAACTGCAAACGAGGCAGATATACACAAAGTTTGAAAAATATTATCATTTACCAAAGTCAGTTGAAAAATGAGGGGCTTAAATTAAAATAGGAAAGTGTTTTAACTAACGATTGCCTAAAAAAAAACAATATTTTTATTATAAATAAATATTATATAAAATTCCAAATAAAATGTTTTTTTACTATAGAGGCTAAGTCAAGATACAAAAGGCCTTAAGCAATTAAAAATTAAAAAACAAAGTTTAAAAATATTCTTGTGTGACAAAATTGCTACCCAATGTTTGCAAAATGTTTTTTCAATTTGTTTGATTGTTTTCGAATGATGATCAAAAGTTCGAATTTTGCGACCTGCAATCAAGAGTTGACAATTCATTTGATGCAATGATGCGTCGCAGAAAAAAAAGCAAATTGACTCGAACAAGTTCAATGCGATTTTAAGCCGACATCAACACGGAACTTGAAATGCAAATGCAATTTTAATCGCTTACACTGGCAGCGAACAGTATACGACCACAGCAAAGTCAACATGACTAAGATGTGAAGCCAAAAGCCGGCAGCTGTCCAGCTTTAAGGAACAGCAACTACACAAACAAACACACACACACAAACAAACAAACATACACACAGACAAACAAACACAACCAAAGAGGAAACACCAATGTCAACATCTGCAGAAGCAATGCGTAGAAAAAAATGAAAAAAAAAAATAACGAAAACAGTAAATGAATCTCCAGCAAAAACTAGGAAGAAAACATTTGACAGAGAGCTCGACTTGGAGATACCCTAGATTTAAAATATTGAAAATAATATTAAATTTGAGCTGACTATGCTAAGTGATAACTTACGATAAAAATTTAATAATAAAAGCAAGAATAAAAATACTTTTTAGGATACGCGATTCTTGCTTCTTTCTCTTACGCACATTATACCCTTTACGCATCGTTCGTCGCTTAGGGTATTAAAAAAGACAATAGAAAAAAGGAGACAACAAAAAGCAAGTGTCCGCCAACTGGCTGGAAAGTAAAAAATTTCATGCATGACTGAAATACAAGAGGCAGTCAAACGGGCAATGGAACCCGGCGCGCTTGTTATTCTCTCTGCTGCATAGTTTTACGGACCAGGCACACATGACATGGCAGCAGGAATAGGTACAGGAAGAGCAGAGTATGTCACCAGAGCTAAGGACACAGTCCGCAAATGCCAGAGCATTTTGCTCTATGCGCGCTTTTTGCCTGTTTCATTTTTACTGGCTGTGGAAAATTGAGTTCCCCGCCACGCGGTAATTGAGTTCCGTGCGGAATGTCGCCTCTGCAACGAATTTCAGTGCAATTGCAACACACAAATCTCTGTAGCTATTTGCAGTTGAGTGCGCAAGTTCGTAAATTAATTAATTTGCAACAAATTTGTTATAATTTTGCGCCATGACTGTAAGTCAAAAGGTCAATTAAGCTCTTATATACATGCAGAATTAAAATCCATTAAATAATCAATTACAATTATCTGGTATTCTGTAGAAAAACTATACTATTTAAAAGCGTGTTTATTTTTATAGTATCGGCGAGTGTATTTTGGAGAAAAACCTGCAAGTTGAGCATTCTCGATTCTTGTTTAATTTGCTTTTAATAGCGTCGAACAAATAAGGCAAACAAATATTTCTGATCTGTTAGCGCGCAAAAAAAAATTGCTTCATGAATAATTATGCGCAATGGGAATTTTTCATATTAAATTGGTTTTTTTCAACAAAACAGTTATATTCTCCAGAAATAAGATGACAAATTGTATGGCACTTGAATACACTTGTAAATTGAGCATGAAGCTGGATATAATTTTACAGATAAGAAACGCTAACTTTTGTATTTCGATTGTAGTTTTTCTAAAGAATTAAATTCATCATTTATAAAATATACATTTAGCTTTCAACAATGATTACCAAGCATTCATAAATCCATTGCACTTTTGTTTTTTTTTTAATAATAATAACGCTTTCATGATGCGCCAATTTTCTAAATAAAAACAAACAGCGCTGCTTGCAAAAGTAAATAGGGGCAAAAAGCAATCGTTTTAAATATGTAGCGAGAAATCTATGATTTTGATTGGGTTTTTGTCTGCTTGCCCATGAGGCCATTAACGATTTACTATTGCGTGAAGCAATTCAGAACAAAGTGAGACCAATTGAATCTGTGGGGGGAAGGGGGGCAGTGTGCTGCAGTGATTGAGTTTGGCTGGGTTGTGTTTTGACAGATACAGCAATAGAGAGGAAAGAGAGAGAGAGAGACAGAGATAGCAATAGCAATAGCTGCAGTGATACATAACGGTTGACTGTGTTTGAGTTTATTTTTCATATTTCTGTGTATTTTGACGATTTTGTTTTAGTTTGCTATTTTGCTGTGAAATTCCCTCGACTCGCGCGCACCGAATGGCGAAAGTTAAAATAAATATACAAACACACATAGCTATTCAGGACATGCGACAGGAAGCACTTTCAAAGTATGCCAACAATATTTTTGCCATCTATGTGCTTTGTGCCATTGAAAAGCAACCGAATGAAAGGCAGGCAGAAAAGTTAAAACACCTCGAGGGCCATTGGGCGTTCATGTTGGGCGTTCAGCATCCGCTGTATATATTTTGAACGGCCCACCGTCGCACAGGACGTATACGCAATATTCTCATATAATGCTGTCAAAGCCAGTTACTGAGCTCGGCTCTTTGGTCTACACTCAAAAACTCGTGACAATTTCAATTTCTATTATTTGGTTTTGCTATTCAATTCTTCAACTGATTCTCCCTAAGTGGCTTTCACAAAGGACACTATATTATTGTTTGCCATTTTGAGTGGGTCTAAATGTGAAAAAAATACATTTAATAAAACTCACATTACAAAAGTATGTCTATGCATATTAAAACGCAATTCAGCCCCCTTTAAATAAGAAAGTTTAACCAGAAAATAATCATAAAAGAAAGTTTCAATGCAATGGGAATATTTTTATACAAAAATATATTTATTTTATTATTGTGATAAAAATTCCCCAACTTTTATTCTGTTATTAATTGTGCATATTTTATACATGCAGACAACACAATCAACATTTTGGCATCTTTAGCAAATTTTGGCAATTTTGGTGATGTCAAAAAAAGCCGAACTTTTTACATACGTTTTTGTTCTCTTCGTTTTTTGTAGTTTGTGATTTATTGCTGCTCACACAAATTTTGACATATTAAAATCAATAATTACCAGACGGGTTGCTAGACATAATTTATTTTATTTACAAGAGTATTATTAATCAGCAAGAAAAGATAACCATATGAAAAAAGTAGAAGAAAAATCCAATCCATATGCCAGCAAAAAACAGTTAAATACCACTTAAACGTTGAAAATAAATAAGAATGAAATCCATTGACGCATATTGTGCAGCAATTGTTGATTGTAAAATGCTGATAATTTACAGAGAACCAGCATATTTTGATTTCTGGGGCAACGTTTTATAATATTCACGCTTCACGTCTTAATTACAATAACAATCGCTCAAGCATAGTGGATTAACGTAAATGAAATACAAGAAATTAAAATTTGAATACGTAAACATATAATTTGCTTTAATGTGCCGAGGTAAATATCAAGAATCGAAAAAGATCGAAACAAAAGAAAACAATACAAAGCCAAAGCAAAACAAATATTTGCTCTTTGAGACGGCCAATTAATTAGTTTCATTTGTTATAGCGCCATGTGCCAGGCTGCCTCATTTTATTTTTGTTTTTGAGGTAAATTGGTGTGAAAATGCGGAAGTGTGCAAATGAAAACGTATTAAATTTACCTGTTTACTTATTTACTTTTTTTTATACTTATTTAGTACTTATCATAATACTTTTATGAGTAACAAACTTTAAAAAGTTTTAATATATATAAAAAATAGACAATTAATATTGAATAAATAAATATTAGCATTATTGGTTAAATTAAAATGAATTGCGAAATTAAATCTATAAAATGTACAATTAAAATAATTGCATTGAAAGTTAAGCTGGAGCAACATTTATTTTTAGGAATGGAGAATACCAAAGAATATGCAATTAGCTCAACCAATTTTAATGGTTACATTTTTGTAATATAAATTAAGTAAAACATTATGCAAAAAAGATAAAAATGTAGCAGTTTTTCAATGTGCATCATTTGCGGCAGGTGCCACAACTGCCTGATGAACTTTAAACTGCACGCGGTGGATAATATACTTATCGTTAAGTTCTGGTGTCCCGTGCAACATCAGACACAACAGCAGATGCAATGGAATATGCACTATCACGATAAGCAAAAAAATCCGTACGTGACCAGGCTTCAAAAAACGTCGGAATCAGTACTCGAGCACATTGGGACACC
Organism: Drosophila dives; assembly: GCA_035042365.1. Lineage (NCBI taxonomy): Eukaryota > Metazoa > Arthropoda > Insecta > Diptera > Drosophilidae > Drosophila > Drosophila dives. Next base: position 211,404 of record JAWNLJ010000415.1, on the reverse strand, counting down.
TTCAGCTGGATGCATCAGTGGACCAGCTGCCTTTTGCAGACAAATTGCAAAATGACATTAAAATGCTACCAATTAAAGCAGTAATTTGCAGTCATTAAGCCAGGTGCATATTTAATTCTGACTCATCATATATTCGATAATAGGCATTCGATGTCATGTAAAATAGGTTAAACTATGTAAAAAAAATAAAATAAAAATTTAAATTGTGGTTATATATAAAGTGTACATCATTAATTTAATTGAAATTAAAAATTCATATTGAAAATTATTTATTTACTAACCTTAGCAGTATTTAAAATATAGAAACAAATTTGGGGATTAATAATAATACTAATTCTGATTAATTCAAAGGGAATTAAAGTGAGTACAACTTAAGTAACTATTACTGTAGCAAGTGTTTGATTTTCAGCAAAAATTCATATTTTAGGCTCATTTAATAGTCGACAGCTGTCAGCACCATCAGCTAAAGTTGAGGGCACTGAATAATACATAGACTTAGAGCCATTATTCGCACCATACAATGTAAAACGGTATCCATTTCAACTTTTCACAGAGATGGCCATAAAAATAAAATGTTTGCAACTTTTTTATTCTTTGCCATTCTTTAAAGTTTAAGCTGTTTATTGCCATTTTGATGAGGAGGATATAAAAAAGTTGCCACCACTTTTGGCATCAAAAAACATATTCGTCTGTTGCAAGCTGCCAACTAATTGGAAAAATAGAAAGTTTTTGTTGAATCGACTACAATGTTAGAGTAAATATGTAATTTATAGAGTGGAATACTCAAGATTGACAAAGTGATTTACTTACTAAATTTTATCTCAATTCTGAATTTTATTTCTCAAGGTCTCATTGTATTGTCGACAAAGACAAACAGGAATCGAAATTTTCATATAGTCCCAACTTGGCACTACCCTTAAGTGAAAGCCAAAAGATGCCAAAGTATTTTACGCTTACTTAACTTAACGTTGGCAACATGCAGTCAAACGTTGCCAGCATCTGACTTTTTCCCTCTGACAAAAGTTCTCGTTGCGTATACGTAATGCCAAAAGCGCAACTGTGACAAAAGTGAAGATAGTACGTTAAGAACATTAAATAAGTGAGTTGATAGTCAATCACTGCTAAAATGATACCCTGTAATTGCTTATAGTTGGAAAAAAAAAATCTCATTTCTTATGAATTTAAAGTTTATTTTCCGGTTATGATTTGTGTATAATTTCTTAGTTTATATTATTTCGCAATAAGTTTCGAAGCCCCCCTCACAGCACTCAATTAATTGGTATTCAAACACAAGAGCAAATGCTACCACAAACATTTCTTCTTTTTTTTTTGGCAAACTTTTTTTTTGACTTGTTATTTGTTTGTGGTTTCCGGCATAAAAGTTTGGTCCAGAAAGTTATTTGATTTGGAATTTTGCAACTTTTTTTGTATGTGTTATTTTTACACTAAATTAATGAAAATCACAACTGTGTGCAAAATGTAATTTAGTTTTTGTTGCCAAGGGGCAAGTTGGGCGTGGCCAATCGACTTGGCAAAAAAAAAGGAAAACAGCCTAAAAATTGCGTTTTATCAGTCAACTGACAGTTTTCAAATGAATTTTTATCAAATGACAGCTGGAACCAGTTGGAGGCTGGTGCTGAAGCTGAACCTGCTCCTGGAGTTAAAGTTGGAGCTGAAACACATCTGTCAGGTGTCATGGTCTGTTGCACAGTTGCTGCTCTCTTCCACCCCCTCTCTGCTGGTTGGTTATTTCTTGTTATTTCGTTTGTCATGTTTGGTTTGTAATTTATTAGTTTTCTAATTTACTTGATTGTCGTTCTTAATCTGGCTCTCACTCTCTCATTCTCTCCCTCTCTCCATCTGTTTATTAACGAGAATGCATAATTTTTTAATTACACCTCCTGCATTGGAATTGAACTAATTTCGATTCCGCCAATTGCAAACAATGCGCTAAAGTAAACAATTAATATTTCAATAGAATTGCTCTGACACTGTGTGAAAATTTCAATTTACTCATTTGCGTGGGGATCTCCACTCAAAATAAAATGCGCGTTTATCGCAACCAATGCCTAATGGCATTTAAATGGGTTTTTTTTAGGCAATCTACATTGTGGTTAAACAATGCGATAAAACATAAAATGCACAGTCATATTTGACAGTCGCTGATATATAAAAAATATATTTGACACACATAACAAAATATATCGTTTGAGTTACAGTTTGTAATCTAAAAAAAAATGTCTCTTATAGAGTTAAATAATGTGTGCTTAAATTGTGTGTATTTTTACATTAACTAATTTTGATGTTATCATAATTTAGCTAAATAACCTCAATTAATTGAACAACATTTGAAAGCATTTATATTATTCTAATTCAACACATGATTTATGCTGACTATATTTTAAAGTGCAACCACAAAAACCAATTCCGATGGGGCATCGATAATTAATAATTTATAATAGTAAAGTATTTATTTTAAACGTATCTCAATGCAAATTCTAGGGCCAATAAAATTTGGTGGCAAATAATCTTTAAAGTATTTATTTCTATGAGAAACATTTGCTTAAAAAACAAATGTTTAAAGTTTGTATACGCTTCAACAAGGCTTCAATTATTTATTGGTTTTATCTTTATGCATTTGATTATGTTTTGTTCAACTAATTTCAAACGATTTTTCTCTAAGCAAATATTTTCCAGAGCAGCGCACAGCAAAAAACGCAATTTGTTTTGAAAATAAAAAATTTCTTTTTGCCACTCCGCTTCGATAACGTTGTGTGGCAAATGAGTGAAGTGGGCGGGGTGTGCATGGGGCAAGCAGAAACTCGCATGGGTTGCCACAGCACTGCTGTTTATTTAGTCTAGCCTCGGTCTGCCACCAAGTGTGTGTGCGAGTGTGTACGATATGACTGGGGGGAGGGGTGTGCTATATTGTGTGTGAAAGTGTGCGTGTGTGTGTGTGTGTCCGAGTGTGTGTGTTGTAGTCGTAACAGTAGCTAATCGTTTAATTTTATCATGTGGTTATCCGCGCTTAAGTGCTGCAAAGTGTTGAACGATTTGTGTAGTGCCTTGCCCTGCCCTGCCTTGCAACAAATTTGCGGTTTGCGAGAACAACATATAAACAAGAAAGTATTTCCGTAATCGTAATACCCACTGGGTACCAAATACAAATACCACAGCGCGCATGTAATTCGAATTTACAGAAGTTGTCACTTGCCATTAGCCTAATGGCCGGCCCCCACCATGGCGCGAAGTGCAGCCCTTTTGGCCTTCACACACACTTGAGAATGCCAGCCAGCCAGCCAGCCACACTCATTAGCAGCAGCAGCAGTGGCGCCCCCAAAAACAAAGCCAATGCCACAAACAGAGTGACGAGAACGTTAACCCTTAAAATGCACAAATTACGAACTGGAAAATTCTTAAGAGGAAATGTGCTGCAGTAAAGGTTGATCGACTAGTAGATGCCCTGTGCCCCAGCTCGGAATGAAGGAAATTACTTTTAATATAGCGGTTTTAAAGATTATGTATTAAATTACTGATCGATATATTGTGCAAAGTGAAAAGGGCTTAAGATATTTTCAAAATCATCAAATTGATTAGGTCTGTACAAATGCTGACTGTGTCTATATCTGCAAAAGTTTCATAGTTAAAAAAACATTTAAATTAAAAAATTCCATGTATATTTTTAAGTGTTACCAAGAATTTCTCTATAATAAATATTACTCTAAAATAATAGAAATACTAAAGAATAAAGGGTATTACGCAGTCGCACATGTTTAACTGCAAAGCTTTATTTGTTTGTTTATCTTGGCAAAAGAGTTTTTAAGTATATAAAACTTAAAAACACAAAAGTTGCTTAGCCTTTGGCAGGAACACACACACACACACACGATGTGTACAATAAGGAGGAAAAGCGTGCAAGGACACAAAACAATCATCGCGTTGCAGCACCTGAAAGCGATTTACTGTAAAAGGATGCAGAATAATTGGTTAGCGGCCATGACCGGAAATGGAATGGCTGAGCTGAGGATGAGCAGTTCGTTGCTGTTTTGCCGGAAAGCAATGGTGGTGGTCACGCGCCTAGCATATTTGTTATGGATCACATTACGTATACGTCATGGTTGCTCGTCGAGAGCTACATGTTGCCAACTATATCTGCCACTTTGATAGGCTAAAAGGCAATCAATCAAATGCTATAATATGACGCAGTACGCCTCGCTAACCACCCCCCCCCCCCCACCCTCACACACACACACACACACATACATACATCCTGACTGTGCTCCACGGATGTTGTCTGCTCCCTGCCTGCTCGTGTATTGGATTTACGCTTTGCTGTGCTTGTCTTTCTGGTCTTCTCCTGCTGTGCTGTGATGTTTCCCGTTTCAATTTTACATAAATGCTTTGCAGATAAGATTCCAACACATTATTTTAGCCATGCCTGCCGTCGGCTGGGAAGACTTTACCACATTTTGCTTGGAATTTAACATTATGTGAAAAGATTTGCAGAATGTTAATAAAATATGCTTTGACTTATTGCGTATTATTTTTTGCCTACATTATTAAATAGAAGCACACAAATCGGATCAATTTTATTTAGGAGACATTTAAATAGAGAAAGTGGTAATAGATCAAATGAAAAATTTATATAGAATTAGTAAACTTACTCAGTCAGCAGAAGCAAAGAGTTTATTTATATATATTTGTGTGAAACACACGATAAGACGACGTTTAGAATCGAACTGTTTGCTCTGATGAGCATTTCTTTATTTTATACAAAAATCTTAAAACTAAATACATATGAAACCTCTTGTAAGGCGACCTCAAGTTATATATATTTATATTTATATTTATTTATGTTTATCTTAAACTAGCTAAGCTTTGCAGCGTTTGTAGAGTGACTCTATGTGTGGTCTATTCTTCTTAGAATAGCTGAGCTTCACTCTTCGAAGAATGTGATGTTTATTTATCTTAAAATAGCTGAGCTTTAACTGCAGCTTTTGAAAGTCTCTATATGACATATTGCTATTAATAATTAGCTGAGCTGCGCAGCGTCTCATGTTCATACTTGAACATATTTAATATATTTTGTTATATTTATTTTATGTAGTACACTTAAAATTTTACATGAAATAATAATGAATAGTAGAATTGTCCTTCTTTGTCTTTCCCTTTCTTTTTCTCTTTGTTAATCTTAGACCCACAAATGCTGACATATCATTTTGGTTCGAAAATCAATGTAAATACTCAGTTTCCCAGTGCCAAGTGCCAGTTACTGCATTTTCTGGTTAACCACGTAATTGCTGTAGGTCAAGCATTGCCGCTGAACATAAGAAAATATTATTTGCCTTTTGTGTCTGACTGGCAATATCAGCAGCAGCAACAGCAGCAGCAGAAGCAACAGCAGCAGCAGCATCGACTTCTTCTTAGGAACTGCTTTTACTATACACTTAACGCCTGGCCACAAATGCGGTCATTAAGCAGCAAGCAACGTACTCTGCTCAATAAGGCTTCTTTCCTCACTTCACTCCCCTCACACACACACACAGCTCAGCCTATAAAATATGAACAAATTGACGTAAAATTGATTGTGCTCTGCTGCTGCTACTGCTGCTGCTTCTGCTGCTGCTGCTGGTTTTGCTGGCTCCTTCGACAGCGCCTTGTGGTCTTTTTGCGCTTTATTACCTACAAGAACAACAACAACAACAACAACGACAGCAAGAAAAGCAACAACAAGGCATAAACTGCAGACGTTGTGTTGGCGTACTTCATGCTTCCGTTTGGTGTGGTGTGGCAAGTAGGTTAGCTGCCTCGGTTCGCTTATCGCTTATTTTACACACTTCCAGCTATGCCAGCAATGCCACATAATTCCATTTAGCTGAAATATTTTAGTGTCAGCCAAGAATAGAGCTGCCATTCTCGGGCTAGAAAAGGATTTGGAATTCGCTCTTGTCCTGTTCCAGTTAGGTTCAATTGAATGCGGCACTTCTGTTAACCTGCTGCGTTAATTAATATCTTAACTGGGTTCAGACAAAGGGTCGAACATCATCATCAATAGCATTTTATGTGTTAGCCAGAAACAATCAGTCATTTTATGGAGGTTGTTGATAGACTGAGATATGCGGGATTCATTTCTTAGATAGATGACGACGTAATACACTGCACAAATTTTGTGGAGAAAAAGTTAAAATCTTAATAAATACTATGTTATTAAAAAACTTGCTTTGAGTTGTTTTTACAGACGTTTTATTGTCCTTTGGAGCAACATGAGAGGAAAACATGACTGGCGTAATATATATTTCTAATTATAATAATTTTGATTAATAATAATTATAATTATAATTAATTTCAGCTCTTTTCATCTTTGTTATCTATATTTTCATATTGAATATATGCATTAGCTTCAAAGAAATAAATGTTGTATAATACCAACAATTTTTAAATCTATTCCATAAATAGTAAAAGTAAATAAGACTGAAGTCTTATTTATTCATAAATGCATATATCAAATCCACACCTTCTTGACAAGTAGCAGACTTTATATTTACTTATAAGCAATTTTTCAATATTTCACACGTAACACACAAATCTCACCTGCCTCATGCAGGCGCACACATACAAATACAAAAATACATTTAGATTCTTACAGCAGGCAAAGGCCTCAGTCAAATGGGCGATTTGTATTCGCTGCAGTTTGCTGAGTGAAGGCAATGCTGAGTTACATTACGCATACGCCGCATGGGCCCATCGAACCAAAACACAACACAAAATAATCGCTTGCAACATGTTCGAAGCACATGGTCCAACCGAATGTTTGAAAATACCTCTGAGTCGGCAAATGTTGTGTTTCAGTTTCAGTTGTATGGATGCCATCGCAGCTAACGGTGCAAAAAGCGCTTGCAATTGATGAGAAAAAAAATACACATAGAAACGTGTTAGGCACAACAACAATATTAAAAACAAAAGTGTTCGCTCTGTGTGCGTGTGTGTGTGTGTGTGTGTGTGTGTGTGTGTGTGTGTGGGACAACAGAAAAGTCCTCGTTCAATGTAATAAAAACAAAAAACATGTACTGAGAGTGCAGAGTAAAAAATTACAAAAAACAACAAAGAAACAGGCAAGAAGGCCAGCAAATAACTTGGCCAGTGAAAGTGACGTTGACTTTAATTTACTTTGGCCAAAGAATTTCAATTGAAAACGAACCGTATTAGTCAATACAATTACAAGTAAAAAATAAAAGTAAAATAAAAAGTGGAAAAAACACACGAGACTTTTTTTTTTTGTCTTTTGTTTTAAGTCGAGCATTGTTTGGGCATTTGGCCTGCAGCAATGCTTGGCGCTTGTACGGCTTCAAAAATAACCATAACTTGTCCTTGACAACGGCTGCTATTTTTAAACCTGCTGCAAACAAATGCGCCCAAAGGTTAGGCTGACACATCAAATAAAAAAAAAAATAGAAAGTGAAAGCCGATTGCAGCAGCAACAAAATACATTAAATTCCGATGATAATAAATATATTTTCGAACAGTTCTTACCTGGCCGCTAAAGTTGAGCTCTGCTGATTGACAGGACGCAAGTGTCCTTGACTGTGATGGATGATGGCCTACAGCGTGTGTACTTAGTGCTCCACTCTGACACTTGATATAGTTTTTTTTTTTATTTATTTATTTTTTTTGTTTTACTTGGCTCATTTGGATATGTCGAGCCCAACAAATCAATGCAGCGCACAGCAGCTAATTTGATGCGTTGTCAAAGCTGTCGATAATGCTGCCACATGAGGCGTTGACTGATTTGTTTTTCATTAGAGATTGCGGCACGTGGATGATATGCATGTCAGAGATAGCATATGAGAAATCAATATGCAGCAAATATCCGAATGTAGAATATAATATTTGTTACCAGTTCAAACAAAATTTATATTGTTGCTGAACATTTATTTCCGTTCATTTTGTAACCAAAGTAATTTTTTTTTAATTTCTAATTTCTGTGAATTTTACAGAAATGCAATATATTTATATGCTATTTTGCATACAGCTAAATCATTTTTCATAGTATACAAATTGCTATTATTACTAGATACACTTAAAATTCAATTTTTCAAAAAGAGACACAATTATTTAAAATAGACTTTGTTATTACTGACATTTTCAGTCTGAAAAAAAACCTTTTGCTGATTTAGTCACAATTTATTCGGAAAGACAACATATTTAATATGTAGTTTGCCATCCTTTTATGAACAGTTATAAAAAACTTTGTTGCCGCTAAGGCAACCCATTCAGGAGTCTATCATTTAATCATAAACGTGGAATGCTTCTTTACCGTTGCCAGCTTTGAAAATTAAATTACATGTGGCAACAGCCCGTACAGCAAGCTATCCTTTTAATGCTCATGTTATTAATTGCATGCTCTGATCTACGTATGTACACATATATATATATATACATGCACACACACACACTTAGGCCCGTTCATTGTGTTAGTTAAATCAAGAAGTATCGGGTCACATTACGTATACGCGACGTGTACGGCCTACTGCTGCCAGTGGCAGCCTACTGCTGCCAGTGTTTTGTGGCACGTGCTCAATTATTTGTCGCCCGTCATCGTTGTCGTGGCAAGGATATAGACTTTACATCCAGCCAGCCTGCCAGCCTGTTTGCCTGAATGCCTGAATGCCTAGCTGCACGTTCTTTGCCCGTACTCGTAATTAATTTATGCAATAATTTTTCATTGCCGACATAACTTGACAATATTTCAAGCTGGAAATATATATATTTTCAATTTAGAATTCGCTTCCTTTTTTTATACGTTTTTCTGGTAACTAATAAAACAAAAAAGGCAACTAGGCGACTGGCGTGTTCCAGCTACAGGACTGTCTGACTGCCCATTTCCATTTAGCTTTATCGTCGGACAATTGAAACATTATCTTTGTGGCACCCCCAGTAATGATGAATGACAAAAGGCGCTGTCCATGCAAGGGACATAAAAAGAAAAAATTCGAGTTGGTCGCCAAAACCACGGGCAGCGCACAGCCGAACCGAGCGCAGAAGCTTAGAAGGATATAAACGTGGCTATGAATGGCGGTCATTAGGTTAACTGACTGGACAGGAAGTTGGCAAGCGAGATTAGTCGCGCTATTGTGCCCGGCTTCTTATTTTGACATTTTACTTCCATTGATTGGCGGCGGCACTTGAGCCAAGCACTGCGCACCCAATTGGGACACAGCTGCTCTCTTCACACGATATCATCCAAAATGGTGGGGGAAGGATACGTATCCTGACTCGCACTTGACAATTGCCAGCAAGGACAAGGAAATAACATTATAGGCACGCAACTACAAAATGCACAGTGGTTGCCAAAAAAAAATTTCATTTAAATATTTAACAAAATGAAGCTATATTTTTTGCAATGGGAAGAATGTGGATTATTTATTGAATTTTTTTATATTTTTTTATATATTTAATTTAATTATGCATAATTTAGATCACTGTGCCACAGATACGGTTTGCCTGCCACCTTGAATCTGAAACAGTTTCTGCAATTTTTTTTTCAATGGGAAGAAAGTGCATTATTTGTGCAGAAATAAGTTTGCCAACTTTTAGCTATTTTTTTTATATATTTCATTTAATTATGCATAATTTAGATCACTGTGCCACAGATACGGTTTGTCTGCCACCTTGAATCTGAAACAGTTTCTGCAACGTCATTGATTGCTGGCTGTTTTGAATTTTTAAGAATTCTTCGAAGTCCTTTGAGCTTGTGTTAAGGATGTATTTGCTTTTACTTTTGTTTTGGTTTGTCTTATTTTTTTTTTGGGTGCTCCTCAGCTTGTCACACTAAATGTCAAGTGAACGTGCTGTGCGCCAACCCTGCCCCTTGGCGTGTGTGGGTGTGTAGGTTGTGTGTGTGTGGCATCTGTCAGCGAACTGAGCAAATTGGCAACGTGACTTATAAGCAATATTTTTTATCTTGAGTGAACTGCTTATTAAATATTGCGCATTTTGCTAAATGAATAAGCGCAAATTACGTTTGCTCTTTTTTTACGAGCATTGTGCAACGAATGTGATTTCGCAAAACGCTAAGAGTTAATGTCGGTTAAAACAGTAGTTCTCGGATTACAGGCTATAACCCAGAAGTAATTTAAGTCACAATAATTTAACAAAAAAATATAAAAATAATAAATAAACAAGTGCAAAAGTAAAAACTCAAAAATTAAAACTTATTTCAAAGCCAAAAACTCCTGGGAACAACTGCAGTCAAATTTGAAAAGTTGGGTAAGTATTAAAGCCTTAAACATATTTGTATACCCTATTGTTAAAATGGAATAGTGTATATTAGCTTGCTGTCTGTTTTTATTATTATACACCCGTGAGGAAAAAATTATATTCTTCTAAGTTATACTCACACCAAAAAGAGGGTATTCCACTGGGACTGACTGCATTTTGGGTATGCAGCTTACAGGCGGCTCTGCTACCAAAAACCAAGTTAAATTCCTGCATAATGCAAATACACAAGCCACGGGTACTTTTGGCCAGTATTGTGCAGTGTCCGGTAAACGAAATTCGTAACGGGTTTGACTCTGGTTCGAGTAACAAATGCACCTGGCTTACTTTAAAAAAATAAAAATATAAATAAAATAAAAAATATAAGCCTGAAAAATAAAGAGAGTATTTGGCTTTCAGACTGTTTTGCGGCTAAAAAGTTTGTAATTTGTTGTTTGATTTGTTGCTGCTGGCAAATGGAGAATAGGCACACTGCATAGACCAAAATGTGAATATTTTCTCTAAGTTGTTGTTTGTTTTATTGCGTTTTAGCTGCTGCTGTTTTTTTTGGTTGTGTATTTTTGCGCAATGCTCCAATTAACACTTTGCGCATTGTTTTTCACGTGAAAAGCCAAATGGTTTTTTTGGCTCATTATTCAACTTCAATGAACGTTGCAGCAAACGTACAGAAAAAGGGCCGTGAAAACTTTTACAATGGGCCAAGATAATTATCAAAAATTAATTAGTAGTGTCGAACCCACTCACCGGTCCAACTGCCTCGAAGGCTGTCCTTTGGCATTTGGCAGATTTGTGTTAATCACCTACATGTTGAGCACCATTTCCAGCCACATCGCCAACTATATGTGCTATTCCCAGACCCTCTGCTGGCCTTTGGAGCACTCGCACAATAGCCACAAAATCTTTTGTTTGGCAGCCAAAACCTTTGCTTCAGTTTTGTTTTCTTCAATTATGTATTTGGGCCAGATCCTTTGGCAACCCGCTGCTGCCAAAAAGTTATAACTTTTAATAGTGATTATTTTAAAGTAGTTTGTTCACAGTTTTTAGCTGTCGTGCAAAGTTTACTGAGGGTAAATCCCGCATCGAATGCCACTTCTAAGAATCATGAATAAATAATTTGAGTTGAGTTGAGTTAAATGAATTTATGATTTTTACAGCCGTCATAAAAAAACTTTAGAAATGCATTCAGTTGAACAATTTTCGGTTTAATGAATTTATAGATACTTAAAATACCTTTGCGGAATAGTTTCGTTATTTATTTATTTTATTTATTATGTTATTTAAATATTGAACATTTTGGTTTTAGTTGTCGGAAATATTTATACTTAAATATAGATACTTAAAATACCTTCGCGGAATAGTTTCGACATTTATTATTTTATTTATTATGTTATTTGAATATTTAGTATTTTGGTTTAAGTTGTCGGAAATATTTATACTTAAATATAGATACTTAAAACACCTTTACGGAATAGTTTTATTATTTATTTATTTTATTTATTATATTATTTATATATTGAGCATTTTGGTTTCAGTTGTCGGAAATATTTATACTTAAATATAGATACTTAAAACCCCTTTGCGGAATAGTTTCATTATTTATAATTTTATTTGTTATGTTATTTAAATAATGAGCATTTTGGTTTTAGTTGTCGGAAATATTTAAGCTTATGTTCAATTCCATGAAAGCCCATCAGCAGCATCGAGCAGCTGTCATCAGGGAGATCTTTTATAAGCATTTCAATAAATCAGCGCAAAATATGATTACATTTCCAACCATTTCCAGGAAAAGCCTCGTCCTGGCATAATTCATAAGCCGCGTAGCCTTTCAAAAAATGGTTGTTGATGAGAGAACGTGTCCGCCTGTCGCCATCGCATCCACGCCGTAATTACACATTTAAGCCGTGTGTCATGCATATTGAGAGGCTCATTAAAGTGAGCAGTGCTCCGGGGAACTATGTGCGCCTGCGCCCAGAGGCCCATCCACAGCCACTCACGTAGCCGTCATGTAATGTGCCATAATATCTATTTGGCACTTAGTCGACGCTTTACACACTTAATTAACAGAATACTAAAGCTAGAAATTTGTATCATTTATTTTTAAATATTTTTAGCAATTTAGTAGACAACAATCAGTCAACGATTTTCAATCTAAAAGTTAATTTGACACTTTGTCCTTCTAGGCAAAAATTAATTGAGTCATTTTTTAGTGTGGCCTACTTTCATCAATTAGACAGCCAATTAGTGTTTGTAGCCAGGCAACAAATCTAAGAATTCTACATCTATTTGTGTATCTACACACACACACACACACACACACACAGTACGTAGAGTTGTCATTTTCTTCATTTGTATTGCCAGGTGATTAAATTGCAGCCCTGGGGCATGTTGTCAGCCGTCTTATGCTGGCCAAGGTCGAGTGGGGGTTTTTTTTTTTTTTTGTTGTAAAACGTTCAAATGGCTAAAAACAAAGCATACTCTTATGTGGCAGATTTTCCGAGTTGTTAATTTCCAGGCCGGGAAAGCTGTCAAAAAACAAAAGCCTTCTCACAACACAAATGTGTGAAGGGGGGTAAAAACTCTTTTAATTGAAAATTCATATGGGCGTGGGCCAACAGGGTTGAATGGCAGCCTTGTTTTGAGGGGGGTGTGTGTGAGTGAGTGGGTGGGTGGTGGGTGGGTGTCTGGCAAGCGGAATGCTCAGCTAAAAATATTTGCTTTCGTTGCTTCCGACGGCGACGCCAGAATGTGGAGAGCAGTTAAAGAGGCGTTGATTGTCCGTGTAATGCAGCGCCATGAAAAGGAGGTTAACAAGTTGAGGCTCCTGCTCCCGCTCCCGCTACTGCTCCTGCTCCTGCTCCTGACATCCACTGGGCCCCTGCAACGTATTTCGTGTGAAAAATATGCTCCAAGTGCCCGGGCAAACTGCATACGCGTATATGTTTACATGCTACATCAAGTGGGCTAAAGTGGGCTTAGTGCCGAAGACGAATCGTTAAGCCTTTCGTACATACTGAAAATATATCTCTGAAGTGGAAAGTAAGCAACACACACACACACTCGCACACCTACTTATACAGCCCTATATTAGCATTGCCTGGCTGGGTAACTGGGTAGTTGGCTAGTAGCTACTCAGCTCAAAGTTGCCGTTAAATACGTCACTTGTCATTTGTGGCCAAAAGTGCAAAGCAGTCTGGAAGGGGGGTGGGTAACTTAACCTTGTTGCAATACATATATGACATATGTACATCGATATAAGTGCGCCTATTCAAGTGTAGAAATGAAACTCAAAAAGGTTTTTATTACACAATTCGACAGAGTCAGCAAAAGTTTCCATGCAAGCAAAACCATGAAAACATCAAATATTTTCATATTAAAACTATGCAAAGTGAGGAAAAACTTGGATTTTGGGTTTAGGAAATATATATAAATATTATGCATGCACTTTAAGTAAACATAAGTCAGAGAAGTCGAGAAAGGAATAACAAATGGGGTCGCAAGTAATACTTAAAAATTGTCTTACGCTGGAAAAATGGTAACAGAAGACAAATGTTTTCATAAATTAAAGTTAGCTTTATAGGAAAAAAAAGTAAAAAAAGTAAAGTAAAACACAAAAGGAATATTTCTTGAAGGTTGAAACGGAAACCACAATTTGTTCAAGTGGTCAGCAGCTGATTGGAGTTTACCAACTCAGCGGATTTCAGGAATTGTTTATTTTTCTTTTTTAATTTGAATACAATAATAAAAATGATTTCAATAGAGTCAAATATAATCTGCATTGACTTCAGTTTAAAGAATAGTAATATTTTAAATTAAATATATAAATATATAAATATGCTATTTATTTTATTAAAAATGTATTAACGTTAGCACTGTAAATGACAGGCACTAATTATATAATAATACTTAAAAAAAAACTATTTCAAAGTTATCTTTTGCTTTTTGTGCTCCGTTAGAAAAACGGAGTTACAAAATGTCAGTTTATGGCAGCATGATAAATTGCACAAGTCTGTAGATATTCCTATTTATCATTCCAGACGCTAGGAGGATAATCGTATTCAAGAGTTGGACATCCTCCGAGAGGTGAAACCCGTACAATTACGGCTATAATTCAATATTTTTCTTACTAAACTAAACAAAGTCCCAAGTTAAGTTAAGTTTGTGTGACAAAGTTTTGTGTGGCACATATAAGCTAGACAAGGGGGGGTGGGGGAAGAGAGGTGGTCGCTGAGTGCTGTTAGAGTCGCTGTCAACGTTGTCGCCACTAATTGCCTGGCCGCCATTTTGGCTGCCACGGTATCCATAACCAGTCGACGTATCCGTTGCCCGTTGGCGTCAACTGTTTCACGGCATTTCTCGAATGTCGTCTGGCTAAACAAATCAGTGTTTTTTCATGGCCACAAAGCAATCAAGCCGCAATAATTTTTCACTCATCGCACTAGCAATTTATCATTAGCCGTTGCATGCTACGCAATATGAGCTGGAGGGGTGATGGTGGGAGGGGGGGGGGGGGGCTGGTTGCATGCTGCTCGCTGTGTCGCCTGTCGCTGCTTTGGCATTTAATTTCCATTTTTATGCGCTTGTCGTTCTGGGCGGGGAACTTAAGTGCTGCCATTTGCACCGAGTGCCTTAGAAATGAGATACACACACACAAACACACTCACACACATGCATACAAAAGACGCCACAAATACACACACACACATAAATTGAAGTTGAGATGCTTTTTAGTTGATGGGATTGCTTTAGTTTCATGTTCGCCATCGTTTTTGCAGAGCACTTAAATTCCAACAAGGTTGCGGATTTACACATTACCTGCTGGAGCAATGACAAAGCATATATTTATATATATATATATATATATATATATTCAAATAAATGCATACATAACTCTAGAGTACATTACAGCCTGATTGTGACTTACATAATGCAAATGCCCGAATCAATTGGGTTTGCAATTACGCCAGTATCAAAAGGCAAAATCCAATCCCAAAAAAATAAAATCAATTCAATTTGTAAAAATGGCATTTTAGCTTTCTTGTGTTTCTGGTTTGGGTTTCTTGGCCTTTTTAGCGTTTGGTCAGCCAACTGTTCAATAGATAAGGCGATATTCACGCACATTCAAGCGTTCACATAACGACTTTCACACACACTCGCACACACACACACACACACACACTTAACATCCATTAAACACTTCATAAAATGGCCATTTATAGTCCCCTGCCTGGGACTGAGACTGACTGGGATTGCCTGAGACTCTATGGAATATGTTCTGTGGCATTTGTTGACTCATTTTACTGGCGCAAACACTTTTTTTTTTGGAGGTCCTTGCTGTATTTACTTCTACTCATTTACTTTGGCATTTGATGTTTGTGTTCTTATTTCTGTACAATATGAATCAGTCAATAAATCAATACTCTGCAATATTTATAATAACCGAGACACGCAGTCGGCCCAAAACTTAGTTAGAGCCAACCACTACCCACTTGGGTTAACCCATTTCAGCGTTTCCATCTTCAGCCCAGTCTATTTTTTTTTTTTTTTTTTGTGGCCTTTTGTATTTTTATTAATTGCCTTTGCCACGACTGATTGCTGTCAATATTTTTTTATTGATTGCCACACAACTGACACATGCAGCAACCAATCAAAACGGCGCCACTCGTTCAGAGAACGGTAATTTTCCGCTTCAAATTATCAACAATTTACAATGTATTTCCAGCAACATAGTCCTGATTAAATATAAAAATGTTTCATATAATGTTAAAAAATAAATAAATAAATATAAAAATGTTTCTTATAATGTTAAAAAATAACAAATTTAATTTTATTTGAAAATTATAGTATTTTAATACGAATTTCAAGCTGAGATAAATTTAAAAATGGAAATTCAATCTAAACAATTGTTTATGAAAATCTCTTTAATGGGAAAAACTTAGGACTTAAAAATAGTTCATCAGAAAAAAGCGACAATTTCAAAGTACTTGAATGGTTAAAACTAAAGTCACAATTCAGTTACATCTTTCAACAGCTGTAAGCCTTAATATTTTATTTAAAGATCCCGTAATAGTTGATACCACTAATAAATAAGTTAACACCAGCAATTAAGTTATATTTAGCAAACAATTTAAGTCTTTAAACCCATTCAACTAAATCTCAATTTGCGCTTGGTTTTATTTAATTTTGCCAACCAGAAATTATGATTTCCTCTTGGACTGGTTTCTGGAGGGGTTCTGCTTCAGTCCAATTTTCGGGTAACATGAAAAGTTTTCAACTGGTCTCACCAGTTGTGAAATAGTTTTTGTTGTCAACTGCAAAGTGGGCAAAAAATTTTTAATTGGTACAGCAACATGTACCATTATATTTAGACTGTTGGACAATGACTTGACAAATTTTTTTTTGGTAGCTTTACGCTTTAGACTCCGTAGGCAGATGCCACTCCGGAGACCCGCCTGCTCAAGTCATGCATTATATATGACTTGATTGGCGAATTTGTGGCGGCATCAAGTGGGATTATGGCCTTGAACTTTCTGTGTAGTAGGCGTAGCCAAGGGCCGCAGCGTGTGTCATTGATTTATTGGCTTTCAGCCCCTAAGTCTAACTCAAAAAAAAAGTCTGCAAGTAAACTTGTGTGACGCAGGGGAGGGGTGTACAATGGGGGTATAAAT
The DNA here is from genome assembly GCA_035042365.1 of Drosophila dives. Lineage (NCBI taxonomy): Eukaryota > Metazoa > Arthropoda > Insecta > Diptera > Drosophilidae > Drosophila > Drosophila dives. The sequence goes on along the minus strand of JAWNLJ010000415.1, from coordinate 194,464 downwards.
TTCATTTAAAGTTGTACGCCAGAATTTTGCATATATTACTCAAACACACACATGTATATATATATATATATATGCAAGTCAAGTAAGCTGAATACCGCCTCCACAAAGTAGGCGGGGCACACACAAAGTTTGCCTGAGAGCAGAAACCGCCTGCATAAAATATAAATAAAGTTGTTCCACACTGCTCAATGTGCATTATTAAACGGGTGACAAGCGAAAGGTAGGAAAATTAAAAATATATATATATAAATATATATATATATATATATATATAATCCAGAGAGAATAGAAAATCATGGCAGTGACACAGTTTTCTTTGCACATTGGATTATAGTCTGCCACAATGAGGTCAAGTTCTCCTCATTAAATATAAACAAAAGATTGTCCTTCGACTTGTCCAATCATTCATGTAAACTACTCCAGCAGAGGCGTCACCCATTTGATTAGGGTCACAGTGGTATACCCCAAAAAATTGATCGATGACCAAAAGTGAATTTTTTTCTGCTTTAGTCATCTTCATTTACCGAAAGCCGATAGTCCTTAACACTTATCGGATTTCAGTTTTGCAGGTTATTCAGCTTTCTGTGTAACTAAATAATTGAAGTCTTGCATTTTTTTGGTCGACTCGTTTACACTTCGCGATTTTACGACCTGTTTTTGTTGCATTTTCAAGGCTTTGCTCAATTTTAAATTGTTTCACATTTTTCATCTGAATTTTTATTGCCTTTTTTCATTTTGTGTGATTTTGTTACTTTGTAATCATTCATATAAAAATCTTAAGCTCCAACTATCGCAACAATGTCAGAGGGAAAGCACTCGTTAAAAGTGTCAGAAATGACAACAAATGAAATAAATGAAGAAGGTTTCCCCAGCTGCTCCGCTGCTCATCCCGTCATCGTTCATCAGCCATCATCTGGCATCAGTGGGTGAATCTAAGTGAAGTGCCACGCCCACACGCTTAAAGCAATGAACTTAAAGTAATTTGCTTTTACAGCCTGACGAGTGGCGAACAAAGTGCGACGCTTAGTTTGTTTTCCTCTTTTTCATTTTTTATTTATTTTTTTCTGCAGAACAACAATAGGGGGGGGGCGTCATGTTATCAAAATTGATTTGCGGGACTTGCGCGGGGGGTTTGAGTTGGGGTTTTTTTTGTTCTGTTTGTAGCCTATTTTGGCGCTCTATTTTTAAGTTTGCAACGTGTTGGTGGTATTTCTGCTGCTGCTGCTGCGTTTGTTGTTGTTGTTGTTGTTGTTGTGTCGTATAATTGTGCAATGTTCCGGAACGGTGCTTTGTTTCAGGAAAATGCCCCCCATAAACAAGAGCACATAAAAAACCGTTCACTTCTCGTCGAGCTATCTTGAAAATGCTTTACATTGTTTGTCAGATGATTACGCCGCTTGGTTACTTATCCTGTGCGTCCGTGTAAAATGTTCAATGCAATCTCCTCACAAAGCGTTACATTGTTGACTTGGTTATTTTGGATTCGACTCGAATAACAGAAGTCACAAAAGTTTACCATGGAATTGTTGAACACAGAAAAAACAATTGGCTTAAGAATGCTATTCAAATACACTTCAATTTAAAATATTTAAAACAATTTAAAAATGACAAAAAATATGAAATTTAAAATACAAGTGCAAAAGAATTTTAATAACTTAAAAAAATTACATTTAATTTAGTAGAGCATAAAATATGGAATATTTATTTGATTAAATACTTGTACAATTGAATAAAATGCTATTAAAGATTAGGTAAATTCATTTTTGTTTATAATATATATCAGCTGGCCATGAATAGAAATTTTTCCTTAATAACATCTATTTTATTTACTTAATAATGCTGATAAATTGAATTTCTTTTCTTGCATGGAATGAGCTAAATAGCAAATATTTTTGTGTCAAATAAAAGCTGTCTAACGTTCGTGATGTGTGCTCCACAATTCTCAAATTTGTACAAGCTTAGAGAACCACATACACACTCACAGATTTACACCCACACACACACACACATACTTATACAAAAACGAACCCCTTACCACTGTGCACATTGTTTAAAATAAAAATAAAAAAAATGTCAGGCAGCCACCTTATTTAGGTCGAAAAGCACTCAGGATAGGCAAGAGCCGAGAAATTCCGCACTCGACACTCGGTACGTCTCCAGCAACTGACTGTGTGTGTGTGTGTTGGTGTATGAGTGTGTGTGTGTGTGTATGTGTTCTGTGTGTGTGTGTGTATTGGTTGGTGTATCTGAGTGTCAGTCAGGTGACAGTGTAAGCGCCTTAAGCTGCTTGAAAGCACACGAATACAAAGTCACACACACACACAGCACACACACAGTCACACACACACACAATATGCAGGACAACCATCATATGGAAGGGTTTAGGTTTAGGTTCTGATGGCCAAGCTATCTATAAAATACGAACCAGCCACACTTTATTGTGTTTCGAGGGTTGCCTTTCATATCGAGCGGTTTGTTCATTTTGAGGGTTTTTTAAAAATATTTTTTTGAAAATGTGAAACATAAGTTTTACGTTTTATAGCAATACAAATTATGAATATAAATTCAAAGCTAAGGGACTAAATTTATTATGCACAATTTACATCCAAAAAGTTCGGTACAAGAAGAAACACTGCAAATTTCGAATTTTTAGTTTAGTTCCCTATTAATATCATTTTTTAGAGGCAACCCTCGCAGTTTGCTTTCAACTCAATCTTAACACACTTGGCTGCAACTCGCTTAAGGGCTAAAAAGTTGTGCTCTAAAAGTGAATTAACTTGGCTCTAACCATGACATCGAGCAGAAAGCTCAAATTTCTCGTTTATTTCAGTTAAGTTGAGTTAGCTATCCGTAGTTGGATCGTATAGTAAAATACGGAATTTAAAGTGACGTACAAATGACTAATGACTGACAGTTCACCTACAAGCGACAAGTAGACAACAACAACAATGCTGCAAACAGTGCAGCAGCATGTCAACACCGATGCGGCAACACAGATGCTGCTGCAGCTTCAGATACAGAACCAACGAGTCGTCGTTCCATTTGTGGCTGCCACACGGGGCAGCTTGTCGCTGCTGGCGACTAGCGTCAGCATCACAATTTGTATCTCACAGATACAATATGTGTACATAGCAGCATCCCTGATGGGGCAAGCAAAAATGCAAAGGAGCCACATCAACAATAAACGTAAAAAAAATTTACAAAACAACTTAATAACAAAAAAAAAAAGCATTACGACAAAAATTGTGTGTATGCCTTCTGCCCCCTGCCTCCTGCCACTCTGCTCATCAAAATTTCATGTGCTGAAAAAATATTTTCACTGTTTGTTGTTGCCTCCTCTTCGTGTTGCTGCCTCGCCTCCTTTTCCATTTCCCCATTTTCCTTTGGCCATTTTGCATTTTTATTTTTGTTTATTGCCTCGCCTTGTCCATTTACGCGCATAATTTATGCATAATTTTCAATTACCTGACGCCCTCAAGTATGCAATGTGCTCCGCATGAGAAGATGCCCCCTCCCCCCAATGATGACTGCCTTTAATTCACTTTGGCAGACAGCCAGCAAGGAGATGTCTTTCCCCCTATGTCACATCTGCTTAGATAGGACATAATTGAATTATTAAGCTTGCATTGATCCTTGTTTCAGGCTTGACAGCAGCCACACTAGGAGTATTTTTAGCATATGGAAATTGTTCGCTGACCTAACTTAAAGTTAACAGAAAATTCTACTTTTATTAAATTTTTACATCTGCATCGCTGACATATTATTTATTTTCTGCTCGAATTTAAAATTCGAGGCACGTCTAAGCCCGACACACGTTCGTGTCATTGCTCATAGATATGCGAGTAATTTATATGGGCAAATATTTGTGCTTGGTCGGACCAGCTGTAGTTGGCCACGCCCCGTGACGCTCCTCACTTTAACTGTGCACACGTCCCATTTGGCCTGGTGGTGTTTGCAGGCATTTGCCGCATTACAACTTCATTAAAATGTTGGCCAGCAAAAATTCGCATATGTCCATTATTGTCCACAGGGGACAATGCGCATTAAGCCGAATTGCAAGATTATGGTTCACTCGAATCCTGAGACCAACTGTCGAATATATATTTAAAGTTTAATAGATGACCAGAAGACTGAGGCAAAAGTTAATGAAATTGCCGGCCAATGGCGAGGCGTGAAAATATGCAAAGTGCCTGGGATCCAGCTCCACAGTCCTGGGGCAAGGCCTCCCACTGATGGATAATTAATTTTACTGAGCTGTGGGCTTGTCCCATAACATCAACCATGTCTGCATATCTCTCACTTGCTTTTAATGAATTTGCCCCACAATAATTGGATTGTGTCGGGTAAGAGCTTTACTAAAAATAAATACCACTCACAAATAGATACAAGAAATAAGATTGTTGTGTTTGTGGTAATTGAACTGCTAAGTATCCTGTAAACAATAAAAAAAACTGCTTGCATTTCCACTCAACAATCTGAAGAACGAGTTATTCTAACAGATACTTTTCTATATCAAAACTATCTTAAATAAACTAACTAAAATTAATATTTAACTTAAGAAGTGAGCAGCTGCTCTGCTCAGAAATCCATTCAATCTATTCAAATATCAAATAGCATTATATTATTCAATACTTTCCTTCAATCTGTAGAGTTCTCAGCACAAGTTGGTATACCCATTTCCCGTTAGAGTCTACAGGACATTTGGAGTCGCCTTAAATTATGCAAACGCTGCGAAAGTGAAGCGTAAAGGCAAGCACCGATTAGCACAAGGAGTGTGAATGCCAGTGGCACTTGGGTGGGTGGGTTCCCTGGTGGGAACTGTGGAGCTTGAAGCTACGTAAATCGGTGTCATTACGCCTTGGCCAGAATCGTTTCTTTTTTCCTTACCCAACTTGGGTATTTGTGCGTGGTCCTCACTTTATTTGCTCATTAGCTTGTCTTGACCCTTGGCAAGGATTGTGCATACTTTTCTCAGCGTATATTTTTCACACACAATTTTGTGTTTTTTGTGCGTTATTTTCTATGAAAAAAGGCCAATTAAATGCAGGTGTTTGCAACCAAATAAAAACTTGGCATGTGTTCTGGCCACAATTCATCACCAGATCTCCACAGTTGCTACAAGTGTGTGTGTGTGTTTGTGCACATAAATCAAGAAAATCATTGACCACAAATCTGCTGTTACTAATGACCAATAAAGACAATCACACGGCAGACACGGGTCAAGGAAAGATGGAAGTCCGGTTCATAAGTCTATTGAGCCGTAACATAATATTTATGCGGCAAATATGTGAAGCAAAATACACTTCAAGTCAAGAAAGTTTATGGCTTAAGTAACTTAATCTGTCAAATGTGTATGCGTGTGTCTGTGTGATTGTGTGTGTGTGATTGTGTGTGGGTGGCATCATCATAAATATAAACAGCTCATCACTTAAGCAGTTTGTCCACTCATCTCGCAACTTATGTTCTTGTGTTAGCTTTAAGCCTTCATAATTTGATATTCATATAAGTATGTCCAAATCATCAAAGTGAATTTTCTTAATGCTGCCCCTAAATCAATGCTTATCCCAACTAATGTTTCCATATAAATCCATATGTATTTGCAGAGCACAATCATCTGGAAGGAGCAGCAGCAGCAGGAGCAGCAGCAGCAGGAGCAGCAGCAGCTGTAGAAAGGTAAGTGAATCAAGGATAATCAGATAAAACGGTGAAGAAACAATATAAATAAGAACAATATTTGCATATTTAGCGTGAAAACCAAATATTATTTTACATATTCAGAACCCAAATAACGGCAATCAATTTTCAATGTTAGTCAACATTTTGCTGTAGGCAAAATATACACTTTTTTTATGCCTCGATTTAAAAATCCACAAGGATCAATTTCTTGAATTTTTGCTGCATTTAAATTAATTTTATTGAATAATTTATTTAGTAACTTATTGAATAACATCAAACTTTTTAAAATTAAGTTATTTTGTCTAACTAATAAATGGTAAAAACAGTCAAATATTTGTCTTATAAACTGCTTGATAAAAATAAAAATTTTTATACAACCTTAAAATATATTTTTATCAAATTAATTTGAGCTGCAAATTGGGGAATTAAAAAACATGCATTAAACTATTTTTTTTATGTGTTGGTTTTTGTGTTTGGTTTGATTAATATGTTAATCAACAAGCATAAATCTGTTGGGTAATCAATTATGATTTATGAGCAGGTGTTTGGTTAATTTGTTGATTTCCAACATATGAAATATATGGTCATTAATCAGGCCTGGCGGCAGCCATTGCGAACTGATTGCAAAATTGACTATGAAATTGTAATTAATGCTAATTTCACGCGGGCTTTAGCAAATGGGCTTAATGCAAATAATTGTTAATTGACATAAATTATCAACTGTTCACATTATTATGCAGATGTCATCTTATTGGCAGTTTATTTCACTTTATCAAATTTATCTGACTACAGTTAACAGCCGCATTTAAAAGCCATCATTTTGTGAGCCTGAATCTAAATGGACGGAAAATCAATTTGCGAATGATTTTATTAGGTATATAACAAGTTATCTAAAAACTCAAACTTTTGTGGGTTTTGTGGGTTCAAGTTTTATGCTTCTGTGTAAAAACAGTTTACTTAAGAATCTTGAAATCAAAATTACCCATTCAAATCGAATAAAAATATATTTACATAAGCTTGTCGCCTTTTGACTTTTATTATAGAATTATGTTCTCGCTGTCAGATAAATTCATTGATCATCAAAATTGTTAGTTTTAAATTTAAAAAAAAAAAAACAAACGCAAATTTACAGCATGCCCAAATCTTCAATTTAATGTACATTTTAACGAGGACTGGAGGATGCAGGATGAATGTGTAGTCATTGACTCCTGTTTTTGGGAGTGGCTCATTCTCTTGAATGTGGCAGCGAGAGGAGAAGGAGAGGTGGCTGTGGGGTACATTTAATTTGACTGTGTTGCCGTTGAAATTTAATAAAGAAGCGACAAAAATGATTAGCATATTTAAAGGTGAATCCGGCACATAAATTCAAGGCTAAAGCTGACTTGCCTCAAACAGAAATGGAAGCTAAGGAGATGAGACAACAAGGAGCTAAGCACCAGTCGCTGGCTCATGTGGGGAATTACAACAACTCCAGAAGTCTATAAAAAAAAGACAGCTGAGAATATTTTTTAAAATATGCGCCGGCTGTGAGTGGAGAATAGATTCACAGTTGGCAAAGTGCCATTGACATTTGCTGGTCATGAATAGCTGAGAAGAGAGGCAGAGGAAGGGGGACTTGCTGTAGGCCAAGCAAACCAAATCGAAGGACTACTGGCCTGGAAATGAATTTGCCAAAAACCTATAATCTAATATATATATAGAATATGGATATTCTATTGTTAACTAAATGAAATCAATTTGAATTATTATTAAAATTAGTTTAATTTCGAACTCAAAGGCTAATTTTAAATACATAATAATAAATTTATATATGGCTGAAGTATGATTATCATAAGATATATATTATTTACCTAAAAAAAATTTATATATTGATGAAGTATGATTATCATAGGATATTTATTATTTAAAAATAACCAGCGATTGCTTATCAAATAAATAAATAAATAATTAAGTTGCGCATACGCATCGTTGACCACAGCTTTAGCTAAAGATGAGTTTGAAGATATCCCCGATGCCCACAATTTGGACTTAAGTTTACATAGTCATTAGGTATAAAAATTAAATGCATGATAAATATATTTAATCAAATTTATTTACACAGAATTATAGGAAATATAAACTTTCATTTGTGTGGAAATAATAAGAAACTGCTTTCTTTTTCACTGATGATTTTAGCGTCTTCAATCAGTGCTATACAAAAATGGGGCACATGCACATTGATTCTATCAGTATGTAGATAGTGGGGAGGGGGGCTGTGGAGTAGTAGGTTGATTTGCCTACAGACAACAGATGTTAATGCCTCAGTGAGCAAAGTGCGTTTCGCTGTTCGCCTTTGTATGTGTGGCACTTGCCCCACTCTCCGCTTCATTGTTATCGCTCCAACCGGGTCCTCGTTGCTGTTGCTGTTGTTGTCTTTGTTATTGCCTTGTTGTGGTCAGTATTAATATTTGTTGTTGGCCAGTTTCATACGCATTGTGGCCACAAATTGTATGCCCAAAAGCTGATTTACGTTTAACGATGGCCATTATGTGCCTGGTCCTGCGTCCTGTGCCCCGTGTCCCGTGTCCCTTTTGCCCACTCCTTTATTGGTGTGGCAGTAACTCGCTCTCGCATTATATCGAATTATGTTATAAATATATGGAATATATTTGCCATTGCCAAATACGTGTGAGCATGCCGAACATGAAGTTTGCACAGTTTTATGGAATTTTATGTCATATGCATGGCTGATTCACATGTCTTCACAATGGCTGGAATGTCACGAAGGCCAAAACTATTTTGACGCATAATAAAACTATTAGCATTTAAGCATATTTTACGGTCTGTTCTCGTGTTTATTATATGGGTATTAGAATAAAATCAATTGCTAAACTTGCAAATGATATGGCAGTGTTGTCAAACAGCTCATTTAATTTATTATTAAACTAAAGAAAAAAAATACAATGCATAAATAGAAGAACAAAAATTATATGCCTTTTGGCCAGTGTAGCAGCCTTTGTGGCACTTTCCGGCAAAAGCCGTGAAGCGCGGCGGACCATTGTCAATCGTTAAAGAAAATTATCGTTGCATAATATCCGCTAATTTGTGCGCAAACCATAATGGCAAAATGTGTATAAGCCAATGCAGCAGTTGGCCAGCTGTGCGGGTCATTTGCTGGACAATGAGCGGGGTCAATAAATGACTAATAAATGTAATATTTATTTTGTGCTACAATGTGAATATGCCACAGCGAGGCAGCAAATAAATTCGAGTAGGCGATATTACATATAGTCGGGGATATACTCGTTGTTGTCGTTTTAATCATGGTAACAACAACAAATGCGGCAAATCAATATTTGGCGTGCACATTTAAAATCAGCCCTTGACAAGGCACTCAAATGCCGAGTGGCAGCCTCTTAATATCGAGGCTGTAGACCAGCCAGCCAGCCAGCCATCAACGAGAGTCCAATTCCAAGTTCGACTTCTAGCCACAACCTCAATGACAATGCTTTAGTTTTATTGATCCGGTTTTCTATTAAAAAAAACCTTTATGCAGCCAATTATTCAAATTGTTCTCATTTTTTATGCATAGCTTTAAAAAATAATTTGATGACGACAATTTGGGCACTTTTGTTTACTCAGCCTTAAATAAATAATCGCACAGAAATTTAACAATTTGCTTAAAGCCTAGCGGCATAAAATGTAAAAAATTTAAAAACTCATAAATTATTTTAGCGCTGTTTTCTTTTTTTTAATTTATGTAATTTTTTGCCAAGTTCTCTCAACGAAAACACTTCAAATTGTTTTTTGTGAAATTGGCGTAGTAATTTTCGTAAGAATTATTTTTTGCTGCTTTAATTGCTGTGGTTGTCGCTGCTGGGGATGCTGTTTAGGCTGAGGCACAGTTCTGCCATCCTATTGTGCAATATTAAAAAAAGCGAAAACCAAGCAACCAACAACAACAACAAGGATGACGCAGCTACAATGGTAAATCATCCTCGGTTGACCTTGCGCATTGCAGGACGATTGCGTGGCATGCTCATTATTCTCTCCACGACTGTTGTTATTGTTGTTGCTGCTTCTTAAAAAAAAAACGTCAAGTTTTCGCATGCATTTTTATGGTTGCAATCAAAATTTGAATGCATTCCAAATAAGATGCAAAGATTGTCGGGAAAGGTCAAGGTGAACGCAGATGACTGACTTCAAAAGTTAACAGATGTGTGAAATCAGTTTGGATAAACCTATAAGTATATATAGGTTAAATAGTAATAATAATAATATAAGTTAAAAGTAATACTGCGTATAAAAGTATACTGTGCGTATACTTAACATTTTCATTTTAAATTTGTGGCTCAGACATTTCAATCCCTGTGAGCGCAACAATGCAGAAGTTTTTCATGTACTAATTAGAGCCAACTTTTACTCAGCCGTCAAGTAAAACCAACATATATATATATATATATATATATAAACGAGAATTCAACAGCAAAATGAGAGGAATGAATGCGAATATAATAGTGTAGAAAAATAAAAGGCAACAGAGCAGATTGCGAGTCGTAGTTTAATTTCATTGCTAGACGAGAAGATACTTCTACTATTGTTGTTGTTATTGTTGTTATTGTTGTTGTTGTTGTTGGCATGATGTGGGGCGTGTAAGCACATCAGCCAAATGCCTGATGATAAAATAAAATGCCAAATGTGCGCGCATTATTCAAATGTCATGATAGTCTCCAGAAAAACCCAGCCCACAAGTAACTCAAATACAGCCATGAACTCACTGCTTACATGTGTGTGTATGTGTGTAAGACTGTGTGTGTGTGTGTGTGTGTGAAGTATATGGGCAAACTGACTAGCTAGACAATTTGATACTTTTACTTAACATATTTTACTGAAGCACATTATTAAGATTAGTTTTTGAGAGCAGTAATCTAAATAAAGATTATCTTATAAAGAATAAAAAAATATGTGTGAATTTTCATTTCTGATCTTTAACCATGAAATGCAGATTGTATGTATATAATAATTTTTGGTGTTTATATAACTAAAGTTTGCTACTTAAATTTAATGCTGCATAATCTTAAGCGCATTTTAAAATGCTTTTTTGAGCACTTTGCTGTAGAATTCCTGTTTAAATATTTAAGCTATGTTTATTTTAGTACTATCTTTTATTTCAGTAAAAAAAAAACCGTCTTTTTAATTTTATAGGTTCAGTTGGTTTTTTTTGGCAGAAATTCAAAAATTCGCTTACGCATAGGTTTTTAGCTCTTAAATGGACCGCAATAAAAATAATGCATAGCAGTTTTTTTTTTATGCGCATATTTTTTTTATCTGGAATTTCTTTTCACTTCCGTGAATGGCATGAGAAACGGCATGGCGGGATTCCCATTTTGCGATTGGAGTCGATTCTTTTACGAGCTTCTAGCCTCACATTTCACGAACAAGCATTTGAAGAAATTTGTTTAACAATTTCAAAAACACATACACACAAAACAAATAGGAAATGGAACAAGTAATAAGAGGTGTGAAGTGGTATGTGTGACAATGCATAAATAACTAAACACCTGCAGAATCTGTGGTGGCACAGGAAACACAGATGGGCCACAGACACATCTGTCGTCCGCTGCTCTGCTCTACTGTTGCTCTACTCTGTTGCTCTTCCAGGCACGTCTGAGTTGTGGCATTATAAATTACGCAAGGCTCATCTGCCTTTGTTCGGAGCATTTGTCAATATATCCGCATCTTACTGAAGCGAGACAAGTCGTTGAGATTTGGCATGCCAAATATATTACCAGCCAATAAACCAAGACTTCTGTTCATGGTGATTGTGATTTGTGCATCCACATCAACATTTAACTATTTGTCTGGCAATATATTATGGATTTGTAAATACTATTTTATATTCTCTTGTAAAATTGTATTATATGTATACATTATTTTGTTGTGACAATTGTAAAGTAGTAGAGTAGAGTAGACGTCTCTGAACTGAAAGTATGTATCTATATACATATATATATATATCTTTGTCAGCTCCCATAACCGTCTCTCCCATTTGACTGGTTTATATAAGTAAAACTTGCTCACCTCTTATCCTTATAAAATATGGTATATATTATATATTTTTTTTTGCTCATGTTACTTATAACGCTAGAGTTAATCTGTCGTACTACTATAACATATAGCTGCCATAAAAGCAATGGGTTGAAAATGGAGTGTTAAGTTGTGGGAAAGAGTTGGGATGTTACAATTTTTTATACAATATATTTTCACAAGTGTAAATATTTACAGCCAGCCATAAATCAAACATATGAATAAAAGTAGTATTATACATAAAAGATAATATTCTTTATTTAAAACACGGTCTAAAGTTTAAGTGTAATCTGTCTATAAGGATATAAAATCTTCGGCGTGCCTATTTAAGCTGTCCTTTCATGCTGAGGATTATCAAGATTTTTAAGAGGGATACATTATTTAATTACCCATTTTATTGTGTGATATTTTTATTAAACGTTCAACTAAGGTAATTTTGAACTCATAACATTTAGTTAATATTGTTGCTATTAATTAAGCAATTTTTACTTTTAAATTCTTAAGGTATCAAATAAAAAATAACTTTTATTATATTTATACTGAATTTTTATTTAGGCTGAATTAAGACCTAACTTTAAAATTTATATTAATTGTTTGGTTTTAGTAACGTCTTTATTTACCAGCGAAATCAAGCGACAGCTGGCGGCAGCTTGTAGTACCAAACTATGGGCTTTTGTGGTGAAAAGCTTTCATTTCAAAGAGAGCACAGTTCAATCAGCTGTTGTCAAAGATAACAGCTAAAGGCAACTGTAAATCAATATTTAACTTATTTCCTGACGAATGCAACTGATAAGCAGCCAACAGACAAAGCATTAACCCAACGACTAAATAAATTTATAATTCTACTCATAAGATTTCATATCATTATGCGCACCTATCAAAAGTCTTAAATCTTTACTAAACTAACCCTAATAAGTGTCTCTAGCTCAGGTTATCAGTGCATTTGTATTTTGCATGCTTATTTACGAGCCTTCAATCGCATTTATTCAAGGGCTTCAATTCATGGCCAACAGATATGAGCGTTGCTCTCTCTCTCGTCCACTTTTCGTTCTCTTTTGTTGTATCTGTCTATCTCTCTCTATCTTTCTCTCTCTCTATTGCTAGCTACTTGCGAGCTTTTTCAGCTTTGATTAATGCATTGTGGTCTCTTTTGAGCTTCCACTCTCTTGCAGGACTTGGAGCCAGCAAAACGATTTGTCGTTTGATGCTGTTGCTGCCAGTTGATTCGCAACACGTTTGCCGGAAGGTGGCCAACGCAGGCAACAGGAAGCAAGGACAATTTCTACTCGTCACGCATCGGACTCGAGCTGCCACGCGAGCTCTCGTGTGCAGTATTTGTGTATGTCTCGTTGTATGTGTGTCTGTGTGTGTGTGTGTGCGACTATATGCAGTGAAGTTATCGAAATAATGAGTGATTTATTTGCTATAATTGCTTGCTTTCAGAAGTGTTGTTAAGGTCATTTGTACTCTGAGAATCAATCGCGTATCCAACCAAGCCAACTTGTTGCTCTGAGCCAGCTAAATGTTGTAGACCTGTTGCCCTAGCATTAGGGTGAAGCAAGTGTAATTAATGTTACATACAAATATTTGCTAAGAAATTTGTTTTACACAGCTTTCATCGCCGGGCCTATGCAATAAGTTAAGAGCTAAACGTTAATCGCGAACCCATCCCAAATACAATGCTCAGCTCAACAATTAGGCGCACGTCCAAGCAGAGTAAATAAAATGAACCGAAAGCAGAACTGAGACCCAGTCACGTCCCAATTGAGAGGCGTGGAGGTGCCACTGACTGAGTGACAGACAGACAACGAAAATTGGATTAAATACATTCAAATTACAATTACGTAACCCAAAAAATATATATCCAAAGACAGCAGCAACAACAATTTTAATGAAACACAGCTATAAATCTGAGAAGAGCAGTCAACACCTCACACACACACACACGCAAACACAGCCCGAAATTGCCCACCATACACCTGACCCACATGCCCAGCAGCAAGTCTTATTACAAGCTGCTAAACAAAATCAAAAGCAGCTTAACACTTTGCACCAATGATGATACCATGCCCACATTGTTAGCGCCCCCCTCTGGCGTAGGCCGCAACGTTTGCTGTCATCATTTTTTCTATACGCCCTTGGCATGCCAGTTGAAATCAAGCCGCCTAACAAGCCACGCCAAGCAGACAACCCGCCAAACAGTCCAAACGGCCTGTACTGACCCTTTTTGCTTAGTCAATCTAACTTCGCAACCTTTTTTCGGCGGGGGTCAGCAGGCCGCTGGTGTTGAGCACAATAAAAAAAAAACTCCAAAATTACACTGTCCACCAAAAGTTCTTAGCTGTTTTTGTAACAACAGAAAATTGCAATTGTTGCTGTAATAATATTTTAACACAATATTTTATAGATTTCAATTACTATATTTAAAATTCCCTTTTTATTTTATAAGTGTTACATATTTTTAGAATTAAATTAATTTATTTAATATAAAAATATATCAATTTTGTAAATATTTTCCACAGTATCGTTTACTCCATTTGTTGTTTAGTGTACTGTGAAAATTTAGAACTCACTTCTTAAAGTGAGCAGCCAATTTGTGTTGTTGTTGTTTGGTTTTAACGCTTAGGCGGCAGAAAAAAAAGAAGAAAAACACCCAAAGTTAATATTTGTTGTGCCTCATTCTTTTGTCTTAAATATATATATTTTTATATGTATCTATTTTTGGCATGACACACAAACAGACAAGTTGCCCGGCCTAAACGGCTCGGCAATTTGCCTGCGTGTTGAACCCTTGTCCATTGGCTTAAATCTGATGATGCTTTTATACAGTTCCTGCTGTATATCAGGTCTTCAGTTGGCAGAAAAAGGATTTTCTTTTGACTGACTTGTGAGGCAACAATTTCAGCGAACGAGCAAAATATTTCCAACTGAGTTGACTTTTTGCAACGTAAATCAAAGGTATCAGCCAACATCATTTTTAGGAGCCTAGCATACTTAGCATTTTTTGTGTTGCTCGTTTTTTCTTTGTTTTTTTTTGCTTTGAGGAGGAGTTATTCAATGTTCAGCGCTGTCTTTTATCTACTCCAGAATGCTTTGGCATGGCGTGACCTTGTGCACTGGGTATTTGCGACCTAAATATTACAGAATTAATTTACCAAATTAAAGCCGGCATGCTTATCCAAGCCACTGAACACACACACATACACACACATACACACACACACACACTAACATACATACACACCTAAGCATCTAACGGTATTAATTAGTATTGCATACTGAATTGGTGCCCAAGGGGCAGCTTTGGCATCCAAGGGCAAGCGCGAATAACCGAAGCAAATGTAAAGCGCACTTCTGCGAAATTCAACGAGCTGAACATTTGAGCTACAACGCTCCCAACTAAAACTTATTATAATACAATAAACATAATAAAAAGGGCGGAGAAATGCTCAACACACAGCAGTAGCAACAAATAAAAAAAAAAACAACAACAAAAAATAAAATCCATAATGAGCAAGTTGGTTTCGTGTTTCAAGCTTTTTCTCGCGTGGCGCCTCTACCTCATCGACATGCGAAGCAACAACACACACCTGTACACATACATACATACACACACACATAAATACACACAACCAGCAAAACATATACTTACATTTACACGGCAACAAGGTGCTAAGACTCTCACGCCCAGCTGCGTTTTTATGAAAGGCGCCGATAAGTTGCATCAACATCTAAGGACAGTAACAGACATATATATATATATATATATATTTATATATATATAACAGACACATGAGAATGACAGGATATGCCAGCATAGACCACAAAGAGCGAAATGCGATACATGACAGTGTCTTAATATTGTTGCAACTAAATAGAAAAATGCTAGTTGAAAGCCTTAATGAAAGATTGACTGATTGAGTGATTGATTTTTGTTAATACAGTCACTGAATGAATAAACTATTCACATTTGCTGATTTCATATGCTTTTCTGCATTTTCTGTGTGAAAATCCACCTTTCATATGCCACTGCCAAAAGTAGGCAACATTTTTAAAAGCCATAAATTCAATTTACACACATTAAGTATACTCAACTTGGCAAACGACAGCTATTCATTTACATATAATGAGCATAATGAATGGCAAAATAAAACAAGAATATAAATAACAATTTTGTAATATTCAATATATATACATAAACTTTCTAGGCAATTTTATGAAATATATACATATTTAATGCTTGCAATTAATTGTTGAGTAAATGTCTTACAAAAAAAATTACGCAAAACCTTTGAATAAGAAATGAGATTATAAGCACAGCATAAATCTAGCTAAAATGCCACTGAGTATGGCATTACCAAGCTGGAAGCTGTTTCCCGCTCCACTTTCTCAATTACATTGCTTGCATATTTATTTTTATAGTCTTTTGGCAGCTATTTGCGGCATTTTCATATTTTTTTGTGGCAATCTTTTGACGCCTTCCGTTGCGCGATAAGCGCGCTGGACAAAAACCAAAAATTACAACAACAAAAAAGTAGAAGAAGCAAAAAAAAAATGTGAGCGCAAAACCAAAGCCGCACCCGGCGATGGCAGACCTTAATGTAAACATTTGAATGCCATTATCACAATATGCTGGCGATAGGCAGCCGCAACGCCAGCGACAAAAAACAATAACAACAAAAGCCGCGAACAAACCCACCACAAAACGGTACTTATTCATTGTCTGTGTTTGTTGTGCAGCGGTGGTTCTACGAGTTTGTCTGTTTATGTGTCTGTTTGCCTCTCTGTCTGCCTCGCTGTCTGTCTGTCTACCTCTCTGTCTGCCTGTCTGCAGGTCTGTCTTTCTCTCTGTCTGCCTCTCTGTCAGCCTGTCTGTCTGCAGCTCTGCCTGTCTGCAGCTCTTTGCGACTTTGAGTTCGCCGCTTATTTCCAAGCAATTTACTTTAATTCGTCCCAATTTAGAGTAAGGCATATGCCAGGCACATTATTTCAGCACCAGCAATTTCATCAGTTGACTACTAAAAACACTTGCCACACCCCTAAGTTAGGCAGACCTTTTAGTTGCTACATCACCACACCTGCTCTCTCAGCTGTGCATATGTGTGTAGACCGGATAATAATGTTTTCATTCAGCGTTATCATCATCATCTACATGCTAAGCACTTCATGTGCTGCAGATTTTTGGGAATTGTGCTGAGAAATTGTTGAAATTGCAATTATGCTTAATTTTTGGGTACAACAAATTGAAATTTTAGAAATTAACAATAGATAGGATTTTCTATAACATTTTAAAGTAAGATAAGCCAAGATGAAAGCATTTTAAGCCCAGTTATTATTTATTGTTATATTGTTTTGTATGCTTAAGAAATTTGTTTCCAAGCAATTTGTAGACGACATATTTTTGCAAGGCTTCAGATAAAAGTATCCAAAAATTGTTTGGAGTTGAGTTCTAAGGAAATCCTTCAAGTAATTGAGAATGGCATAAGTCATGTATAAACCTTTATTTGAAGTAGTTACCCCTTGTGTAGCCTAATTGTGGCAAATTGGCTTGCGTTGGGTTACTTTCCGGCCATGTTCTAATAGCCAATTTCAATGTGCAGAGTTTGTGTGCCCAACAAACTTCCAAAGTCTGGCAAAATGTTTGCCACCCTCATCAAGAAGTGATTTTGAAGCGTGAAGGCGAGCATAAAAAATCACAAAAAGAAACATCATGTCTAATCCGTCGATTCCGTCACGCCGTCTGGCGCCCGGTTCTGCCACGCCGGTCACTACAGCTCCAGCTCCGGCTCCGGCTCCAGCTGCGGCTCCAGCAGCCGTAGCCACAGCTATGCTAACTGCGCGGTTAAGCAGCGACAACACTGTGACAAGCAGCGCGACATCTCTGGATCAGTCGACATCACCACCAATGCAGCAACCCATGCTGGCCACATCCTGCCCGGACTCACCCATACGTCGCGTATCCTCCAGCTTAAAAAACTCTGCCCTCGATTTCGCCTCTCGCTTTTTCAACAAATGCAAAGCGGCCACATTCACTGTGGATGGCGCCACATATACAATCGGTGAGTAAACTTCGCATTTCCAATAGGTAAAAGTCTCTAATGGAGACTGCCTCATTTGCAGTAACATTCGTTATTTCAGTACAAAGAAATAAATTGGATATCATTCGTCGATGCACAGCACTAAGGTCAACAAGTGTCTGGTAGACAAACAAACCAAAAAAAAAACAAATAGAAAAAAATAGAAAAAAATACAGACATTTGTGGGATTTACAGTCGCGCTTGATTGAAAGGATGCATCGGAGCAAATTGGAATTTTTCGTATTTTATTCTCTTTTTGGCCTTTGTTTTTGTGGCAATTGTGTCAGTGTTTTACATTTCTTTGTCTAGCAATTGCTGCACAACACGTCTGGGTGTGTTTGAGCGTGTTTATTTGTGTGTATACGTGTGTAATTCAAACTGACATTGAGTACAAGGTCATCGGTTGACATTGGCCTTAGTTTATGGTGTGCAGGTGTGCCATGTTTCCATTATAATTTTGTCACGAAATGGCAAATACTCTGTGTATGTTCATCAGAGGACTTCTCATTTCAAAATGTTTTATTTTATTAAAAATGTAAAAGGATTTTTGACATCAAAAGTGGAAATAGAAAACAACAAGAAAATTATATTTTATAAATGTGCATAAGGGTATCAAGACTATGGCAACTAGATGAAATGGCTTCTCTTTCGTTATATTTTGTTGACATTTTTTTTATTTGTTTTTTCTGGTAACATGGAGTACAAAAAAATATTATTTGATGATGCGTCTGTGTCAGCCCAATCCACTGGCAGTAAAGGTCGCCAATTATCGACCAGTGTCTACACAATTTTGTTATCTATATTTTATAAGTGTAAATATTGACAAATGAAATTTTGCTACAGGTAAAATAAGCATTAAATTAAATTTTGGTAAAATGTTTACAAATACATTTATTTATGGATTGAGCAGAGCCAAACTTTCTTTTGGTAAAATTTAAGTCTGCAGTTAGCACAGTCTGCTAATTTTTTAATAATAATTCCCTTCACATTAATGGAACTAAAATAAAAGCTGAATTGGTTGTGGTAAATGTTGATTAAATGACTTCGTTTGAGCCTTTGTGGTTCCGCTTTTATGTGGCAATTTAATTCAGTGACTGCAAAATTAAAAAAAGAAACAAAAAACTTTTTCAGATACATTCAACATATTACAGCTATAAATAAATATATATAAAAAAAATACATATAAATAAAAATAAAAAAATTTTAAATTTTAGAGATTTAATAACTAAAGTAATCGCAACTAAAATATTAATTTTATAGCTTTACGATTTGGTTTGAACTAAATCTATACAAATAAATAATGCTGATTTTTTGATGGCCTCTTTTGATAATTAACATTTGTATATAGCCGGCCCTGGGTCAATGGATTTTTGTTCCGACTTACAGCATCTGTTTAGTTAACTGTTGAGTTTTTAAAAATTATCTAATCCATAAATATAAATTTGACTTAATATTCATTTTACTTTTATACCTTCAAAGGCTTTTTACAGCATGCTCGAAATGCTGGAAAAACTGCATTTGTTAAGTTCAAATGGAATGTGCATTATTTTATTTAACTGTTCAACTCAGTAAATTGCAATTTGCGCACAGTAAATTTCTGGATTACTGTCGAGTTGGCCAAAGTGCAGATTTATATATGTTTGCTATTTCCATAGAATGCTGTAAATTGAAACAACGTCCTTTTAAAATAGGAAGCTGCTGGCAAATCCTTAGTGATAAGTCTCATACAGGTTGCAGTTGCACATCTGACCAACTGTGCACCACATTGACCAAGATTTCCATGCCGTGCTCTCAATGTTGGCATGCGCTGCGAATCTCGTAAGTAATCCAGTTGAGTACTTGCTCAATTGTGCCATGCTCCTCTTAAGAGTCGAGTGGTTTCCTTGAAAACGGATCTATGCAAAAGCAACATTTCAAACAGCTTTGCTGAACACAATTGAAGGTGTGTATTTTATCTCCATCAGGATTTGCATTCATTATAATGATTGTCAGTTGCAACTACAGTTTGTATCTATTTGACTTAAAGTTTTTGTGTAAATACATCTATTATATTCTGCACTGTGTTAGCCATTAGTAAAAATTAAAGTTTTCATTGCTTTACAACAGATTTCAATTAATTCGCAATTAAATATTGCATATTAGTCTTACAGGGATTAATAAGTCAATTTTCGTTGGGTTCGCGTAAATATCAAAAGCACATTTTGTAAAAGCATATTTAATTGCATTTTGTCGTTTATCCTTTTTAAGCACTCAACTGTCCGCTCCAAAACTGACTGTCTACATAGCGAAAACGTAAATATTTAAACCCAAAAATCCAACGTGGCAAGCTATTAAATGTGCCCCAACCTTTACCCGACTCTTGCCCCACATTTACTGGCAGCAGTAAGCCGGCGATATGACCCAAAAGATAACTTGGCTTGTATTTTATTTGATATGGCACGCAGCTCGGGTACTCTGAGCCCGAGGAGTTCCCAGCCGTCTAATCTCAGACAGATTTCGTGATGTTTGTGCGTGTTTGAATGGCAATGTGTTTTATTTGAAATCTGCGTTAAATCGTTTCAATTTGATACCCTGATATCGAATGCTTATTTTTGGCTTACAGCATTTAAACTGAATTCAAATGAATCAAATACAAATGTTAAATATTTAAGGATATACATAAATTATAATTGTACACATGGCAAGCAGAGAAATTGTTAAATAATAACTGGCTGGCTGAGCAGCAACTGCTTTTAATGCTTTTATTTTTAATGATTTCAATTAAAATGCCATTTAAACTTAATCGAAATGCGCTGCAACTAAAGAATGGCTGCCACTGCTGTCCTGTGGCAGCTGCGCCCGAGGGATACGCTTGAAGCTTGAACAAAGCAAAACATGGCAAAATAAGGCAAAGCACGGCAAATAATGGGAAATTGTCAAGTTACGGAAAAACAGACTTGGGGACTTGCCTTTGGCTTTGCCTTTGCCTAGCCCTCGCATCCGGGCAAAGAATCCTGGCTGGAAGCGAAGTGCAACAGCTGTGACATCAATTAAAAGTTGTGTGGCCTTAATGCAATTAGAATTGCACCAAAAGCACTTGCATAGTGATGCAAACTCTATGGCATTTAATCGTCCAGCAGTTGCAGAAACAGCTGCAACATGTTGCGCCCAACGGAAGCACCATAAATAAATCTCAGCGGTCTTAACTGTCCAATTTGGAGGCTCAAAAACTTCTGCCTAGTTTAATCTTTAATGGTTAATTTCTGTATGCCCAAGAGCCCCGTTGGCGGAAGTAGAAACGGGACTGGCCAACAATCCCAGAATGAAGACAAACGACAGCCACAGGACACAACTGAAACTGGGCGTGGCAATTGTTGTCTTCAGACCATTTCCAGCTGCACCCTAGCTTTCCGTTTCTGTGCTCAGCAGTGCTGCGGAAATTGCATTGTCAACGCCAGATGTTAAGAGACGTCCAACCATTTCAACCACCCATCTGACTACCTGCTGCCTGGCCTATGTCCCAGTGGCCGACCAGTACCCGCCGGACATGCCTCCACTAGTTGTTGCTCTGTATCATAGTTGGCCAAATTAAAAATAATGACAAGCTTGAACTTAAAACAGACTTAAGCCGAATATATTGCACCCTATCCATATATAGTGTTTTAATAATTAAGTTAATTATTGTGCGGTATGCAAATGTATTTAAAGTAATTGGCAAAGGAAACATTTGCTCAAAACTGAAATTTAGCTACACAGATAACACAGCAAGAGAAAGTATAAAAGTCATTGAAATAGTAACTAGCCAATAATACATACTTAAATATTTATTGGTATTCAAATAAATTTATACAATTTTTAAATATAATAAATATATATGTATATATATAAATATATATACAAAACAATTGGGAGTAACTACCGACAAATAATTATTACTTAAATATAAAATGCTATTCAAATAAATTTATACAATTTTTAAATATAATAAATATATATATATATATAAATATTTATACAAAACAATTGGGAGTAACTACCGACAAATAATTATTACTTAAATATAAAATGCTATTCAAATAAATTTATACAATTTTTAAATATAATAAATATATATATATATATAAATATTTATACAAAACAATTGGGAGTAACTACCGACAAATAATTATTACTTAAATATAAAATGCTATTCAAATAAATTTATACAATTTTTAAATATAATAAATATATATATATATATAAATATTTATACAAAATCATTGGGAGTAACTAACGACAAATAATTATTACTTAAATATAAAATGCTAGTCAAATAAATTTATACAATTTTTAAATATAATAAATATATATATATATATATATATATATATAAATATTTATACAAAACAATTGGGAGTAACTACCGACAAATAATTATTACTTAAATATAAAATGCTATTCAAATAAATTTATACAATTTTTAAATATAATAAATATATATATATATATAAATATTTATACAAAATAATTGGGAGTAACTACCGACAAATAATTATTACCTAAATATAAAATTCTATTCAAATAAATTTATACAGTTTTTAAATATAATAAATATATATATATATAAATATTTATACAAAACAATTGGGAGTAACTACCGACAAATAATTATTACTTAAATATAAAAAATGCTATTCAAAAACATTTCCACAGTTTGTTGACCAACGCGTCGCATTGTGTTAAACATGAATACAGAAAACAGCTAAGAAAAAACGAGCCAAATAACACTTAACCAAATGAAACAACTTTTGTTTGGCAAGTGTGCCAGGAGCAGTGGCAGAGTGAAATCCTGTTAAACGAAGTCCAGGCACAATTTCAGTTTGATTGCGATTCGAAGGATTGACTCGTGCAATTTGTTGTGTTCTGTGTGTGCCTTGGCCTACCATTAATCAGGAAGTTACACTCTTGCAACGCCATTTTGTTGCATGGCAGCCATTGCCGTGGCAGTCAGCTTGGCGTTGATTTACTTATCGTTTCAACAGCGACACCCACACACACACACTCGTTGTAACCTGTTGCAATGGCGAGTGATACACGCAAACTGCTGCGACAATTTATCGATTAAGCCCAAGCAACTGAAGGCACATAAAAAAAAATAATAATAATAATAAAAAAAAATAGAAAATCGATTTCACGCTCAAATTGATTGGCTTTTATTGCAGGGTCATTTAATTTATGGCAAACAGGCGAGCGACAGCATTTCTCTCTGAGACTTATATAAATTTAAATTGTGACTCAGACAGCGAAAGCCGGAGACCACCAAAAATGGGACGCAGCTAAAGCAAATTCCATGAGCCTTGAGGTGACGACCTATCCAAGTTGCTGTTGCTCCAACATGTTGTAAATGTTCTTTGCCTCCTTGCCTTCTGGCTGGCAACATTGATTTTCTGCTATGCTGCTAAATGGCAGACACAGAGCACACCGCACAGGACCCTGGATCCCTTGCCTCCCGCTCAGCACGCACAGCCATTATTATGTTGTGGATTTTCGACTACTTCTATCTCTCTCACACTCTTCCTGTCTCGCTCTGTGTGTTATGTGCTGCCGTTGGCGAAGTTCTGTTGAGGTTTGCGGCCATATATTGTGGCAAAAGCGTTTTTATATCAACATCAGAAGTGGGAGACCAGACCAAACCCGACCCCAGACCATCCAAGCCCAGCTCAGAGCCAACTAGACCATATATTCAGAAATTCTGGCATCCTTTTCCTACTACCCACGACTGGCTGGTGTCACTTGGCTCCAACGCTGCTCAACGCAACTCGTTCTCCATTTTGGCAATTTGCTTCGAATTTGGCATTAATTTTTCATACAGGAAATTGAAATGTTCCCATAACGGGAAGTTGTTAACTTGGCAAAATGTTGCCTGCAATAAACGACAATGTTGCTGCTTTTTTTTTGTTGCATGAACTGCTTTAAGGCTAGAGAAATTATACAGTTTTAGCGCCGGCTTAAAATTCATTTAAAACTTTATTAGTCAGGACATAACGAGATAAAGTTTAATAAATAAATTGTGGTTAAGACGCAGCTTATCGAATTTGGGCACCTAGCCAAAAAGTTATATCCAACCGCTTTTCGCCCCAACACCTGACGGGTGCGTAACCCAAATAAACGGTTAGCTGGCTGAAAACTTGAAATATCCAATCATTGGAAAACGACCGACTGGCAAACCATGTCGAACCGTGTCTGCATTCAATTTAATTGCCATCACTTCTATCCTTCAGCACATTCATTTCCTAATACCCGTGTCTGTCTGTCCATGTCGAGCTTTGCTGCCTTTGGTGCCGCATCTGTAACGGTAACTTCAATCAACGGAAATTGAAACGCAAACCAAACACAATTACCCGCAGAACCCTAACCTGTCCTAATGAAGGCAAAACGACCAACAAGTGCAAAATAAACGATGTTACCAATGCCAGCCGCTTTCTATATTTGTCAGTTTTCCAGGAGCCATATTTATTTTATTGACAGCAGCAGTTTTCAAATAGATGGAAAGGCCGAACCGCAACAGAAACTGTGGAAACTGTGGAAATACAGCGCATTTTACACATTCAGTTTCAAGCGAGCTCCAAAAATTTATTTTTGTTTATTTTACTAAAAAAAAAAATAGGTAGGAATGTTGTAGTCGAGTGATCTCGACTACGATATACCCTAAACACTGTTGTTAAAAGTGTTTTATTCTATTTTTAAACTTACCTTTAATAATTGAGATCAATATGGGAACATATTTTCGACTATAACTTGGATGTTTCTCATTTGATCTTTATGGAATTCGAGCAGTTGGTTAATAATATGCATACATATATATATATATGTATATATATATAAATATATGTGTGAGTATGTATTAATTATACGATTTTTTGCCTTTAAATTTGTGGCTTTTAGTGCTATGCAAAATTGAATTGAAATTGATCGATAGTCGAGAAACGGAGGCAGTTATCGATAAAAAAAAAATAATGCAAACTTGATTTGCGCCGGATATGTGAAAACTTATATTTTTAGATTCATATCTCTAGCTCTTTTAATCTCTGTATGATCCGCGCGTATGATCCGCGCGTACATACAGACAGACGGAGATGGCTATATCAATTCGACCTGTTGATCAAGAATATATAAACTTTATGAGATCGGAGATGCTTCCTTCTATTATTTCATACATTTGTACAAATTTATTATACCTTGTTAAACATTTTCAATTTGTTCAGGGTATAAAAGGAAAGAAAAAGGCTAACGAAAAAATGTAATTTAAAAAAGCAACTCGATTGACGTGCGAATACTTCAGCTCTGTGTGTTCACTGTTTGTGTTGTGTATGTTGTGTGTGTTGTGTGTGGTGTGTATGTGTGTGTGTGTGGTGTTTTCTCTTCGATTCATTGGAAACCAAAAATTGTTTATGCTTAAGCAATCGAATCAACAGAATACGTAAGCCAACCGACTCCCGCGCTATTCGAATGGTTTTATTTTCGTACTCGAATGGTATAAATAAATTGAAATATTATGAACAGAACACAGAAGATATCAATACCCTTGCAGACTTGATTATTATATTATATGTGCTTGTTTTAATGCATTATTATAATTAATATCATAGATAAATTGACTTTTCAAAGTTCCCATCATTTTTCTAACCTGGCCTACGCTGATTAGCAATCAATTAACAAAGTTTTCCAATTATGCGTTTGTAGATAAATATCAACAATATTATTGGTAGTATAGATAATTAAATGGACTGCAATCAGTTGATTATAAATAGACTCTGGAGTCTATCAAGGCTTTCACTCTCATCTTCATCATGGAGCGCTGCCACTCGACCTAATTGAATTTGTCGGCCACTGAAATTGCCGCATTTGCATCATCAATCATCAGCGCGTTGCATGCCTCATACTCCACACTTTTGCTGTCAGCATCAGCAATATTTTATCAATTTGCCAAACACATTCTCATTTCAAGGTGGTGTCAGCATCTGGCCAAATAAATTATTATGGCAATCATTGGTTGACTTTTATTTAATTTGAGGCACAGCCTACAGACGCAACCTGTTCCTTATCCAAAGAAGTAGTAACCCAATCCAAAGTAAAATAAAGAAAATCCAAGAAACGTCAGAAAAACAAAGAGGAAAAGATATATCTGGGGGTAGAGAAAACCAATAACACAGCAGGTGATATTTTTTATAGACAACTTCTCGTTTTTATAGCCTGTCGAAATTGTTGCCGTTCGTTAAGCATCTGGCGAGCGAATCCTGTCCAAATTCAAATTCTAAGTGGGGAGTACAAAAAGTTGAACTTCAATTTAAAGTTAAGTTTTCTTTATATATTTGTTTTTCTCACAAAAGCAATACCGAAATGCATTGAATAAAGTTGCTGAGAGTCTGGAAAGTAAAACTTTACGCTTACCTGCATTTGGCGGTGCAAAGGTACTCAACTTTGACCGATTCGCGCTTACGGGGGCGTGCGGGGCGTGGCATACACAATGCCCACAAATGTTTGGCACTCAGTAAAGTTTTTGCCTTGTTGTACCAAGCTGCTAAAAAGCTGTCGTAATGGAAAATCGTACTTAAATTACAAGTTCCATTCAATGCCTTTGAGCATTTCCCATTTTCCATTTCCCATTTCGCATTTCCCATTTATCTGTTTTTTCAGTGGCAGGAATAGTTTGCGAATCGCTCAATAAACACGCTCGTTTAGACCGCTTATCATTGGACCTTTGTCTGCAAATGCTCTTGGCCCGATTGTGAATCTGATTTTCATTTTGCATAATTTGAAGCCTGCGGCAATTTTAGCTCTACTCTGCGGCAAACTTTTATCAAGCAGCTCGTGCAACTTGTGGCCACTTTGTATTTGTAATCGCTTGTGGCAAGCTCAGTCTGCTCTCCGTTGCACAAAACAAATTTAAAGCATATTAATAGATATCTAATACAATTTTATTTCTCCTTCATTGTTGACAAACATTGTTTGTAAACTAAAATCTTCCAGCTTAAACTTTAGACATAAAACCAGCTTTATTGATAACTAGAAAAGAGAAGACCAATTTCAACCGCAATCTGAGCAGTTGTTTTAAGGGGAGTGTCCTCGAGGCCATACTTCTTGCACTTCTTCCATCAAATAAACTATTTTTGTGTCCTTGGAATGGGCTGGGTTTTTGAGTGGGAGTGGAACGGTGGGTGTGCCGCCTTAGAAACTACAAATAATCGACATCGCCAACACACACGCGAGTGTATATCGAAAACTAGGAGTGTGTGTGGTCAGGTTATCCAAAATAATCATTGGGTTAGTTTACAAGCGTGCTTTTGTGGGTTTATTAACTCGTCCACAGGTTCTGCAGACCAATAAAATTCAATTAATTGAAAAAAAGAAAATGCAGACATAAGAAAAGAAAATATAATGTAGCCAAACAAATCTAACAAATGGAATTTATTTAAGGGGTGCATTATTGATACCTGGGTTGGTTTGGAATTTAATGGATAAATTCAAAGATCCTTATCAATATCAATCAATACATAAGCTGAGTAAAGCCTAAAAAAAAAAACATTCACGATTTCCTCGCCATTCCCCAATAATCTTCTCTTCACTAAACAGCCCCATAAAATACTGCAAATCCATTTGTTAATCGGTAAATCCTCCCTTTTCTTCATAGTTAATCTAATGAGTATGTAATTACTTGCTGTGCTTAGACATAAAAAACCTTGGGAATAATGTGGCATCCTTCATACAGCGCAGCTCCCCTTCTGCCCATCAGAGTTAAGAACCATTTTTCTTGTTTGCTTAAGCAATTTCTTTTTTTAACGCTGTTTCGGTTTTTATGTGCAACACAAATCAAATTTATGCGTTAGCCAACTGAATGGATGGATGTCAGTGGCCACCCCAAGCAATTTCTATAACTGATATCTGACCCAACCCCAAGCAGACCCCTTCGATCCCCTACAAAAGTCGATGAAGTTAGAGAACGTGTTTTGAAATTTGATTTCGCATGGCAAATGCCCGCAGCTGCCAGTTGCTATTATTATCATTATTGCTATTTCTACGATATTTGTATATCTATCTCACACACACACACACACACACACACATGTGTGTATGCAATGCTGCTCATTCCTCCCCCTCTGCAACAAGCACTGCACACGTTTGTAGCGCAAATTGAAATTGAATTGCGAACTTTAAAAGTTTAGGGCCACATCGAAACTGGGGCCAACGAGCTGAGCTCAACCCTGCAGCTCACTTAGCAAGCCATCAATGCGAGAAAGAGATGCACAATGAGTGAGAAAGAGAGAGCGAAAGTGCAGCTTTAGATCCTGTTGAGACATGCCAAACAAAACTCCTCCATAGATGATGTTATCAATGAGCGGCAACTTTGTGATTTTGCCTCCACTTTTGACCATTGCTATGACAGATATATGTGAAAAATCGTGTTTGCTTTTATTTGTTTTTGTATTCGTTTCTTTGTGCTTTAACTGGCAACACAGAAAACCAAACACACACACACACGCACACACATGTGCACAACAAGAGTTGAAATCACTTTTATCGTTGACTGCACTCAATTATTTATTTATTTATCTTTTTCGTATTTTGTATTTTATATTTGGTTTTTCGTTTCTATTTGCAGCTACTGCCTATAAACTAGACTTAAAGAAATATTAAAGTTTCAAATTGCTTTTCTGAGTCTTTTAATCATGTTCATATGTGGGTTGGAATTCCCACAAAAATGTAGGTTATCAAACAGTATTAAGAGCAGATCAATGAAGCGATTAGAATACTTTTCCAAACCCTGTCAGATTAGTTCACTTCAATTGAGTCATACATATTGAGATTATACAGGGTGTTTCTGAGTCTAGCAGACTTTTTACATTTTATTTATTTCATTTATTTATTTTATATTATAATATATGATAAATGCATAAGTGATGTGAAATACTCTTGAAATTGTTTAATAATAACAAAATGCTTATTTTCATTGAATAAACATGAGCTTTAAATTTTTTAATTTATAATTGATGTGAAATACTCTTGAAAATGGTTAATAATAACAAAATGCCTACGCTTTGCGAATATTTCAACTGAATAAATATGTGCTTTTAATTTTTGAATGCAATTTATATTTTGATGATAAAGACATGAAACTTTATGGAAAATTTTTTATTAAAAATTTGGCAGCTATAAAAATATACAATTTTTTTGGACACTTATCTCTTTTGCTCACATGCTGAATAAATGTAATTTTTGTAGTTCTTATTTAGCAGCACTTTTGCTACACCCTGTACGAGCCAACAGTTGGAAAATCTTTCTCGTAAATCAGACACCGATTCGACCATGATAGCCGGCCTGGCTAGGAAGAGCTATTATATTTGTACTGTATGGCCAAATGAGAGACCGTATTGTGTGTACCCTTGTCCGAACCAGTAGAAGTAATAGAAAGAGCAATTCATGGCCCTTTGGCATAGACTCAACGCACATATTCGATTTTCGCTTAGCAACCAGTATTTTTGTGTGTTTTTTTTGTTGACTGATTTTATTTGCTTTTAATCGGCCGACTGCGCAACTAGGACCACTACTTGACCAGGCTTCATGCTGTTGTAGTGATTGCATCGCTTCAATGATTTCGCTTTTCACCAGAACAAATTCACAGCTGGCCAAGAGCATTTTAACCAAATCAATTTTCATGGGAAATGCATGCGAGTATTTCAATAATTTACAACTTTACCAACCCAAAACATTTCCCCAATTATGATGATGATGAACTTAATTAAACGTATTATTTTTAATACACACTCTCACGCCCACTCACACACAGACACACCACATATATTGCATTTATTTAAGTTGTGAACATTTTTCAGTTGCATGGTAAATATTTAATGCTGACCGTGCCGCACAAAGCGGCAGGCACAGAGAGAGTGAGAAAAGGGGCAAGTTAAGTGCAATCAACACTCATAAGTTGAAGAGAGAGCAATGGAGAGGGTTGCAAGAGCGTATATATATATTTTAATGTTTATTAGAAGTGACAATCAAGTTAACAACTTGAAAACTGAAAGTTTACCTCTAAGCCTGTGGTGGCAGTAACGGTAAAGCAATAAAGCTTAAAACTCAAGTTGACAGTTTTTGGCTCTGTTCACAAAAGGATATACAGTGTATATATATGTATATATATATATATATATATATTTATATATATATATGTATGTATATGCTATTACAACTTAAAGTAATTTTCTTCATATTTATTTTAGCTATATATATTTATATATTTATATATTTATATATTTATATATTTATATATTTATATATTTATATATTTATATATTTATATATTTATATATTTATATATTTATATATTTATATATTTATATATTTATATATTTATATATTTATATATTTATATATTTATATATTTATATATTTATATATTTATATATTTATATATTTATATATTTATATATTTATATATTTATATATTTATATATTTATATATTTATATATTTATATATTTATATATTTATATATTTATATATTTATATATTTATATATTTATATATTTATATATTTATATATTTATATATTATATTTATATTTATATATATTTATTTTTGCGTATCTATTTTCACAATTTTATTACTTGGGCCTCAATTGTCTGGCAATTGTTTTTCAATTTTCAAGTACATTAAATATGTAAATATATATATTCTGATTAATTGAGCTGGAAATATTAATTAATCATTAATCGCGTTGAAGCGAAAACTGAAGCATTTATTACACACAACAATAAAAACAAATTTGAATACAACTTTTTATTCTGTATTGCAGATTAAATATTGTTGCGAATAAAAGATTTATTGTACTTACTAAAGCTTTTGAGATATTCTATCAATTTTCTATGGCCTGGCGACGACTCTAAAATGTCGAGAAGACATTTACAACACAAGCTGCTTTTCACGTTAAGCTGTGTGGCAACATTGCGAAATTCTTGCCTCCTTTGTCAGCCAGTTCCAAATGCAAATACT
The DNA here is from genome assembly GCA_035042365.1 of Drosophila dives. Lineage (NCBI taxonomy): Eukaryota > Metazoa > Arthropoda > Insecta > Diptera > Drosophilidae > Drosophila > Drosophila dives. Next base: position 163,635 of record JAWNLJ010000415.1, on the reverse strand, counting down.
GGCGCCGTCTGTTCCCCGGGGAAACTGTTATATTTCGCTATTACTTGACATCGTATTCTATTTAGACAATTTTGCATATTGCTCCGAGCAGGTTGACACAGTGTGTCAAAGTGTCTTCCAATGACCTTAAAATAGCTTTGGCAAATATTGATTATGCATCCACTTCGAGTCTCAAAAGGTGGAGTGTTGAGGATGAAAGCGTAAATGGGAATACGAATCATATTGTAAATCCTGTAGTGCATCCGTTCACCTATTTTTCGCAGCTGACGGAGCATAAGTCCGGCAACCAATCTGCTCTTGCCAATGCAGTGGGATTAAAAATTGAGTTGAAGGAAGCGAACACGCCGGCATTTGCCAGGATAAGGCAGACCAACCCTGACAGGCACTGCCAAGACACCTTTTGTGCATCAGCTGCAGGGCAGACAATTGGCTCTCGATTGTTTGCCATGTTGGTATTGTTGCCGCAGTTGTTGCCATTGTGGCAGCTCTACATTATGCGCCATCAGTCCAAACTGGGTGGATTGGTGGATTGCCCCTGTTCATGCGGTTTCCTGCAATTCAAGTGGACTGCAAATTGCGTCTGTAAATTCACAATGTCCTCGGGCTGCATTCGCTTCATCATACACTTAGAACAATTTTGGATTATAAATTGTATTTTTTAAGTTAGTTTTTTAAGTTTCGGAATATGTTTTAAAGTTGTTTCTTTATTCCTAAAATATTGCAATTCATTAAACCATTCTTACGAAAACTTACAAAACATTTAAAGGTCTCTATTTTTGGGATTGGGTTATACAAGACGATTGTCATTTTGCATATTTTTTTCTGAGTGTATTAACCAAACCCATTTTGCGACTATTGATTATATTGTCAGCACAACGACAATTGCATTGCCTCATCACTAAAAACCACATCCGATTTGCAATAATTGCATGTGTGAAGGCAACAAGTTTATCGCTAGCTAAATAACACATGGTTAATCAGAGTACCATATTTTCCAACAAAATTGCCTACCAAGGCTTATATATATTTGGTTAAATATATGTGATATTTAATTAAATAAATGTATTTGGCTAAATGCTAAAACTGTTGGGTCTTTGCCTTTTTTGTATTCAACAAAAATTGGTTTAGAGGCAAACAATATGTGTATGAATTTAAATTGAGTGCAGCTAGGGCACACTTACAAATACAAAACGTACACACACAAACACACACACGTACATACACATACACACACACACACACAGACAGACACACACCAACAGCTAACCGAAAATTGGTCCTCTAAGGCACATAAAAATAATTCACGTTGTAGCAATTTTTGCTTACACATGAGCAAGCAGCTTGGCACACAGGGAGGGGTGGGAGGAAGGTAGGCAGGTTGTCTCTCTCCCAGGCAGCGGGGACTCTGCAGACATTATACATACGCACTGTTGTCGTTCCTAGGGAAAGCGCTGACAACCATAATGAGATGTCAGCGTTGACTATCAAGTGGCTTTGGTGGCTGCTGCTGCTGCTGCTGCTGGGCACTTGGCTTGGTTGGACCCAAGCGACCTCCTGCTTCAAGTGGATGTGAGCCAAAGCAGGACACGACAACAACGACCACCATTTCCATTTCCAATTCACGTTTCATGCAAAATAAGAAGGAAACAACAAAAACCCAGCGTCGACGTGCTTAACATTTTTTAAGCCATAATGAGCAGCAGCAGCAGCAGCAGCAGCAGCAGCGAGAACAGCGGCAATAAGACAAAAGCAAAAAAGGCGGCGGGGTGTGACACCTAAAGTGCTTTTGGCCCGGCGACTGCACACGCATAAATATCCTTAGTCGCAGGACACACTGGCTGGCAAGCGGGGCAGACTAATTTCTGCTCCACTTTCCACTTTCCACTTTCCCCCATTGCCATTGCCACCCATTTTTAATGATGACAAATGCGCATGTCCCCCAAAGAGCAACAGCAGCATAAACCATGATGATGATCCTGTTGTAACTAAATATTTTGTCTTACAACTCAACTCAAAGTGGAAGTCCTGCTAATTTTAGACTGTTGTTAAGGATAATATTCTGAAATAAATTCCAAATGTTATTCAAATTGTAAATTATGCCAAGGACATGCAGCAAATTGCATTTGAAAAGGCATCCCAATAGTGATGCACAAATCCTGTACTTAATCCTGATTCTATTAATGACTATGCAACAGCGACAAAGCCCATTGCTCGGAAACCCTGTCAGTCCCTGTGGCTGGCTGTCTCTTGGCTAAATTGTTGGCCCCCAGGGAATGGACAGCTGCCAGTTAAAGAGTAAAAGTCATTGACAACAACTTAAGCCCTGGAACCAAAATAACCATCAATGACAGCAATGGAGAACAAAGTTTTCCAAAAACTTTTTTGATAGCCACGCCAGAAACGACGCCTTTAAGTCCAAGTTTGGCCAACACTCTGCCAAGCCCAGAACAAATGTTCTTTAATAATTAAAACGGGTCTCGCAGCTCCCCTCTGGTCGCTCCTCCTTGGCTGGTTTGCATGTCCAAAACGGGTGAAGCTTATCGAACAAATCAAACCAAATCGCACAAGTAATTGCACTTAGTGCAGCCAAACATGCGAGAACAATCCCATCCGGGAGAGCACCGGCAAAATCAGGTGAAGGCGTGGTCAGTGTTACTAAATTATAACTCGGGCACGCACAAGCCTCACCTCCCCCTCAACCCGCACTGCGTAATGAAGTAAATTGCTGGAAAAGTTAAAGTCAAGTTCTTTATTTATATTTCTTATATGGTCTGCTGGCTGACGTTTATTGCCCAAGATTTGAATGACTGTTTACCACATAAGAGAAAAGTTTTTGGCCAAATACCAGCTTGAGTTGAAATGATTGTTTGACACATTAAATGTTGCCAACACTTTTTGAGGTTTTGGCAAGCTGGTTACATGAAAAAAAGAAGGCAAAAGTGATATGGGACAGAAAGAAAATCATGACAGTTAAGCTTGTTTATATTTATATTTATTTGTAACCCAAATTTATTTAATATATTTTTTTTACAATTTACAAATCAAATAACATACAAATCCTAGAATTATTTGGGTTTTATGTATAACAACAAATTTAACACTAAGCTAAGCAAAATTGCTATTTAGATATTATTCTATAATTTGGTTCAAGCAAAATGAACCAATTTTGATAAGTTTGTAACTAATTTGACTTAGATTTCATTAAGGCCAACACAGCACTAAATATTGACCAGCTTGTTGTGATGTGAGTGCTGCCTTCATTTGTCTCTTTGCACAGCCAAGTCAATCAGGGCCCACTTGACCACAAGCACTAAATCACTCTCAATGGGTCAATGCTTGTGGCTGAAACAGAGTCGATGGCGATAAAGCTGAAACTGGAAGCTGAAACTGGAGCTGAAGATGTCGAGGTTGTGTCTCTCTCTTGCCATGACCCAACTGCGTCCACTTGTCAGCTGTTTATATTGGCAGAGTACGCATGTACTTGTTACAATGCTTCCATAAGATTGCAATCTTGGGGGCATCTCTCAGCCGCAGCCAGACATCGGCATGTTGACAGCGACATTTACATAGAGACAGCTGGCAACGTTTTTGCTTATTGTTCTTCTTCTTCTTCTTGTTAGCCGTCAAGTGGCTTCGAAGTAGGTGTGGCAAAATCAATTGCACGCCATTTTAACTTGCGGCCCAGCAGCCATTGACATGACATTAACCCGGAGACGCCTCCAGACTTAATCTGCATACATACAAAAGACGCATACATTATTTATAAGCATTTTCTTCTTTTTTTGGAAGACAATAAAATATATAAAAAATGCTAAAAGATTTGCCAAAAAAAAAATAACGGCTCAGTCAGCCGAGGGGGGGTAGCGGATCGCTCGATTTAATCGCTGACTGACTTGAATCGAGCGCACGAATTGACACTTGAGATGGATTAGCATGAAACATGGGAAAAATCATTGTAAAAATACTCAGTCTTAAAATACTACTCGAATTGTGCTGAATACAAAGGAATTGCAATTTAATATTTAAATGCATAATTTGCAAATAAATTAGAGAACTTTAATTTATGAATGCATTTAATTCTCAATTAAATATGCCATGCACGCGTTTTTGGTTTGCGGTTTTCATTATATATTTTTAAATTAAATTAAATTGCAGATGAGAAATATATTTACATTTTTGCTGTCGGATTTAGAGCTTTGTTGAAACATAAAAAAAAATAAAACGCTTTCATTCAACTCGAGTAAAACCTAAGCAAATATTGTGACGAATAATTCATGTCGCTATTTGCGTAATATAGGCAAAAAAAAAAAGAGAAAAAAAAGCAAGGATTTTGTGGTCGTTGCTGGAGCGTCAAATTGTTACAGTTTTTCGCAACGTTGCCATTTGGGCACTTAAAACTAACCAACAATTCGTTGTCTCTGTCTCTGCTCGCCTCATTTCCGTTTCCGCTTCCGAGCATCATTATAACAACAACAATTAAACAGTTGCTCAGCTCCCCAGGCAGCCATTATGCTCAAGTTTATAAAACAAGAGAGAGACAATGCGTATAGCTAAATTTCGAGTTAGAAGTCAACTACATATTTAGACCATCAAAATTCCGACCACATAATAGCCTTGTAAATCGGTTGTACGTATTTGTCACGGCTTGTCACTCGACAAGTTCACGGCAAACTCGCTCGGAATTTGTGTTCTGGGTTTTGGGAGCCATGTTAAATGCTTTGTCATACATCAGAGTGATGTCATTATTTATTAATGAACTGTAAATGTGATTGATGTGCTTGATTTGTCACCCATGTCCTGTGCTTGTTATCCCAATGAATCTGAATTTCCCACACTTGACATTAATATATAGACGCTTTAAATCAGATGGAATGCAATTTATTCAATTTAAAATAAGTACGAGTGCCTGAGTACGCAGTTATTATGACATGCCCAACAAGCCCTCTTTATAAGGAATATAACTCTTAATTTAAAATCAAATCAATCAGTCGAGTCGAGAAAAATGCACAACAGAAACTTACCTGAAAAAAGGAAATACAAATTGAAAGAAATGAATGCAGCTAAGTGAAAAGATGGGAAACTATAAAATATGGCATATCCTTAGCTGCAAGCAGCAACTGCCACTGTTACTGACACTGCCACTGCAGCTGTTGCACATGCAACAACAGGAAATAAACAACAACAGATGCGATGGGTAAATCTGAAAGCAGACAAAGAGCCAGAATAATGTCATTGTCAACGTCAACATACAACAATGGAACTAATTTGGCTCAGTAAATTTACTCTCATTTAATAGCAGAGACTGCTGTGCTTTAAACTTGGTCTATTTGGAGCATTTTGCCAGCTGGCATTTGGAAGTAATTAGTGCAAATTAGGCAACTGATTAGAGAACTAACAGGGGAAATGAACTAAGGGGGGGAAAAAAACAAAACCCATGCAAAACTTTTATTATCAGCACCTGAGAGCAGCTCATTTTGCATTTAGACTGTTTGTGGTTGAGGTTAACATGAAAAGGAGTGGAATGAAATGACAGTAAATGCGCATTATAAGCGCATTAAAAATGCGAATTACAAGTTGTGAGTCGAAAATACACGACTTACAGATACCCATTACAATAGCTAGAAAAAAACTATTTTTAAGCGCTGCTTAATTGAGCAAAACTAAATGTTGACTGTAAAAATCAATTTTATTTCAAATTTACATTAAATCCTTTTTATCCTGCTTGCTCTTTGTGTGGCCACAGGGTATCAGCAGCGTCAGCTGCAACAGCAACTGCATAAGTTAAATCCTGGCAGTAAGTTGCCTGGCTGAAACCTTGCTGCGATAGAAATCCTTTTTTTCCACTACTAATTAATTAAGTTGAGCAAGTGCGAGCAGATGCTAGAGGAGGATTGCCAAAGAGGAAAACAAACCTTGAAATGGAGGGAAGGGTGTATTCGGGAGCGAGTGGGTAAAAGCGAGGTTGCTTTCAATTTAGTCAACTCATACGCACTGTTGGCCTTGGGGCACATTGTTTAACATGATAACCGGCATCTTAGCACCTGACATAATTAAACGTTTTTCGTTGTCCCGTGTGGATGACGCCGTCAACTTCATAAGCGCACGCTTGACCTTCTTGCAAGCCAAGAAAATCCAAAGGATATATATACATATGTATTATATATATATATATAGTTATTTACACATGTATAAGTGCACACACACACATAGAATACAAAAAGGCGCTTATGAGTTTTGTGGTTGCTTTGTGCAATAACAAGAACAACAGCGACAACAACTAACTTAAATATGCAAATATTTGCACAATGACAGCGTATAGCAGCGGGCTTTGATGATGGCTCCTAGCAGCGAGTGGAAGCCTTGTTGATGACACGACACTTGCAACACTTTGCCACACAAATCTATTCACATCCGCAAACAAACACACACACACACACACACACACACCAACAAACCACACACTCAATACATAAGTATGTCTTAAGCAACCAAGGGCCTGTTTATTATTTGTGGTCTTAACCATTTATCGCACATTTGTGGCTTCATTTTGTGGCCAACGAAATTGAATTATTTTTTATTAATATTTATATTATAATATATCAATTTGAAGCATCTTGCCAGCTTGGCGCTGAACACCATTTAATGACTGTAATTAAGATGGATTTACTTGCAGCTGGGCCTCACTTGGGCTTGGCTTTGCTTCTTTTTTTTGCCAGGGGAGGCGTTTCAAGGACAAGTCTTATCCTTATCAATACGTCAGAGCGTATGTCTGATATGCCCCAGAGAGTCCAGCGCAAGCAGTCGCTCTTAAGTTGAAGTTTACTCTTTTAAATTTGTATTCTCTTTTGGTTTACTCTCTTTAGACACCGAAGCTTTTCCCCACAGCTTTGTGAGCGAAAAGCTTTTATACCTATAACAACTGACAATAGATGTCGCTTGTTAAAGGCAAGAAAATTTGCGCCGATCCGTTACATTTTTGAAAAGAACAAAAATCTGATCGATTTTTTTACATTGATGTGTTTTTACAATTGGTTTGGAATTTATTGGTCTGCAAGCGTCTATAGTTATAAAGAGGACATGGCATACAAGCAAATTAGAGTACAGTGATGTTCAAAATATTCTTTAAATATTAAATAGAAATATAGAATTTTATCTTAATATTTAATATATAAATTAACTTTAAATTGTTGGTTCAAGCTTCAACATAAACTCCTCCCACTTTGGTCACCTCACATTTAGCTTTACAATTCTACATCTCGCTCAAAGATATTTTACTGTTTTTCACACTTCTGTAAATAAACAAGTTGCTGATCAAAAGCCGTTTGTAAGCAATAGCTGTCAAAGATCGGGAAATGTCAAGATTTTTTTGGTTCCGATGGCCAGACAGCGATATGGCAACGCTGGTTCATTAGGCAAAAAAGCGTTGAAAGTTGTCGTTGCCAGCACAATTTGTATCGCCTGCCGATCGGCTGGCTTATTAAGTTAAATTTAATTGGAGTAGGTAAACCGTCAGTCAAAGTCAAAGCACCAAAACGCTGTCAACGCTCCCCCTCCCCCAACACCTCAGCCCCCGTCCCACACCCGAAAGGTAACCCACTGTTTGCACAGCCTAGCCGAGCAATGAGAGGCTGTAGCCCAATCTTTACGTCACTCCTATGCCATATGCCAAATATAAGAAACCCCAGCATTACCCCACCCTACCCCACACCCCACTCCACTCCGCTACTCGCTTAACCCCAGGTGATCTGCGCATGCGTGGCGCGCATATTTCATGGCAAGGCGATAATTAATGCAACCAAAAACTGAAAATACAAAGTGCCTCTTGTTTTTGTTGTTGTTTTTGTTAACTTTTTTTTATTAAATTTGTTAGTTTTTTGTGTACATAAAGTGCTTTGATTGGGTACATTACATTTGTGCAATGGCTTGCAACAATCAATAAATAAAACATTTAAATATACAATTTAATAAATTACTTCAATTTAACTACTTTTAATTACATTATAATAAAATCTAAATTGAATAAAATACACAATAAGTTTTTATTAACAGTTTTCCCCCATTTTTCCATATAATTTTTCCAAACGTTTTTTGGCAGTGAATTCGCATTGCGTTAACAGCTTTTTGGGCACATGTCATGTTTACTTGCTTTGGCTCACGCGCTCGCACAGGAATCTGTCAACAGCTTTGAATTCGACTCTTGGCCAAATCGATCCGACCATTTGTTGTTGGCTCTGTGCGTCTCTCCCTCTCTCTCTCGTTCTCGTTCTCGTTCTCTCTCTCTTTCGTTCTTTTCGCGGCATGCGCAACTGATGATTTATTGGCGTTCACCCGCTTTGGCATTTGACGTATTTGTGCAACATGCATTTTGACATTTACCGCTGATTTGTGTGAAATTGAAATAATAAAAAAAAAAACAAAAATAGAAACACAAAAAATATGAAACAAAATCAAATATTATTTGGCAAACGCTTGCCAGCCGCATTTGTTCACTTAATTAGATGCAGATTTCGATACTAATTTTTGATTTATTAATAGCTCCAGTTTGTGGCAAGCGGCGACTTTAAATTGGCGCCGGCAGCTTATTTGCGTGTCTTTGTCTCTCCACGGTGCGTGGCACGCAATGCCAAGCCCCCCAATGGCTGGGAATTGAGGCAGCGCTCTGCGTGTCCAGTTTTTTTTTTGTTTTGTTTTTTTGGCCAACAAACCAGCTTGGTCAGCTTGCGGCTTAGCGTGGCAACCTCAGATGTTAAACGTCGCTTAAACAGTGCACAAGCCGCTTGCTGCAATACACCCAAAAAATATTTATTATTCATATTCAAATTGTAGTGCAACTCAGACAGCTGTGTATAAAGACCAAATCTGCTGCTAAATTGTTGACCAGGTGAGCTGCACAAACACATGCAACAACCAACACAAACAACACATAACTTGACCCAATTAGTTTGCTATTTGTCTGAGCACATTGGCAAATTTTGGGGAAATTAACATTTTACCAATTGTTGCAACAGGCCAATCAATTGTGTTTGTTTCAAGCACTGACCCAAAACACATTCCCCAATTATCCCCCTCATTCATTGTTGCCTGTCCTGCCACAAGAAGCATGCCTCTCTGCTTTCTTGTTCGCATTCCTGCTTTAATTTGTAATCGCATTCATGACGCTCCACGTTGCAAATATGTGAAATATTTAGATTTGGTTGAGAGCCGTAAATTGCATTACCCTGCGCAAAATTGCAGTCGTCGTACAAATTATGAAAATTTAATCACAAGCAGAGTATTCAATGGGATGTAAATAGCACTCACATCCAAATATTTTATTTCTTAAGTCATGTGCACAAATTTCATTTGCATGCAACAAATTTGTAGCAGACACCAACACACACATTTGCATGTTTATTTGATTTTGGAATTGTACATGTCTGTTAGTATTTTTGACACATTCCTCATACAATTTAAATTTGGATTTAATAACTTTTTTATGAGTAATTTAGTTATCTTGCACACATTATTTAATTAAAATCAAACAGGGAAATATATTGAAAATTTGAAAATCTTTTTTTATAACAAGTAAGAAAGTTTAACAACTATTATTTAATAATCGAGCAAATTGTTTGCTCCTTAAAGAATTCTTTGAGTCTTTTATATATTTTTGTGTCATGTTTAGATTACTAATTCAGCAATTGCTTAGCAGGAGCAAGAGTATTGTTTAGTTGTGCTTTTGAAATATTTTTGCTGAACATTTTGTTATTTTCGGCTTATTTTAAGCACACTTTGAGGCGCTGCTTAAGCTGAATTCACATTGTTGTAAAAATTCTACAGCAGCTTTACACACACACAAGCACAGATGTATGGCAGGCCACGCCCTCTTTTTTGCACAGCCAAAAGACAGACAACAGTTGTAGCACATCTTTGCCTCAATTAATGCTAATGGGTTGCCTCTTGAGCCGCCGCAGCTTTTAAGCACATTTAATGAACTCACCGAGCCATGCCCACATTTAATTTTAAGCAGAGAGAGGAAAAAATGCTGTGCCGCCCTTTTGCTAGCCTAACTGTAATCTTGTTTCTTATGCTTGCCATAAATATAACTGATTTTTTGTGTTTTTATTTTTCTCTCATTTCAGGTAAGTCGCTCAAATACTTTGCCACTTAACGCTCAAAAGTATATATGGGGTGAGGCATAAAGGGAGGGGCAACAAAGTCCTGTTACTGGGCACCGAGATCAGGCTTGTTTATATTTGGCATCATGGTAAGTCAGCCCTGCAAAGCAAATACCTTAAAATCCACAACCCAACGACGAAAAACAACAAAAGGGACAACACAAGAGAAAGAGAGAGAGAGAGAGAGACATAAAACACTTGTACAACTTAAGAAAACATCGGCTGAGAAGTGCTGCTGGGGACGCGTCCCAGATAGGTGCCAAAGTTTCCTTTTCTCTTTTTTTTAATTTTTCAAATTTGTATGAAGGGCTTTGGCGCTTATGCTTATTTATATGCCAGTGTGTGTTCGTGTGTGTCTATTTTTGTCCGCTTCAAGGGTCTTCCTGAAATTGCTTTTCATTTGTTTTGTTCGGTGTATTAACTGGAAAAGCAATAGCAACAACAACAACAACAACAATAACAAAGGACAACCACAAAAAGTGGGTGGCAACCTGTTGAAGTTCGCCAGAAAGTAAACAACAAAAATGGTTAGCGCTCCGAAAGGCTGCCAACAACTGCACAGAACACTTCTGAGAGAGACACAGAGTAAGAGGTATAGGAAGAGAGTGAGAGAGAGCGGGGACTCAGTAGCGTGAGAGAATCCACTCAGTTAAAGCTTTGCAATTAGCGGGAAATTTAGCGAAGACTAAACAACTTTGGCTTTTCATGCTTAAAGCTTTCTGAAAAATACGCAGTTAACTTGCTGCTGAGCTTATTTTAATATTGATTCTCAGCAAATATACAAACGAAAGCAGTTTTTGCTTCAATATTAAATTAATACTAAAAATGTGATTTGAATGAAGTCATTTTATTTATTTTTAATTATCTTGATTTTGCTATTTTATGGGTAAGAGTTCATAAACAATTCGAATTTATATTCAGTTTAGAATATTAAAGCAATTACGAAACCAAAAAATTTAACTACTATTCATAAATATTCAAACAAATATTAAAACTTCGATCTTATTTAAGCCGTTCGATGTATTTTGCTTCGGAATAATTTAGTTATTTAGTAGTAAAATTTAATGAGTTATTAATTATTCAAATTTTTTCCACTTTGATTTGTCTTTATAAAAATAATATCTGAGCAATAAAAGTTAGGGTAGTGTGATCAGGCTGTAAACAAGACTGTCCAAATTATTCACGTGTGCAAGCTTTTGTGCGCAAAAGCACACAAATAACGGGAAATTCGTGATGGTAATGAAAATACCCAGACAACCGTTTATTTTTGACAGATTTTCTATCTCCCTCTCTCTCACACACACACACTCACACTCTCTGGCACTCGCGCTCTTCATCTGTTGTGTGTCTCTCTAAGTTTTCCGAGCGCAGATTTCGAGCTTTGCATTTGGTCGGGTTATTGGGATGTTTATGCTCTGTATCTGTGGTGCAATTGCGAGAGTCTCGATATCTGTCGTCTCTGTGATTCTATATGGCCACAAGTGGCCCGCTGTTTGATGCCCGCTGCTTGCCGTCTGTTAACGGCTGACTGCTGCTGGCGTCGTTGGCGCCGTCGTTGCCGTTGACGTTTGTCGTTGCTTTTGCCGTTGCCGTAACTCCGAAAAATCCAGTTCCAGTTTATCCCCAGCAGGCAGCATGTGCGGACGTTGTTGTCGTCGTCGTGGTAATCGTTGTCGTTGTCGTTGTCGCTGTCTTCGAAGCTGCTCTTATCGTGTTATTGTCTCGTCTTCGACCGCTCACTGCTGATGCTGCCACATTAATTCGCGTTCGGATTGACAAATCGCTGATCGCACAGTTCGATATCGCATCGCGATCGGTCAACCACACACACACAATTAGTCAAATTAACGGCACAAATCGTTGGTGTCAAGTGCAACCTGAAATCACAGCAAATCAATTCAAAATTCAAATATAACAAAAAATTGGTCATTCACAGTGTAAATCGAAGTGTAATCTTTTTTTCTTGTATATCTTATTTTATATAATTTATGTTATTCACTCAACATTTATTCGGCATAGATTGGGCTGTCAAATATTATCAGAGGCGCTCCACACCTTCGTTTTTTTTTTTCTTGTTGTTCTTGATTAGCTTTATTTATCGTTTATCGTGTTTTGTATGGTCTCCTTTATGACTCCACGCCCATTCGCTTGTCGCTCATAATTTATGTGCAATGCAATCACCCACAAAACCGTTCAAATTCAATGTCAACTAAGAAACCAATTCTTAAACTGGGAAAGCGAGCAACACCAAACCACAAGTTATAAATTGAATGATAAATGTTGCGTTTTATTTGGCAACATCATAAAATAAAATGATATTGAACACGTTTGAAAATAATATTGTGAGATGTTATCAGAATTGCTAATTTAATTAATGGACTGTGCAATTACTTAAGCCACGCATTGCTCATACGACACAGCGGCACGCTCTCATTGCTCATACGTTGCGTTGTCTGTCAATCCATATCAGTTGCCAAAACAGATTTGGCTGGCTCATTTGACGTCATTATATTTTCGGCGTTCATAACCATTGGCAAATACCGTCTGGCTATCAAATCAATTTGCCACCCGGCGCTGCTCCATCAAAAATGTATACAAAATGATTACCATCGATTTACATTTATCTTTATATGTATTTGCATAGCCGCAAAGCACGAAAGTTCACAAATTTAATGTAAAAACGCATAAAAAAAATGATGTGCCGCATTTGAATGAACTGCGCATTTAAGGGGACAAATATGCTTATAAATTTTATAGCACAATTTGCAATGTACGTGTTTCTATTGCCAAAATGTATTCATTTTTTTGCTAACGATAAAGAAAGCTAAAAAAAAAAAGTGACTGGAACAATACGATAAATGTTTTACTCGATTTACAACATTCTACATGGCTTTGCAAAAAATATGTTTCACTTTAAAATGAGGAGAGAAATATTTAAATAAATTTAATAATATGCTAAATATGTTCCCTTTACAAGACTTTTGAAATAAACCTATACTTTGTAGTTCCAGCAATATGAAAATAATCTCGTGATTAACATTTGCTTTTGTGAAACGATTATTTCACTCATTTAATTTGCATATACAACAAATCAAATATTCTAGAATCAGAAATCAATTAAATTCAACTTTTATATTATTCAAAATCTTGTTAATACGAACTACTTATCGATGTGTTAGCTTATTGAAGCGTCTATTTGTGTACTTAATCACCTTTGCCAAATTACAAAAAAAAAAAAAAAAAATTATACTCATTCAGGCGTTGTAAAATATTTGCGATGCCAGCGTCGCTGCATTCCGTCACTGACTGTGCAAATTGTTTATACAAATCTGAACAATTTTCTTTATGAACTACGAAAACTACAAAAACAACAAACTCAAGCAAAAAAAAATATAAATACAAAAACAGCTTCAAACGTTGATCAAAGTCAACTGCGCACCGGACACAAGCGTCGCAGTCGCAGTCGACGCTAGCGTCGCCGTCAACGTTGCTGCCCAAAAAGTTTGTGGCTAGCCAAAATATTCTCAACATTTGCATTCAGCCAAACACACCTAACGGATGCAATATCAACAAACGCGCACGCAGATACAAAGATACAAATGTTTATTTCTTTTGGTTCTGCGCACGTTTATATCGTTTACAATTTGCCGACGTCACATGACCGAAACCAGACAACGCCGACAGCCAAACTATATATATATACAAATAGTTAAAAAAGAAAAAAAATTAACAAACACAAGTTTTGATTGCCCGCATGGCAATTGTCAACTAGCTGCCACACACCACACACACACACACGAACACACAGTTTGAAACTCAGGTTGACAAAAGTTTTGGCGATTGCATTTGCAAAACTTTGTCTGTCCCATGTCTGGTTTTTGGTTTGCGGTTTATTTTGTAGTTGTCTATTTCAAATTTGGTCTATTGTCAGATGCCAGCTCGAGATGCGTATCAATCCGCAACGACAACTGTTAGAAGTTGTATTTCGTATTGATCTCGGATAGCTAATTGACAAACCCATGGGATCAATTAAGAAATACCACAACTTGGCTTAGAGCCACACTTGCAGACTCTGAGCGTTGCAACAATGCGGCCAATTACAGATATATACATATATATTTTTATATATATATTTATTTTTTTTGGTTACCCTTAAATGCCTGTGGCTGCCAGTCGCAGACATGCCGAAAAATGTTTAACCTACATTTAAAATTATGAGCTGAAATTCCAACTGCAATTTACAAGCAGCAAAAATCTCATTACATTTTATGCAGCATCCGCAACGGCACCAAAAAAAAAAAACAGCAAAAGATGCAAGATACAACAAATTGTGGTGTGTGCGCAACTCATCAATTCTCAATGCCCATCAGATGGCGACGACTGGCGACTTGTAAAAATCGTCGAACCCGTTCATGCAACACACGCACTGCTACGCACACCGTCGCAAGATAACAGGGAAACATCGGTACAAACAGACAGAGAGACAGACGATCTGACAAAAGGGCAGAAACGCGCAGAAAGCATTTAATTAAATGCACTTTAACATTTTATTTATTTATTTTTTTTGGGCTACTGATCTCGATTTCCTTTTTTTAATATTTTCCTCAATCGAGTCGCATGAATTTTGTCATGCATTTGGCTAAGGCTCCCAAACTCTTTCGAAAGGTCAAAAAACCAATTATTCTTCCAGATAATATCATTGTTTTTCCATTTTCATAATCGTTTGCAATGCCATAAAGTCTAAGCCTTTTTCAAAATTAACTCATTTTGTTTGCACTTTTAATGACTTATTTTTCTCAATCTTACATCGATAAACAGTTCATAGGAAAATTATTTAACTAGCGATTAAAATTCCGCTACAGAATTCAATATCAAGTTTGTCATATCAGCATCATTTATGCTCAAGTGCAAACTCTCGCAAATAAAGGGAGAAAAAAAAACAGAAAAAATTATAAAACTCAAACCAAAAATTGGAACCAGTTTCTTGATGATGGTACCCGATGAGAAAAAAGAGGTTGGACCACTTGCTGGGCGCTTCGAAAAATATTTTGAATGATGTTAACGATGCCCTTTGGGTGTTAATTACAAGTACGATTTAATCTGGACAATCGACTGTCATTAATTGTAGCAGAATGAACCGCAAATGTGCTAATGAGACTGCCAGACCTTGAAATATTTACGTTCAGCCAATAACAACAAAAAAAAACAACAACAACAAAATTGCGTAGAAAATGTTGTTGGAAAATGCTTCGAGAAGAAGCTGTACAGATTCATTCATTATTCAATTAGCCTGACATAACAGCTTTTTTACCATATAAACAGCCCAAATGTCGCCCATATATACAAAAACAAAATGTATTTCTTTATAGATAAATTTAGAACGAAAATCACTTGAGAGCAAATCCAAATTTTCAGAGAAATTTGCCAGAAAAAGCACAAAAATAAATGTTGCAGTTCAACTGCAAAATGGGAGGCTTTTTTATAGTTCTATAAACGATTTTTTCACTGGACTTTTTCCATTTTCATTTTGTGTTTTTTTTTTCCTTTTTTGTTTGCTTGTCTGCGTGTCAATTGAGGCTTATGTTTTGTTGCCATGTCGCATTGTCTACCAACATTGTTTCGTTGGTAGGCAGAAAAAAAATATGCGAATGGTTTGGTTCAATAACTGCCTGAAATAAAAATTAAACGTTTCTTTAAGCCATTTGATTGACTGACACCAGGCTTCGCGAATTTGGGCAGCTGTCACCAGGACAGGTATAAAACGATAAAAATGTTTGAGTTTGAGTTTAAAAACTGTTAACTTAGAATTCCTGATTCACATGAGAATTTAAAGTGTGATATTTCCATTGACTAGCTGCCTCTCAGAGTTTGAGTTTGTTAAATATATAACTGATTTTTGACAGTTAAAGAACCTTTTTTTGATCTTATGTAACAAATGCAATTTGTAATCTATAAAAAACGGCCTTTCTATCAGCGGATGATTTCTTAAATATCAAGAAGAATAACTGTAATAACTTCAGCTTAATTTTAATAGTTACAACAACAAAATCTTGAATGTAATATAATATCTAAAGTACACTTAATATGGGTATTTAAATTTAACAAATGTGTATCACATCAAAATAAGCTTTTCCAATGATTTCTCGAAAATAAGAAGATTATTTTTACAACGCAAATTGACATGGTAATCCAGCTACAAATCATGAAAAAATCTATTAAAATATAGATAAATAAAAAACGGAAAAACATTTAATAGGCTTTGGCGAATATCTCAAGTTGATCCGGACAGTCTCATTCTCAATCTGTGATATGTATAGCCAAAAGACAGGGCAGACTTACTAATGTGGACATCCAGTTACTTGGACTTTTACACATTTATTATTCTGTTTGTGCGACTGCCAGATTAGGCACCAAAAACTTCATCAAATGAAGGCAAAACGAATTTGAGAAACACCTGTACAGGTACACAAAATTACAAATATATATATATATATATATATATTTTTTTTTTTGTATGTATAATAATAACAGGACCAGCTTTAAGTCCTGACAGCCTTGAATTGCATGACAAACTTTGATTAGCCGCCGCTTTCTTTGTGACCCATAAAGACGAATCTTTAATGATGAATCGCTTGTTAAGTTTGGGTAAAGTGGGAGCCACTCTGCATTTCTTCAGAACTTAATCAAATTCCCGCCCCATTTGGACATGTTAAGTGACTTAAGTGCCGTCGAGAACGTTTCGCTTTATTCATCGTGTTTTTACTTTGGACAAGGGAAAAACGCTTTCTGTTTTTTGCTTTAGATTTTCGTCGGCGCTTATCTAATCAATAATCGCAAAAAACGTCAAAATAGCAAACGTGCAAAATCTGTAAGCATATTGACAGAGACAAAAACGAGCACACCCTTTCCCTTTCGCCAGACATGCAACACCCCCCCTCCCCTCACCCCCTCTGCAAAGGACAAGTCCTGTTTATGGTAGTGTGAACGAACGTGCTCGGTCCTCTGAAACCAAACAAACAAAAGCAAAAATCTGCTAAAAGTTCATTGTGCCAATGAGGTAGTACGGGGTGCGGGGTGGTAAACTTTTGAAGCAAACAATTGTCGGGTGGATCTCGACGGCCTAATAAAATCAACACCCACAAACCAACACACCGTAATACCTCGTGGAAAATTCACAATATTGATGGCTCTGCTGCTCTGGCCGATAATGGCATTCTCGGTATTTTGCCGCAACGCAACTTGACCAAATTATTTTTGCATAGCATATTTTGGTAGCATGTCCTTGCAACGTGAAAGCATTTGTTAAATGCCCAGACACGTGCCACACAACCCATCCATCCATTATGGTTTTATACTGATTGGAGCTGAGTGCGAATTTTGATGCAATTAGCTCAACAAAATGGCTCAATTTTGGATGCGTTTTCAATTTGTATTTTCCCCAATATATGTTTGATTATTGCTTTATAAAATAGAGCTGCTATTATGTCATTATTTGCTCAATAGTAGTGAAATAAATGGTGATTGGATTTAAGCCACTAAATCATGAATTCAAAATTTCGCGGAGCCACATTTGAAATGCTGTTAAAAATGCTCTCATTTGGTCCATTTAAAATGCACTGCACAAAAGTAGACTTTATTATTATTTTATTTCACGACAAGAACTTCCACGCTTATAAGGTAAAATAACTTAAATTCAATTGCTAATTATCCAAGTTGCGTATACGTAATGCGAATCTCTGTTGACGTATTTATTTTGTGTTCAGCATTGCCAAATTAAAGTATCTCTTTCGCAAATAGCAAACACGAGAGTACTTCACAACTCAAATAGTAGAAAAAAAAGAAAACTTTTGCCACATTTATTTTAGATGACAAGTTTGTTGGCCAAGTTACTTTCGGCCAACTGATGCACTGCAATCACAATACATTCGCAGTGCTGATTTGGGCTCTTAAAAGTTAGGGGCGCCATAAAGCCCAACGCAAATAGACAAAAGGCCCGCCTGCCAAAAATCAAAAACTTTACCAAAACGCTCTTTTTCCAATGCCCAAACACACTCACAATCGCACACACACACTCGTACACACACACAATCAGAATTGTACGTAGATGAGTTTTTGGTTGCCAACTTTTTGCTGACAATTTGCGACTTTTTGCGTCTCGAGCGATATTTTCATTCATTGCCCTTTCGTTATTGTTATTGTTATTTTTTGTGCCATTTTTGCCGTTGTGCAGCCTTCCCAAAAATGGTTTCACATTTCAGCGCGCCTAGAACTATGCAACATTTGCCGGGATGCCTGCCAGTCCCAGACTGGGACTCTTCTCTGTGTGTGTCTCCCGTTGACATTGCTAAGACCTTTGTGCTTGCCACACAGGCAGCCAAATTGTTTTAGCAAGACGCATTTAAAATTTCAGATTTTCCTTTTTACAACACAATGGAGACCCTCAAAAATAGTGGCCATAAATGTGGTCGACATTTAAAGCAATGTCTTCCGAATTTTATTTCTTTTTAAAGCTGATTAAAACAAGCATTGTTTTAAAATATATTAAATCTGATTTTATTCCCTTTTCCTTTCATCATTCTGCAAGGCTTTAAAATTATTCATACACTTCAAAATAAGCACCTATCTGCCACACAAATATGTAATAAATTCATAAATTACCTAAATAGAAATATGATAAAATTTGATATGTTATTTTCTAATACCTAAAAATGTGTGTAAAATAATCTTGCAGCTTGTTAAGTACTTCGTATAAGTTTTGAAATCTCAACTTACTTTGCCGGCTCAGTGAACCATTTTCCATTTATTATTTTTTGGGTATCCTACCGTCTCCTTTTGGAATTTAAAACGCTTTGCCACTTTTGATGCCACTTTAATTAGCGAAACTTTGTTGAAGGCCAGCTGTCATCCGGTAGTATTGGCATCCTGGGAACCGACGCAGGTGCCCGGTGCCCGGTGCCCGGTCAGCAACCGCATTTGAATTGCTAATTATTTTGTTGATTTATGTAGAATAAAAACCAACAACAAATTTGCTAAAAAGATGCACGTCTAAGAACTTTTTAATGATGATGCAACAAAAGTTTAAAGTTTGCAAGTTAAGTTAAGCTGTACAGAAAAATTTAACTGTAATTTTGTTTTAATTAATGCGTCATAGCTGCTGCCAACTGCAGCCAAGTTGGGCTCCACCAGGAGAACCAACAAACAGCCAAGCAAGGGATTTGTCGAAACTTACTTTTGACTTAGATTTGGATACAAAAGTTCTTGGCTGACTGCCAAGTTCGCGCTCTGACGCGATAAACCTGCCAAGGCGTCAAAACAGGCGCAGGGGGGTGGCTAGATGGGGGGGTGCTTACTATATGCATTGAAATAGAAATGTGCACATAAAACAGAAGCACCAAGTGAAGAGTGCTGCAAATGCCAGACAATATGTTGCAAACTTTCGCATGTTGCAATCGCAAGGCAAAAGTTAAACTTTTGCATTGAACCCACAAGGAATCAATAAAGCATTAAAAATCATGTTTATATATATATAATCTTTATTTATGACTTTCGCAAGTTTACAAGTGATTGAAAAAGATGTTGCCTGTAACATTATTGGATATTCTACAATATTCGCGATACTTGCCAGGAAGATATAGATGCTATAGGTGACTCATTCTGTGCAGTGTTGAGGAGCAATTCTAGTTAACTGAACTCCATTTGATGTAATACCTTTTAAATACAGCATAGGGCCACTGAGCCGCCGCCAGTGAGCACTTCCATACATGGTTCTGCTTTCAGACCAGTCGCTAATAAACTTGATAAATGGCCAAATGGCCTCAGCACGATTTTGGGGTAACCTCTGTGCGCCATTTTGTATTTCACGCCATTTGGATGCCGGCGAATGTAGCCGTAAGATTTCAGAAATTGCGCATCATTAGAGGAGGCAGACATGCCAAGCGGTGTCGAGTGTCGACTCTCGAGTGTTTCAGCAAAGTCATCAACAGCTGGTAGGAGCTCTAGGCGGGGGGCAGGGCAGAGGTTTAAGACGGGTTGGGGTGCCTTCCTCACTTTCGCTCTAACCTTTTATTTGCCCAAAAAAGAAAAAAAAAAAACTTGCCTCTTTCGTGTGTAGAACAAATACAAATACACAACATACATACAGTAAATATGAAACATATTACACACACACCGACACACACAAATGTAGCAACGCACTGGGTCAACAAAAAATGTGGGCGTTGGTGCCAACTGTGGGCAGGGCCAGCCAGAAGTTGGCATATTTGTCAGCGTTCAACTCGCGCAATGACGTTGCCGCTGTCATGTGACGTAATCTGAACCCAGTTCTTACACCAAAAAAAAACCAAAACAAACAAAAAACAAGCAAATTAAACAATAAAAATAAAAAAGCTGAAAAAATTAAACTGGCAAATTTGATCAAAATAGCTGATCCTAAAATAAATACACATTTTTGTAAGCGATTTATGTTGCCAAGCGTATTTAACTTATTGAAATTTGAGAGCTTCAATTGCTGCTTTGGCACACTTTGAGATTGCGCATACGCATCGTTGGCCGACTGTCGAATTTGTCGACTCTTTGAAAAAAAAAACTTGCTTTGTGTTAGCAACAATGAAGTTTTGTGGCAAGCAAAGTAGTAAACAGCGCAAACAATGTGCAACTGCAACTGCTTCGAGCAAATTTTGTTTGCCGTTTTGAGTTAAGTGTTTGGCCATTTACACAAAGTAGAGTTTTAGACGTCATTTAAAAATTTAAGTTGAGTAATAATTTTTAGCATTAATCTGTAAAAAGTGACGAAACCTTAAGAATTCGAATTGAACTTAAATTTTAAATTAAAATCAGTTTCAGCAATGAAAATTTTGCATAATTTATTATTTATTATAATTTAATTATTCATTAAAAATCAGTATCAGCAATAAAATGTACTATATATAATTTATCATTTATTATAATTTAAATTTGCTTTCCTGTATACTTCTTAAACTCTGAATTAATACCAAACGCCTGGAAATTCATCTTTAGATAGAGATTCAAGTGAATTTAAGCTTCATGCCATTTTTAGATTATACTTTAAGAAAATGCGAGTTCTTTGAGAATGATTTTTCAATTCAGCAAATAATATTATGAGCAGCCAACTAAGTATTCCCAGCACAAAATCACTTTTATTAAAGTTAAGCAAAGTTAAAGATTTTGGTAAACAATTAAAAGGCAAAAATTTCGACATTTTCTATTACAAATTGGTTTTTTTTTGTGCTACTTTCAGCTAGTGTCAATTAGCACTAAACAAACAATTAAAATGCACCGTAGACATGGCCAAAACTTATGCAGAAAGTACTTTTGCAGTTCGCAATAGTTAAAGGTGTGGTTGTGGAGGGGATAAGAGGAGAAGGGGTGAAAGGGCTAGGGGCTAGGGGCACTTGAGAAGCCAGCCGATGCAGTTGTGCAATACCAAAACCCAAGCGTTGAAGAGTTGCTGCAGTTGGGCCAATGGTCACTGGAATTTACTGCAGCAAGTGTGGAGGTTAAGTTGCAAACTAACTTTTGGGGGGTCTGGGGCAAAGGAGTGGCACATTGGCTTGAGGTTCAAAAGGGGATTTTGGTTAGTTAGTAGCTGCAACAGCTGCTAATGTAAACAGAATGAGGTCAATTCGAGCATTCTGTGCTTTTGCATGTTGCACGGACATTAGAGCAACTGTTGATAGACGTTCACTACTAATCACCAGCTACACTGGATTCCCTTACACACACAAACACACACACACACACGACGACGACGACATGGAACCAGAGACAAGTGGCACGTGCACAGACACATGCAAATGAAGCCACAAAATGACTTTTAACTTGGCTCCGACCAGTTGGCAATGCCAACTCATTTTGCCTTTCCACTCGTCGACTGTCGGCATTTCCCATTGCTATATTATTTGCAGTTCCTTGTAAGTGTTATAAATTTGTTGCCACGTTTTGTTATCTTTTGCATAATAAGTGGTTGTCAAGATTCTTAAGCGTTCTGCATAAATTAGATATAATATACGAGCAATGTGCTTTGCACAAAATTGTCAAAAATAATATTCAAAAGTTTACACTTGAATAGAAAAAAAAAAAACGTTAAAAGAATTAGAATTAATATACCAAAATGCCTAGGCTACAAATTAGAAACACTTTTGCTCACAACTTATTTAATTTACCTTATTTTTTTTTTGAGTGTAGCTGGGCATTTTGCTTAACCTTGTGTTCTTACAACGCATTCCTTATATATATAAGCCCCGTCTGTAACTATCCATTAACCCCTTCTTTTTGCACTCACTGCGTATGCCATAAATTATGAATATGCTGCGTAATTTTGATGCGACAATTTTTGCCTGGTTGGTTGTCAGTGCCCCCAACCAATTAATTGCCAATTGCCGCAAGGACCTTGCTGCACGGCGAGGCACCCCTTACTACTTTCCTGCATATGTTTGCTGGCGTAGTAAAGTCATAAAACGTTGCCCAAAGTCAACAGAGTAAGTGCCGGAAGTGGGATGCGAATAGGGGTTGGCGTTTGGGGGTTGTGGGGATGAAATGCAAACACAACTGGCGAAAAAACCAGGAGACAAAGTTTTTCATTTTGCTGTCGTGTTTGTGAAGTACATAAAAAGAATTTTAACAAAAAGCAACCAACACATCCCAAACAACCCACTTCAAAAATGTTTTTATACTTTTTTCACAATTTATTTATGCGTTTAATAACGACATCATCAGCATGTAAATACACACACACACTCATACACATGCAGGTGTGAGTGATGTGTGTGTGTGTGTGGGCATGGCTTGCGCCTACTCCCAGGCGACAGTAATAAAAATGTCGCTGATTTGACAATGTGCTTTATGTGGTGCGACTTTTGAAAGTATCCTGTAGCAACCCCTTACCCCCATACCCCTTACATATTGTGCACTCATTTTGAAAGACTTAAAGTTCGCTTCCTGTATCGTATTCTCATGAAAGTCACATTAATAAAGCTGGCAACTCATTAACTCAATGCCAGGCGCGTTTTTTCTTGGCCCAAACGCATCAATAAGCCAGCAACTGTTGCGCTGGCAACTAAGACCAGCACATCTTACCAACCAATCCATACCCATGCCCAAGACGAAGTCATCGCTTATGCGTCAATGGCTGAAATGAGTAAACAAACATTGCCTATAAATAAGCAGCTAATAAGGATAATTGCCTGCTTTACAAATTGTCGCTAGCTGGCATTCAAAGTCCTGCCTCCCACTCCACTCCACACCACTCCGCACCACTCCAATCCTTGCCACAAGAAATAACTGTGGGCTGTGTTCTATTGCTTATTTGTATTACACACATCTACAAGTCAAAATAGTAATAAATTGCTAAAGAAAATTGCGTGGCGCTAAAGGAAAAACGATCCAAAGAAAGCTGGCCAAAAGCCGCAGCCCCAACATATGGCAAGTCCTTTGAATTTTATACACATAACATGTGTATATATGTATATAGACATCTATTATACATACACACCCACATATATCTTCATATATATATATGAGGGGCAGACTTATTTATGGTCGTGCGGTGCGGCAAATTAATAATGCGACTTTCTCAGCTTGCTGCCTCTCCGATTCTGCCTCTATGTAAATAGAATTTGCGAGCTGAGCTGCAACTAACCCGCAGCTGGTGTTCCACAAAGAAGGGGGAAGGGGGGGAGGGAGCAGGTTGGGTAAAGACTCAGATTAGGTATGCAAAACATATAAAATTGGATAACCGACCGTTGTTAATCCAATATCTTATGAAAATGTTATATAATTAAAACTTGAAACCTAATATTTATGTTAATAAACTAACTTAAGGTTTGCAAGGTGGGTTTTTACTAAAAACCATTATTTTATGTTCTCATTTCAAACTAAAATTCTGGTTTTTCTTGTTGCTAATGAAATTTATATCCAATCTAATAGACTTCGCTATGAAGAGGTATCTAATTTCCGTTCAAAAAAAAAGGAACAGTACAGAAAATAATTTGTAGAAAATTTAAATATGTCTTTCACTATTTCTAGCTTACTAAATTTATATTGCAATTTTTGTAGATTTAAAATTCATACTTTAAACTGATCAAAATATGGAAAAGTATTTTGTCATTTTGCCCTTTTATTTATATGCATATTAGTTAAAAAAAAATTAAAAAAAATGGCCTAAATTGTTTTGGTCCGTCAGTAAAAATATGCAACAAAAAAAAATATGTTTTGTCGAATATTTTATAGAAATCGAATGCTTGGCTTTGAACGGCATGCTAGGCCTTGTGGCCAAAGGCAATTTGCAATTGAAATTGTGGCAAGAAGCGAAAGAAAATAAATTTGGTCCGCTTACTTTGGGGCCATGTCGCCTGTCTGGCTTCCTATCACATGTCCTTATGCTAGTGATGGCCCCAAATGGTAATGAGTAGCGCTCGCTCTCTCTCTCTCTCTCTATCTACATCTCTTTCTCTCTCTCTCTCTCTCTCTGTCATTTCCTTTCTCTTTTTTGTTTCGTTCCGCTCACTTTCTTGGTACAAGTGTCACATTGGCGTCCTTCGCTGCCAGTTTTCGCTGAAGCCAGCAAAATTTATTGCACACTTCCTGTTCGCAAAACCAAAGGCCTCACTACCTGAATGGGTATATGGCTATATGTGTGTTTGTGTGTGTGATTGTTACATTCAATTACATACAATTATAGCTGGCTTTTGTTTGTTGTTACATCCATCGATCGACACAACGGCAACCGCCCCGTTTTATTAACTAGTCCCAATTTTGAGCCGTGTATATCATTTGCCCCATCGATTCACTTCTATGCCACTTTAATTTTTCCTTTACATCCAACCAATGCGAGTCAGCGTCCTGCTGGCGCCACACCAATAACAAAAACATGAGGAAATCGTTCGTATAAAATTATAACAATTAAAGTGCGGCAGACAAGGACAAAAAGGATGCATGGCAACTTAACGCGGGGGGAGGGGAAGAGTCGGCGGTTTGTGTGCAAATGACAGCGAAACCAAATGCAACTCGGTGGGCTATAAATAAAATATTTCAGTCGGGTATATCAGCATTAGGATTTTAAAATATCTCAATTTTTCAACTGTGAAAATTAACTCTATAAAAAAAAAAACTATAAGTAATAATTTTATCAGAAGCAGAGCCTCCTAAGGACTCCCCAATCTCTGACGATTAAGATATAATAAAATATAGCAATGAAATACTTTCAAGATCAACATAAATAAATAAATAAATACTGTTATTATGCATTCTAAAATATAATAATGAATTAGTTGCAAGATCAATATTTACATAATTAAGTAAATATTATTTTTTTTGCTCCAAGCACTCTTTGGTGAAGTGTATTAAATTTTCATCTTGAAGCTGTTTGCTTCTGTGTTTTATGTATTTCACTTGCCATGTAACATGTCGCATTTCCCCTTTACCCCCCTCAAGCAGCTTCCTTCCTGCCAATCCTTACTCGTTGGCTGTCTGCTACTTTGCTACTTGGAAGCATTGTGTTTGCGCTTTTAATTATTTGTGTATGTTTTTTTTTTGCTGAAGTTGCTTTGTTGTCATACGATTCTCATTTTCTGTTCCGGCTCTGTCCTTGACTGTGTCCTCTCCGGTGGCACGTTAAGCGCCACATTTGAGGCATGCAAGTGACAGGTTTTAATTAAATAATTGACTTGTGCCTTGTGGCGGCTTACACATGATAATGGGGCACAACTACAACCAGCAAGACGCAACTAAACAAGTCCAAATGAAGATAGCTCTTGGGCCAATTAAAGTGATGCCCAATAGCAGAGCCAAGTTATTTGCCTGATTGGGAACCATTTTTGTACCGAACTATAAACGCTTTTAGATATTTATGCGGGCTAAAAAGTTTTATCGATATCGTGCCCAACAAAGGACCCATTCCGTTAGATGGATGGCCAAAACTATGCGCTGCCGTTGCCATGTTTGTTGTTGTTGTTGTGCATACCAATTTTAAATTTATGCCACGAGTTCTCTGAACTCCTGGGCCCAGACCACCCAACGTGCATTGACTCCGAATCGCATTGCTTATTGGTTGGTCTTAACCTTTTTAGATAACGCAATTTATGGACCAAAAGCATGGCTAATAACTTGTGGCAACGCGCTAATGGCTTTTGGCATTGATTTCAGTCAGCCAGCTCCTTAATTGTGTCGTAAAAACGTTATTGATACATCATTAGGCAAGCGATAATCGTGGCGTACACGCAATATTCGTTGACAAACTTAAAGCTAGCTTTAATTTAATGCCAACTGCGCAACATTGGCCACAGAATTTTACACTTTCCACTTGAAAATACGTTTAAGCTGATTATATCTCTGGCAACTGGCCAGCACTCTATGCCTGCAGGCCAGCAAAGGGCAGTGGGCGAAACCTTAAAAGCCAAAGAAACGAGCCATTAATATTTCAATGTTCTTTTGAGCTTATGAAGTCTGGCAATTGACATTATTAGCACTTAAAATCTATGATATTAGCAAGTTATGAGCCTTAAATTTTCTTATCAATCGTAATCTTCATGGTAATTTTTATTGTTTATTTTTTTTGTCATATTTTAAACGTATTTCTGATAGTACAGAAATTGCCCACATAACTTAGATATAAAAAATAAAAAATAAATATAGTTGCAAATAAAGGGATGAAAAACGTGAATGGATATTTCGTACTTTAATTTAAATAAAATTAAAATTTTGTGTAGAAAATCGAGATCTGGCAGAGTCTAATATCATTCATAATTTTAACTTATATAAATTAATAGAATTGAGAGACAAACAAATCTTAAGATTGATACTGAATTTAAATTATGTCAACAAATAGAAAGCTCAAAACTCAAATTACTAGATTTAAATATTTGAAATTTAAATTGCTTACAAACTAACATCTATTGAAAGGTTTTAATAGAAAATAGATTGCAGACAAATTTTAAAAATTACTTTAACTATTTAAATATATATATATATATATATATATTTTTAAATAGTTAAAGTCGTTGTTTAAATATATTTTTTATATCACAAGATTATTATTATTTAATTGGGGTTTTGTGCACTGCGACCTAAAAGATCTATTGTGCCCCTTTCGAGCTTATAGCTCCTCCATCAAACCAAGTTCCTGAACGAATGTCAGGATCTCTGATGGGTCAAGGGCTACTATGTCTTTGACATTCATAACATGCATCCCTAGGATGCTACATCTTCTCCTGGCAAGGGCGATGCATCCCGTTAGGATGTAAGTTAAAGACTCCTCCTCGATCTCACAAAACCTGCATTGACTGCTGCTACAGATACCCATTTTGGACAGATGTCCTGTCAGTAGACCGACAAGTATCCTTAGCCTATTCCTGCCCATCGATATTATTTGCTTAAATCGTTTATGATTATAGCCGCTTCAAAGACATTTGGCCTGTCGGAGTCCCGGTGCTGCCTCCCAGCTTCGCAGTCTCCTTTGTCTTTCTTCAATCACAAGATAATAAATATTATATTTATAGGTTCTTTAAGAGAGTTTTGTTAAAAGCAACAATTAGAAAAAAAGCAGCTGAAAAGACATCACGTATTGTCACAGAAAGTCGGCTAACTTTAAAATAGTTGCATATTAAAAAGGGTTGGACTGGTTGCAGTAATTGGTTGACACGCTGAAAAAAAAGGTTTTACAGTCGAAAAAAAAGAGGTTTTACACTCGATACCTATCCACCCCCCTTTTGGCGAACGTGACGCCTTGAAAGTGTCGCCCCACTTTTATTTGGCGTACGTGTCAAGCGAAAAGACATGCAAAAATGGACTGTCACACAAAAACTAAAGTTTAATAAAAATATATAAGTAAAAAAAAGAAAAAAAATATAAAATTATTCAAATATTTAAGGCAACAAGTACTTTAATGAAGCGAATTGCTAAAAATTTCAATTAAATTGTAGAAGAAATGGCTTCAAATCAAATTATACTGACGAATTTTGATAAATGGACAGGCAAATGTCGAACTGACCAACATATATATATATATATATATATCTATATATATGTATATAGGTAAATGTATGCAGAAGCTATTGCTGTGACATGGTTGTCAATTTTGTGCAATAAAAATCAGAATCGAATAGTTGCCCAAAAACAATGACTCAAATGCTGAACGAGTGTTGAGTCAAATAATTGACAGCAACATGGACAAAAACTGAATTTATTGACTAGCTGAAATACAGCGCTGGCCAATTGCATAGCGCCACTATTTTGTAACGTTCAAACATATTCGTTTTAAATGCCGTTTTTTCTAGATATTTTCCCATTGCTGTAGCGAAATAGGCAGCGTTGCACAAATGGCATTTGCATAGATGCCACGCTGTGTGGCATTCAATGGGAATTGAGTGTCATTTTGATGTTGCATTGATTTCAATGACATTTTTGGCATTCAGAACGCTGCTGTATGCTTCCCATTTATGTGATAGATTTCGCTCTTGCCATTCATTAATTTTTGGTGTTTTTTTTCCGCCTTTTGTTTTTCATTATATTGTTTTTTTTATTTATTTCTTTACATTTTGACATTGTGTTTGGTTTTAATTAAATTTTATGCTTGCGCAGTCATAAAAGTGGCTCAACGCTCATAACGCAAAAGTGAATTAAAGTGCAATCAATTTTCCAAGAATTCAACAAAAACAAAAATTAATATTCAACTGGCGCAAACAACAGGCAAAGTTTCCCTCACGCAATTTCACTGAAAAACTCGTCGGTAATAAAAATGCGAATGTGTTTCGGGTGAAAAGCGTCGCGTGTCCCTTGGAATATCAGACTATATCGGTAGAACATGGGCGACACATTGGATGAGAAGACACCGTCGCGACGTGACAAGCCGCAAACGCTGAACATTAGCCCCGCTGAGGCAGCTGCAGCAGCTGCAGCTGAAGCTGCAGCAAGTCATCCGACCACCGATGCTGCTGCGGCGCACCCGCGATTACATAGTGAACCGGAACGGGAACGGGATCGGGTACGGGAACGTGATAGCTCCAGCGGCACGCTGAGCTGCATGGGCAGGCGCCATGATGAATTAGCTGCACCACCGCCACCACGTCGCGAAAGTCTCAACAGCTGCGACCAGCAGCAACAGCTGGCCAGCAGTCCTGGCGGCGGCACCGGGCTACACAAGGCACTCGGCTCGACTGGCCGCTCGGCAACAGCAATGGGCCTCAATTCACGGTACTCGTCCAGCGTTGTGGTCAGCGGCGGCGTTGGCAACTTGGCCGGCACCACAACGCGCAAGTGCGTCCTAACGCTGGACGGGTACTCCTATGTTATAGGTAAGCTGGCAACTGAAAAGTCCCCCTTTCAATGGGAGTCAGTTGCTCAATAAATGAACTCTAGCCCTGCTTTCAGCTCTTAATTCATAGCCCCACCTCCCTCTGCCCTGTAGAATTAAGTGCTCCTGACAAACGCATAAAATAATATTTATATATATCTATTCTTCTGTCATTGCAGGTAAGTCCACCGAGAGGGCACAGAGAGTCAAAGTCAGATTGAAGCGACGGTCCAGGTAACATGGCCCATTGCAGCATTAAATTGAAAATGAAATTGAATTTACTTCCAAAATGGCAGCTGGGTTGGCAGAGAGAGGGGGACGCGGCTAGCTATTATAAAACTTGAGTGGTACAAGCAAACCAGCTAACCCTCCAATCCCTTCTGCTAACCAGGACAACAATTCATTTGGAATTGCTGTTGGAAATTTATGAGGAAGTTTTTATGCTCCTTGCATATGGCCCTGAATGGTGAAACAATCCTGCAAAGCAGCAGATTGCGTACAGGGGCAAAACATTTTGGAAAATACGCAAAACAAAATGAAAATGTATTTTCAGCCGGGATCATAGTTGGTTTAGTCCATGCTCCGGCACCAGTGACAGCCACTGAGAGCCACCAGTTTGCCTGGGCGCCGGAATAAACGTATGCATCTAGTTTAGCACTCTCGGCATGCCTTTGTCCACTTTGGCTTTTGGGCATCGTTTACATTTCTGTGGTTAGCCAACAACACACACACACGCACACACACACACGCACACCCAGCTACACACAATGAACGAAATAGGATGGATATTGGCCAGTTGTTTCTATGCTAATATACTGACACCGACCACATCGAATGGGTTTCTGTGCGTGTTCATTTAAGATAAGCCTCACTGAATCAAATTTAACCCCAAATCAATTCTAAAACCAGAATAATCACATAAATTGAATATATATATTTGTGTTATTTGAAATGAAAGCGCATTTGGAATACAATTTAAATAAACAAAATTAAATTAACGAAAAAGCTAATATTTTGAGTGTTAAATTAAAACAATTTATATTAGTGAAACTAAATCAGCAAATTATATTTTTTATATTATTTATTTTTTATTATACACAGCTGCTAAGGTGGTCAGAACCAATCTCATTGATGCCCCTTCGACCTTGTTAATGTATCTGATGTTTTAAATATTTTCTCAAAAAAATTAATTTAAACAAGAGTAGCTCAATATTTTATTTATATCTTTATATTATTTATATCTTAAATATTATATATATAATAAATAATATATTTTTAAAGTTTCCAAAAGTTTACTATAAAGTATCTTTTATGTAAATTCAAGATGCACTGCAATTTCCTATAAGACGAATAATTTAACAATTCTTAGCAGAGATGCTTTCCTGGAATTTATTATATTTATATTTAATGCAGATCAAGTCTTTAACATATTGATGATAATAATGTAATCGTCTTAGGCATCAATATGTAGAATTCTAGCAAACCAATCGACAGATCGCTAAAAGTTCTCCTTATATAATAAATAATTTCAGCAACTGATAAATCATGTGAAATTTTAAATAAAATTTGGCAACTGTCTTAATAAATCCACTTGTGAAGTCAGTTGAAGGATCTACTTGTGATTCATAGAGTGAAACTGCTAAAAATTAATATACCATTTATACCGAATTTAAAT